>BSBK01009693.1:0-407500 GCA_027943335.1 Chamaecyparis obtusa
GTAACCCTGCTGAAGGCTTGTTGAATCCTGAAATTTGGCTAAGTCTAGAATTTTTCAAATCTAGAATCTGCATGTTAACTCCTATGAAGCTGGAACCTATCCCAAACATCCTAAAATCATTATATTTTATAATTTATACAAATATAACTTAAAGTATAAGAAATTAAATTATCAAACTTATACTTAAATGTTATTTATATAAATAACCCCCCCTCTCTTTGTATAAATTAAACCCCCCCCTCTCTCTCTCACTATATAAATCTATATCTTACATAGGGCGTACGCCCTATAGGGCGCATGCCCTATGTAAATTTATGATTTTCATAGCCCACAGGGGTGAAAATTTTGGCATTTTACAAAGTGCGTACTCCCTATTTGGTGCACACCCTATTTGGCATGCACCCTATTTGGTGCATGAGCTTTGTTTTGCATTGCCCAAGCCTAAGGATTGGGCAACCCAAGTCATAGGGCATGCACCCTATAGGGGGCACACCCTTTAGTGTGTTCGCACTATGAGTGATGGGGGGCCAAAACAAAAAAAGTGGCAACTTTTTGGTCCCCCATCTTTGTGCACTTAACCATAATGCTCCTTGAAAGGATAAATCATGATATGCCAAGGATTCAAAATGATATGTTCAAAGATGCTGATAGGGAAAGGAAGATGGAAGAGAAAAATGGAGGATAAGGTTTTATGTAAAGTGAGTGAGGTTAGAAGATAGGAGGAATAGGAAACTAAAGAAAAATGATAGAAGGGAGAAGGATAAGAAGGAAAGGAAGGCAAGATCAACGTCAACACACACCTTGAAGGGTGGTGAGAGGATGGAGGAAATGTGAATGAAGGAATACGTGAAGGGAAATGGTGAATGGATAGAAGAGGTTACGGTTTAGGCACATGGAATGGAAGAATATTTTTGGAAGAAGATGAAGTGGAAACCTTTGGAAGCCTAAATGTCAACTTCACTTTTTTCTCAACATTAGACTCTTTCAAGAGAGACTTTGGAATCTATATAATCATAGGCTTTTCATTTCTTTTTGATGATTTAGAGAGAATATCTTCAATGATGGATTTTGGAACCCATATGTGTCTTGTAGCTTTCTTCTTAGATATCTCTTTTGACTTTATGCCTCCATATCAATTAGAGGAGACATGGTGATCTTCTTTTCTTGATGGATTCTTGAATTGTTTCTTTTTCTTGTATTGAAGATTCAAGATACTTCCAAAAGACTTGGGACTTGTGGAAGAAGGAGGATATGATTGGTTTAGATGGGTGGATGGATGAAAAGGATTCAAAGGTATGTATCTATGTTGATCTTGAGGAAAGATAGGAGATGGAGAGATGTAAGGACCCAAGATGGATGACAATTAGGAGAGTTAGGAGGGAAAAGTGAAGGGACATAAGGGCCCAAGATGGAAGGAAGACATGAAACCCTTAGTGGTGGTCGAAGAGGTCCAAGGATGGATGTGGAAGATGTAAAAGCATAATCAATAGGTTCATCAGCATCCATATGACAACCAAGGATATCAACATCTTTAGAGTGATCATTAGGATTTACAATAGGATCATGAACATCTTGAATAGGAGCAACTTCTTTTGATAGGATTTCTCAAAGATTGCAAAGATTTAGGAAGAGTAGAAAGTGGAAACAAACATGGAATGGTAGGACAAGAAGATGGAAGACTTTGATCTTGACAAATTACTTTGGGGTAGCACAAGCGCATTATTTTTTCTTGATTTTCAATAGGCTTAATGTTGGAAGTAACAACACTATTTTTAATAACCTTTATGGAAGTATCATCTTGATTGTCAATAAGCCCAATGGTGTGAGTAGTAGATTTATCTTTCTTAGGAGAAGACTTAAGACATGGTGGAATGAATGAGAAAGGGCCTAGAGGCTCAAAAGAACCATGGAATGGATAAGAGACATCATGAAAAGGATTGGATGACATGGAGGGTTCTTGATCTTGAACTTTCTTTATATTTTTTTCTTCTTCATTTTTAGAGTCCTCTTGACATGAAGCCACTTCTAAGGACAAGGAAGCATGTTGGAACTATATGGAAGATTTTGGAATAGATGGTGAAGGACCAGCTAAAGCAGGAATTATAGCACATAAATGCTTAGGCTCTTTAGGTTTAGCATTATTGAAAGTATTTGTAGCCAGGTGAAGGTTAGCTTGGGCTTCTTTAGGACGTAGCGCTTGAGGGTAATTATAGGGAACTACATGAAAAACATTAGGATCTTTGTTGGATGAAGGATTTGTGAAAGGTTTGAAAGAATTGGAAGCTTTAGGAAATGTATGGTTATTGGAGGAAGTAGGGATGGAAGAGAACCATCACAATACAAAGATCTATCATCAACATGATCTTGCTCAAGAGTGTAATCTTTATTTTCAATATGAGAGTTCTTAGAGGAGAAATGCTCATAGTATCTACATTTATAATCAGCATGGAAAGCTTTCTCTTCCTCAATAGAAGTAGATGTATCATATTGTTCACAAAAAGCATCATAGTCTTTTTCAAAATCAGAGTCATATGGATCACCATCATGATCTATCCAATGTGATGACCCATTTCTAGTAACCATGAGCACACGACTAGGAGGACTTTTAGGAATAGAGGTTTCATAGGTATCACTATATGGTTCATCATCATAGCCATCATAGTCATCAAAGATGGGCATGTCACTTTTCATGAAAGAGGTATCATAAGGATTATCATGTTTCTCATCATGGTATGTCTCGAGAAGAGGAAGTAGGACTCTTGGGAGAAGTAGAAGAGGAACAAGATTGTGAAGAAGAGGAAATTGAAGATCCTATGGAGGAAGAAGACTTGGATAATGAAGAATGTGAATAATGTCTAGAAGAGGTCATGGTAAGACTTGGAAGGTGAAGAAGAATGAGAGGACTTAGATGATGAATAATGTTTGGAAGAAGGAGGTCATGACATGATCATGTCTATGATTCTAGAAAAGGCGTCTGATTCAATCATCTTTTCTTTTATTTTTTCCTTAAGTTTATCACTATTTCCATATCTAGAAAGACTATTAGAGGAATATAACTCTTCAAATTGAGCAATGAGTTTGAGATCATCCATTTTCAAGAGAGGTTCCATAACAAGATAGTTGAAATTCATGGTTCTAGAAGAGGAGGAATCAAGCATGGAAGAAATGAATAGATGAATAGAAGAAGGTAGACTAGATAATAAGAGGAAAAGAATCAAGAAGACATAAAGAGTTTATGAAGAAGAGGAAGAAGCATGAAGAAAGAAGAAAATGAGACACTAGGAACACATGGGAGATGTGGAAGAAAGAAGATCAAGAATCATTTTGTGCAAATTGATACCATTTGAGTTCATTTGAATATTGAGAAACATGTCACAGTACCTAAGATCCGACCTAGACCAACCAAGGAAGACTGGAAGATGACACAAATCGGTTTTGAATGACAGACAATAATGAGACATCAAAATGATTTGTGCGATAGTTCTCAGAGTAACAGGGTGATATAATTTTCTAGTGTGATATTTCACAAGAAGTAGTGCAATATTTTCTAGGTAGTGCATGCGATATTATCCAAGCATGTAGTGTGATGGTTGTGCAGCAATGAAGTGTCGCACGATAATTGACCAGACAGTGTGTAAATCTCAATTTTGAAGGCAATTTGGTCAAAATTGTAGTTTGTTAAGTTGAATTTCTTGATTTCAGACATAGTACTAGCAATAATCAGAAAATTTTGCAAATAGTAGGTGATCAAACATGTCATAAAACACTTGCACAAGGGCAAAAGAAACCTTGCCAAGACAAACAATTATGATATCAAAGCAATAAAATCCTATGAATGCTACCGTGATGTTTGATGTTTGGGAATGTTTACATGAGTAGATCGTAATGAGAACACTTCAAGCACTTACTAGCCTAAAAAGATAATGGCTCAATACTTAACAACTTATCCCACACTTGATGCTCCATTGCATCACATAAAGTGGTTATCCACAATAGATATTGGCTTTGTCATGGAAGTGCCAATGACACAATCAAAGGAACATAGATGATGAGTAATCTTGGGGTGATCTAGGTTAGTCCACTAGGATCAATCCTTGCACCAAGAAGCTAAGCAAAAAAATAAGGTGGCTTCTATCTATGGTTCTTAATAAGGCTTCTATTCGTAATACCCCTCTTCCTCCCCAAAGGGACTCCTTACCTTCCGAAAAGTAATTGACCTTGTGACCACAAGAGTATCTTAAGCATTCTTGCTCAACATTTTCCTTATGGTCAGAATCCCACAAGTACTCACATCAAGCGAAGATAAGTACTATGTCTACCAAGATTTTGTGTCCTTGATAGTCTTGAGTTTATAGTCAGTCAGAATAGCTGGCAAAGAGCTTGTCCCAACTTGGGTCATTCCTCTTGATTGCTCAAGAGCATGCCTACTAAAGGATTCTAAAATATAAACAAAGAGTGGATTAACCTTGAGTCTCAGGATTTTTGTTTCACCTCAAGGGTGAAGAGCATAATCTCCTAGCTCAAAAATATCTCCCAAACACACCAAGAAAAAGTTCAATTACCCTCTTGCTTTCAAAATATAATGATGGGTCAAGATTTTCTGGCTCACCACAAGGGTGAAGAGCATACTACTCCTACCACCCAAATATTCCTACAACAAGATATTAAATACCTACTAAATGAAATAACTAGTGGATGCCACACTCAAAGAAAGCAATTAAACAAACACTTGATTGGTTTTTATGCTTTGGGCAGCCCTACAAAAACTGTTAGTAGCCCTTGTGAATTGGGAGCTTTGACATGCGTTCTTTTAAGAAAATAATAAAAAAATGAGAGCACCTACAAGTACAAATTGTTAGCCCTACAAGGGTTAGCACATCAAAACCAAATGAAATCTACAAATATATCCTTCTTCTACCATAACAAATCAGAAATCCGAATCAAAATAGATCAAAGTTTGCAAAGAAATGACAAAAGTGCTCATTGTCAGGCCTGGGTGATATTTCTATTACACAAATAGTCGTGCAATACTTCATCCTATACTGTTGCGATACTATATCTTCATGTGATATTTCCTGATACTTATGTGTGATAGAGAATAGAACAGGAGTGCGATATAATCTACCAAAGAGTACGATATTTTAACTAGTAAAATATTGCACTGGTATGTAAGAAACTATCATACGATACTAGAAAAAGTATCACATGATAATGCTATTAGAAAACTAGAGACCAAAATATTTGACGAAACAACAAGCAAATATTGAAAAAAAAATGATAGAAATGCATAAAATGAAGGACAAAACAAGAATGTTTTGCCCCAAAGTGGGCGCCAAAAATGTACACACTAAATAGTGCACTTCTCCAAGTCATTATTTCTAAGGGAATCCATGAATGGTAAACCTTGAGAAAGTGACCTAGAGCTCCCTAAGCATAGAGTCCCAAGATTGTTTTGAATGTTGCTCTCAACTAGAGCTATTGAAGCATGCAACCTTGCTAGTAAACCACACAATGGGAGATTTAAAGAGACAAGGATAAGAATGCCAATATCCTCAAGAATCAATGAAGATGAAATGCAATGCAAGCTATGCTAAGAATGAAGATGAAAGCTAAGCAATGGAAATGAAAGTATTACAAACCCTTGCTAATTAAGCTATGTGAGGTAAGCTAGAGCATAAATGAAACTAAGCTAAGAAAGAATAAACATGAATCTATAATGCAAGAATGAAACTATGATGCAACAATGATCTTCAAAAGCTCCAAAGTCTCCCAGAAATCTTGCAGCATAAGGTAGTATTCAAAAGATGGATCTTAAAATGAGAAGAGAGTTCTCCTTTTAAAGGAAATGAGAAAGAATGGACCATGAAGATTAAGAGGAAAAAATTTAATCAGGATGGAGCTTGAAAGAGGAGCAATCCATGCGCACAAATATCCTCCAATGAGAAAATAAGAGTTGACTTTTGTCTCCATATGAGACAAAAAGTTCTTTTCTTCTTTTTATAAATAAGAATAATGCTTTATTTGTGCAACTTAGGATAAGAGGAAAAGTGGGGGATTTTTATTTAATAAAAGGGGAGGAAATTTCTCTTAAATAAATAAAGACTTTAGGATAAAATGGTTAGCCCATAGAAAATAATTGAAAATGATAAAATAATATTGATCAAGGAAATTGATATAATTGTGAAAATGTTGATTTTTGAAAATATTGATTCAGGGATTCGATAAATTGTTGAATGGGGGCCCAAAGTCCAGGCGACCATTTTAGGGTGCACACAATAAATATCTTTCTCCAAATTATATAATCAAGTCGGCCTATTAGAACTTCCTTGAAATTATATTAGTGAAACAATATAACTCTCCAAAAATATCTCCAATGACTATATCAAGCACATAACACAAATAGGACTGTGCAACTCAATATGAGTAGACGTATCGCTTCACGCTGTCAGCTCCACAAAATAATTGAAACTTTCTTCTCATGCTGAAATACATTATGCACTCTTAACCAAACATTCTTAATTGTTATCCAAACATGAATCCAAAAACACATATCAAATGATAGGTGCAACTACTAAAAAAATATAAACAATATCAACTCCATCAGATAAACTCAAGAAACTATAACTGGCAAATAGAAACATCATAACTCACTTGTACTACACAAATAACTCCACATCCATGAGCATAGCATCATCCTCATGTGTAAAACATAAATATAAACGCGCAAGGCTCCATCATAGCCATACTGAAAATCACATACAAAACTCTACCTATAACACTGTCAGGAATACTGCTGATGTAAACAACTGCAGGACTGTCTGTACTTAGAATCAACCTCTGTGTCTATGATATCATGTTGATAACATATCTAAAAAATATATGCTCAAGGCTCTCTACATAAGTCTTCAACACATACTACTTACCATATGTTGTCATCAACGACAAACATACAGTCAACACTGGCTTTTTGGCAAATCTCCACTAAGACTAAGTAAAGTGTAATTAGAAATATTTAATTACACCAACATGTTTAATGTACTTATTAATTTGATGTATAACTGGTTCACCTAATTTCTAATTTACTCTATTAATTCCTAGAAAATAGTTTTGTATATAGAAAAATATACATACCAATAATGCTCCAAACTTTAATCCTTGTTTCTTTTTTTTTCTCAAATTCACCATCAATTGATTCTACATCATTTCTGATAAATCATATCTATTGCCTTTAGTAAAAATCTCATATGAATCTTATAGTGCTCCTCTTGATATATTTTCTAATTGAAATTCTTGATAGATCTTGTAACCAATAATCTGTGATGCAAATTTGATTTCCTTATCCAAGATGTTGCTCACAACAAAAGTTTTCTAATCTTTCTTGTACCTGACCAAACCTTGAATTTCTATTTTAGGATCCAACTCCTTTACACATTTTCTCCCATTAGCTGATAATCTTGTGACTACACTGATGATTTCCTTCGTGATTTTGATTTTTCTATCTCCTTATAGCCAAATATAGTCTCCATGTATTCAATTCAAGACACACTCGATCCATTCAGCTTCAAAATTATTTTGTATGTGCACGATGTATGTTATTCCTTTTATTTCAAGATTCCCATACTCTTCATTCAACATTCCTTCCTCTTTGTATAGTTCATTGTAATCTATCCTTATATCTTCATCACCGATTTCAATATATTTGTATTGAATAAATGATCTTACATCTTTTGTTAACATGACTCTGCATGGTACTCAAGATAATACTCCAACTCCATTTACATTTGGGATTTTCAGAGTACTTAACTGATATTTTGATTCATCCTCTTCTATTCTGTCAACTAATACCATTCTCTCTATCATTGTGATTTTAGTATATTCCTTTAGTTCTCTGAGATTTTAAGTGTTTATGGTTTGTAGTTCAATCAATCTGTCTAAATCCTTTCTATAGAATGAAATAGCACAATACATAGTAGTATTTCCATAGGCTTTGTTCTTCACAGTAAATTTATAGAATGTGACTATTTCATGATAAGTGTCATTATATATAATGAAAAGGAATCTAATGACTATTGTACTAAAATATTTATTGTAGGCCGATATTAACTTTTATACTAGTAGTGATCTTAGCTCATTGATAGTAATCTTATACTTAATACTTTTCATCAACTTTTCTATTATCCTAATTATCATTGCATTTAGTTTATGCTCTTGAATATTTCAGCTCATAATTTGATTTAAGGGACTTCTCAAATATTTCAATAAAATTATATGTCCCTAAGAATTTACTTACTTTATTAGTTGGTAGATGAATTCCCTACGTCATCTAACACAGGGTCTTCCATTGATGGTGCATCTATTGGAAACTACAATTGAAGTAATTGTTGTATTGTCATTGATGCCAAATCTTAACTGGTAAGACTATTGCTACTTAAGAAAGTACTATATCTATTTGAATATTGTAAAGGGGATAGACAAGGATGGTAAGAATAGCACCTAAGGGAAAGGTTGAGTTATCTCGATACTTCAATGAGTACTTGATTATGTTGTACAATGATGAGATAATGTATTGTTTATCTTAGTAAGAATGAAGACTTAACTAGTAGGCTTAACCAGCAATTGAGAAGAAATCATGTATAAGCCGAGTGATGTTAGTGTCGACCAAGTTAGTATAATCTGAGTAATTTCAGTGTTGGCCAGACATTAGTTAATTGCCAAGGAAGACAGTGTTAGCCAATGAAATAGTTTTAGTGTTGACCGAGCTTTCTAGTGAAGACTGAGAAGTTGAACACTATATTGATCAAGCATCAATAATTTATATTTGAGGAAGAATTCAGATTCCTAGATGACATAGTTGAATTCTTGGATTATGTAAACTATGTTGACTTTATTTATTGATTGTATGAAAGCATTTAATGCACTGTAAAACATTTTATTGTAAATCTTAAAGAGATTTGAGATGTTTCTAGAAGAGGAGATGAAGAACATAAAGTTGGAAGGATTCGATGAATCTGACCAAACCCTACGATCTATAGAGAAGATTAAGCAGCAAAAGTTGTATTAACCTAATTGAAGAGGTATATAGGAAACCTAAAGTGTAAGGTTGGATAGTGTGGTGGTGATAAGATATGTTGATGTTATTGACTCTATAAGTAGAAAAGGCTGAAGGAGAAGTGTTGAGATCACTTGAAGGGATTTATGAGAAGATCAGTGATGGAGATGGAAAATATCTACAGTTAGTAAGCCAGCATGTGTATGGAATTGGATTTGATATCTAAAAAGTGAGTTTTATGTTTACAGATCAATATTATTGTTACTTTCTAACCATTGTATCAATTAAAATCTTTTTAATAGAGGTTGACCTAACAGTCATATGTATAAATCCTTTGAAAAAGGTTGCATTCTAATGGAGTGTATGTAAGTCCTATAACAAGGAACACTTTTAATAGAGTGGTTGAAATCCTTTAACCAAGTCACACCTGACAGTGTGTATGTAACCTTTGACAGGGTTGGATTTTCACATAGCTCATTTCAGAAGAGTGAAAATAATAGTAACATCTTAAAAATTGGTTTTTCCCTAATTGGGTTTCCATTATAAATCCTGGTGTCAATACTTGTGTGAATGTTTTGGTTTGAATATTTATGTGTTTTACCAGTCAATTACAGTTGGGTAGTGGACTACAATGTTATATGTTTCTGTTATGCAATCAGTAATGACCGAGTAGCTGTTGGTTATTAGATCTCATTTGTTGGAAAGTTTTAAAGTTTGTTTTATACATCTAGACCTGAGAATAACTTATTCACCCCCCTCTCTCTTGTTCTCAATCATATTTAACAATTGGTATCAGATCTT
The DNA here is from genome assembly GCA_027943335.1 of Chamaecyparis obtusa. NCBI lineage: Eukaryota > Viridiplantae > Streptophyta > Pinopsida > Cupressales > Cupressaceae > Chamaecyparis > Chamaecyparis obtusa. Next base: position 9,851 of record BSBK01009693.1, read on the forward strand.
TGTTGGTGCTTACAGAGAACAAGTTTAAACGTGCTTAAAGAAAATGATCAGGATGTATAAGAAGGAGATACTGAAGCTAAATAAGGAGAACTTCCCTGGATGGAAAAGTTTGATGAAGTTGCATCTGGCCAGTATTGGTGATTATGCAATGTACTATGTTGAGCATGCCTATGTTACACTTATTGCACCTCTGACTGCCAAGAAGATGAGAGCTAAACAAGTAAAAAATCAAGGAATGTTGAAAATTTCATCTTCCCTAAGCTATCCAGAATTTGAGGACATCAAAGATTGCACAAATGCAAAGAAAATGTGGGACACTCTTGCAAACATCTATGATGGTGATATAAATGTACTAAGAGCTAAAGCTGAGAGCCTTAGAGGTAAATTTGATGAAATGAGAATGTAAGAAGGTGAAAATATTGCACAATATTATGGTAGAATAAAGAAGTTGTAAATGCTATTAGAGGAGCAAATGGAACTATTGATGATGAAACTATAATAGGAAAAGTATTAAGAACTCTGCAACCTATCTATGTTATTAAGATCTTAGCTATTCAAGAATCTAGGTGTAATCCTAACAATGCACTTACTTTGGAAATTTTGGTTGGTAAGCTTACTGCTTTTGAGATTTCTAACTATGATAACTTCACTGTTGCTAATGTTGAATTTTCTTTTAAGTCACAAATGGTTCTGAATAAGTTGAAGAAAGAGAAAGAGAAATGTATTAGTGAAAGTGAAAGTGAAAGTGACACATCTGATGAAGAAATTGAGGATCTAGAAGCTCTTATGGCTAGAAGACTAAAAAGGAGAAAAGAAAAGTACAAAGGTAAACTCCCTATTATATGTTTTTCATGCAATAAAGTTCGTCATATAGCTGCTAGGTGTCTTAGCGGGGATGAGAAGGATGAAGAAAGAGATAGAAAGCATAAAGACAAAAGAGATGACAAAAGTTACCAAAGGTACAAGAACTATAAAGGAAAAGGTAAGAAATCTTGCTATATTGCCGAAGAAGAGATTGACACTGATAGTGATTATTTTAAAATTGATGTAGTCTATGTTGCAATGAAAGATGAGTCTGATGAGAATGAGAAAACTGCATTGATATCTTGTGTGAACAAGAATGATAAATGGATTATTGATAGTGGTTGTTCACATCACATGACTGGTGACCAAAGTAAGTTTGATACCTTAGATCTTTATAAAGGTAGAAGTGTGAAATTTGGTAATGATGCACCATGTCCCGTTCGAGGAAAAATGATTGATTAAGCTGACTGATAAGATCACTTGTGAGAATGCATATTGGATTGAAGGTCTTAACTATAATATGCTGAGTGTTGTACACCTTAACAATACTGGATATCGAGTGAAATTTCATCACAAGAAGGTTAAAATATTTGATGCCACTAGTGAACTGATTGGAAGTGGTGAACAAACAAGAGGTAATTTTTTCTATCTTGACCTATCTGAAGAGACATGTATGATTGCACAACTTGATGATATATGGTTATGGCATAAGTGGCTATGTCATGTTAACTTTGATAATCTAGTAGAAATTAGTAAAAAGAGGAAAGTGAGAGGTCTACCTAGATTGAAGAAACTTGAGAATGTAATGTGCAAACAATGTAAGTTAGGAAAGAGGACAAAGTCAAATTTCAAGAGAAAAAACTTTACTTCTAAGAATGCTTTAGATTTGGTTCATACTAACCTTTATGGACCTATGGGTGTACAAAGCTACTGTGGTGCTAGATACTTTATTCTATTTGTTGATGATTATACCAGAATTATGACACTAATGTTATTAAAAGAAAAATGTGATACTTTTCAATTCTTTATGTGGTATTTGGATAAGGTTGAAAAGGAGACGGGTAGAAACTTGATGTGTCTTAGATTTGATTGAGTTGGAGAATTTATATCAAATGAACTTAATCTTTTTTGCAATGATAGAGGGATCAAAAGATAGATGTGTACACCAAGAACACCTCCATAGACCAATATAGCTAAGATAAGGAACAAATCTATCTTGGATTGTGCTAGGATATTGATGATTGAAAAGAATTTTGTACAAAAATACTAGAAAGAAGCTGTAAGTACAGCTATTTATACTCTTAACTAAGTACATATCAAAAAAGTTAATAAGTATGCAGAGAAAAATGAAGCCGAAAGCAAGAAAGAACTAGAAGATTACATATCTTTTGTGTATATAGAGGAAGGAGAGGAAAGTGATAGACTTGCACCTGATTTCAAGTCTTTGGTAAGCAATGCCAAGCATTAGAAAAATAATGCTGAGAGACAAGAAGAACGTGCCAAGTGACTGGAGGAAGTTGTCGAGTTTCAGGAAGAGGTTGTCGAGCATCAGAAGTTGAATCTAACAATCTTGTTGGTGAACCTGAAGAACTAGAAGAAAGGAGAGCAAAACCTGTTTGGACAAAATATGTAAGAAGACATCACAATCTTGAATAGATAATTGGAGACAAAGATACCAGAGTTCTGACCAGAAGCAAGATAAGAGACCATAAATTTTTGCTATGTGAATTTGAGCATAAGAAAATAAGGGAGGCATTAGAAAATGAAGACTGGATACAAGCAATGAATGAGGAGATAGACTAGATTGAGAAAAATGATACCTGGACTCTGGTGTTGAGACCACAAAATAAGAATGTCATTGGAACAAAGTGGGTGTTCTAAAATAAATTGAATGAGCATGGTCAAATCACAAGAAATAAAGCTAAGCTGATATGCAAAGGCTACGCACAAGAAGAAGGAATAGATTATGGGGAGACATTTTCCCCTATAACAAGATTGGAAGGAGTAAGAACTCTACTTGCATATGCTACCTACAAATATTTCAAGGTATACCAAATCGATGTCAAGTCTACATTTTTAAATGGTATATTAGAAGTATACATTGAACAACTAGAAGGATTTGTTGATCCAAACAAAAGACGCATGGTTTGCAAATTGAACAAAGCACTGTATGGATTGAAGCAAGCTCCCAGAGCATGGTATGAAAGAATGCACAACTACTTGATATATATTGGATTTTGAAGGACAAATGACACAAGAAATTTGTATATGAAAGATGAAGAAGGTAAAGGAATCTTGTTGGATAAGCTTTTTGTAGATGATATTAGTTTTGGTGGACAAGATGCCTTGTGTAAGCTATTTTCAAATGAAATGAAAACTAAATTTGAAATGAGTATGTTTGGTGAGATCAAATTTTTTGTTGGTTTACAAATATATCAAATGGAAAAAGGCATTTTCATTACACATTTTAAGTATATCCATGAGATGCTAAAATTTTTTGGGATGAAAGATTCAAGACCAGTGAGTACTCCTATGGCTACTAGACAAAAGTTGTCTAAGAATGATGAGACTACAGAAGTAAACCATTCTTCGTACAGATCTATGATTGGAAAATTGTAGTATGTTGTACATAGTAGACCAGATGTTGCACTAGCTATTAGGATTGTGGCAAGATTCACTACCAATCCTAAGGAAACACACATGATGGATGTCAAAAGGATAATGAGATATTTGAAAGGAACTACTAATTATGGGTTGTATTACAAGAAGTATGAAAAGTTTGAAATACAAGTGTATACTAATGCTGATTGGGTAGGAAATGTAGATGACAGAAAGAGTACTGGTGGTGGAGATTTCTTTCTTGGATAGAGCTTAGTTTCCTGGACAAGCAAGAAACAAAACTGCATTTCCCAATCCACTACTGAAGCCAAGTATGTGGTTGTTGTTGGCAATTTGGCTGAGTTGGTTACATAGATGTTGTTATTATGGAAAAATATGATCTACATGAAGATCACAAAATTGTCTAAGTATGAGATAGTGTGTTTTTGCCAGTGAACCAGGAGATGGTTTTAGTTGGCAACGTTGATTGGAGTAATTTCAGTGCTTGTGCACTTGAAAATAGACTCTATGATGACTTTAGAAGACTCACCTTAGAGTGCAAGTCAGTACGACATGTACGAAAGGAGTTATGACAGTTTTATTGAAGACAAAGTTAAGCCGATAAGATAGAATATGAAGACATAATTGATAAAGAGTTAAGGGATTATTTTGTTTATCAAAATAATGGCTTAACAATATAAAGGGATGACATCCTAGATGTTAACCCTTGGATGAAGATATTTTTTATTATGCAAGCTGACCAGAAGAAGTTGTTTGTATTAGTAACTTGTATAAAGGCATAGTGATGTAATGTAAAAAGATAGTAGTTGTGATTACCAAAAAATGATATATGATGTATGTATGTGATAGCAGAGCAGTGAAAGAATATTGATGTAAGCAATATAAGGTTATGTACCTTGACCCTTTTTGTAATCAGTAAATATTGTATATTACTTGTTTGGGTAGTGGGCTCATCTGGTAATCAGATTTTGTATTACCAACTCCTAACAGGGTTGAGGCTTCTAACAAGGTGTATAGTCCCTTAATAAGGACTGAGACACTATATGCATGTAATAGACTCCTAACAGGGTCAACATCTTTAACATGATACTTTTGATTAGTGGATCTTTTTGGGTACCATCCCCACTGAGGTTTTCCCTTGGCCAGGGTTTCCTCGAGAACAAATAATGTGTTATGAGTTCTTTTATTTTATTGTTATGGATGTTACTTATCCTTCGATGTTATGAAAGCATTAAGGTTATCTGTTATATCCATAATTGGGCAAGAGAAAAATTTTGTGGAATACTAATTCACCCCCCCTCTCAGTATTCCCTATTTCTAACAATTGGTATCAGAGCTTAGTTACTCAGAAAAGAATCATTCAAGGAAAGCCTAGTAGCTTGAGTAAGATCTCTATGGATATGGATCAACTTTAGAAGAATCTTGAAGAAGCTCGTGAATAGATTGATATGCTTACTGAAGAAAGAGATACTCTGAAAGGAAAATATGATGATGCAAAGAACCTCATTGAGAAACTAATAAACAAGTTGGAAAATATAAAATCTGAGAAGGAATCTAAAATTCACATTGAAGATTGTGATGACAATTTAGAAAAAGAAAATGAGATCCTTAAACATGAACTAAAGATAGAAAATCTAAAGCTAAGTCTGAAAGATGTAAATAGAAAGAATGAAGCAAATCTAAAATCTGAAAATGAAAATCTGAAACATGAAATTGAAGATCTAAAATCTAAACTTGGTAAGGTAACATCAGAACTTGAGAAAGTCATTTTGTAGTATGTTGAACATGAGAAATACAATACAATTGTGAAAGGAGAATTGACTCAATCTAAGCAGTAACTTGAAAGACTATATTCAACTAGTGAGAAGATAGATGAGAAAATATCTTCTTAGAAACCATTCTATGATAAAACTGGTCTTGGATTCAACATATTCAAAACAAATGAAGAAAGAAATGAACGAGATTTGAAAATATTTGAAAGTATAGATGAAAAGAAGTCTGATGAGACTAACAAATCTGAAGATACATCTAAGAAGGAAGAACCACCTAAGCAAGAGGAATAACCTAAAGGTATGCAAAGAGAATTCCAAGGTAGATATTTTACTTGTAATACTTTTGGTCACATGAAGAAAGATTGCACAGGTAAGCAATTCAAACCTCTTAATGGTTATTGTTATAATTGTCATGGTTTTGGACATAGAGCTATTGAATGCAAAAAACCTAAATTCATTGAGAATAGTAATAGTAGAATGTTTAGGAATAATAACCATGCAGATAAGAAGCCTACTGAAGACTTGAACAGAAGAAATGGAGTAATATGTTATATATGCAACAAGGTTGGACACATTGCTAGAAATTACAGATCATAGATCAATTAGCCTAGATCAAGATATGGAAACAATGGAATAGTTTGTTAGATATGCAACAAAATTGGACATACAACAAGGTTTTGTAGAATGAACAATAGAGTTTTTCACCCTAACCCTAACCCTAGAAATCATGCAAGAAGAAATGAAGATGCTAGTAATAGTTAGAAAGGATGTTGTAGTAATTTAGATGAAGTAAAGTATTTTAAAAGCACATATCAAGGAGACATATTCAATATTGAAGGTAATCAGGAAGGTGAAGTATCAAATGGTAAGAATGTATCTTTACCTAACCCATCTCTAAGTACTTAATTTATGAAAATTACAGTAGAATAGGAACTTAGATTAGTGTAGAATTTGACATATGATGAATTAAGTTTTGTGCAGTTAATGGAAGTTATTATATGATGTAATAATTCTATGGTTAAGAGAGAAAAGAAAAATATTATGTTTTGCGAGATTGCAAGAAGTTTTAAGTTTTGCAGGTTAACAAAATCAGCTTTTTGGAAAGAAGCGGCAAAAGAATTGAATGCGATGTCAGATCTAAGTGAGATTGAACTAATAAAAGGTCATGATCAGTATTATTTGATCATCAAAGAGAATTCAAGTGATAAGGAGATCGAAGAGTAGTGATTGGAAGCATTTGGCAAGGATTTGGTTAAGAATTTGTGAGCCGAATCTATGCAAGCCCTAAATTGCAAAATTGAGGTATTACACTTAGCAGATCATGAAATCAGTTAAGGAATTAAAGGAAGTTATGGATATTTCATTGATTCATAATGTCAGATATAAAAATAGACCGAAGGTTAAAAAGGAACCAATAGAACCCTTGGAAGATGATCCTAGGTTAGCTTTGTCATCCGTACTAGATGAAGTGTTACATCTAGAGAATGTTAGAAGTTATCTTGGATGAAAACTAGAGACTCTTGATGTTAGTGATTTCACCAAGGAATACTAGAAGATCTACAATAAGGACATGCCACTGAAAGTAGGATTTGAGCACTTGAAAGACAATGAAACCATTAAGTATGCAATGTAATATGAATTTAACAATGAAGAATGTACTAAGATAATCATAAGCAGAATTCAAAATGGGAAGTTTTGGCTAGATGACAAAGTGATAGATATCATAGCTAATTTGATTCATGAAGTAACTGGCCTAGCTAAAACTAGAACCATTCCTTTAAATGAGAAGAACATGAGGGAAAAAGTCATAGACAACACAAATTCATCCTACAATGGTAGAGGAATAGTGATTAGTAAGATTCAACAAGATGATGTCAGATACTTATGTAAGATCCTAACCACTAAGTTTTGTGCAAGCTCAAGAGAGGATGATATGGTAGCTAGAATGATACATGTGGCTTATCTGATGTGTGTGGATAAAGTACAAGTTGATATGTGTGAGATTCTAAGAATTCAACTATTTGAGAATTTGGAGAAGATTAAGAAGACTAAGTATTCATAGTTTAGGTTCTCATCCTTAATTACTTATATGTTTTTTCACTTATTGAGAAGATTTCACTACACCATTGGAAATGATTGGAATGATGGCCAAACTACAATGGAAAGAATTAACAAAGTATACATGAGGAATGTTATTGATAAAGTGAATGAGAGTGTAGTACTGGTGATTAAGACTTTTCAGAATTTCATGTCAAGAAGATCAAGGATCTCATAGTCTCTTGTGGAGAAGTATAAAAATGAAGTATGTTTCATGGTTGATATTGACTTTTCATACATTGAAGTAGTAGAACCTAGAGTAGAGTTCATAGACCCTCTTGGCTATGCAATTTTTGAGATTGAAACTGAAGAATATGTGAGCAGATTACTAAAGTGCAAGATTGATAGTCACAGTAACAGGTTTGGAACCTTTGAGGAGAAATTCAACTCCACAAAGGAAATTCTTGAAGAAAAATAGTCAAAGAGAAGGGTTGAGATTACAATAAAGAAAATCCTAAAAGATATAGGGATGACTAAGCATGAAGTTTTGGTAGCCAAGAAAATAGCAGCAGCAATTAGAGAAATTGGACAAAAAGAAATCTTATTTGTACCACCTTTATCATCAATTGTAGAACAACAAGGAGAACCAAAAGTTAAGGTGAAAGTGGAACAAATAGAGAAGGACCAAGAAACAAGAAAATCTACTAGGTCAACCTCCTCCACACCTAGAAAAAGAGTAAAAGAGATTGCTATTGGACTGGGTAAGAGATAGAAGACTTTGGTGCCACCAATTCAAAGAAAGATTGTAGAAATCAGAGATGATGAAGATACACCTATTAAGAAGAAAACTTGGAAACCTAGAATTGAGAGAGTAAATGAAGACATCATACAAGATGGAGACTTTACTAAGATCAAAAAATATTATCACCTATATGATTATGTAGAAAGATTGAATTTAGAAAATGTAGTGGTCAAGCATATGATTCTATTTGATAAAAGGTTTGATACAATTCAAGGTAAGATACTTGATGAGATATACAAGAAACTTGTAAATAGGAAGAAGAGAGAATCAAATGAAGATACGTCTATTAGAGAAAATCTTGTGAGAAAACTCTATGATGTGAAAGATGATGAACACCTTAAAAAAATCATGAAGGCTCTAAACACCCATCTGAGAGCTAAGAAGAGTACTATTGAGATTATGGGATATAAATATAAAGAAGTTAATGTAGAAACAAAGAAAACAATAATCAAGGTTATGACACAGATTGCTGAAGAACCATTAGTTGTAGCAGAGCAAGAAGGAGAAGCAAAACAAGAGGACATTCGCTCTCCACCAGCCATAAACATTGAGGATGAAGCTATGAATATTGAAGGAACTAAGATCACCTTGGATAGTGATGATAACTTATTCAAGAATCTGGAAAACATTGTTGATAATTTTCCCTTTGAAGAATTAGAAAAGACAAAAACTAGAACAGAAGAACCCAAAGTGACAGAAATGCAAGCACCTAATCACACTCAAGAAGAAATCAGTCTTACACTTGAGATGGAAAAGAAGAGTCAAATTGAATCTATGTTTGAGAATTTGGGAAAGGAAGTAGATGATGATGATTAGATGGAATTGATCACATCCTTGAACAAGATCATTGGGAAGAATAAGAAAGTAAAAAGTCTTGAAGGATGCCGAAGGAGCTTATTGAGAAGCTACAAGGTATTGTAACTACACAGATTGCAGAGATTGACCCTCTGGAGAAAGAAAAGAAAGTAATGAGTACCTTTGATAATGAATTCACAAATCTATTTGATATTGCAAAAGTGAAAGCTCAAGTAGCTTATGAAGCCAAAACACTTTTGGACATTAGCCAAAATATCAGGAATGATAACAATAATCTTGATATCTGTATAAAGGACTTGAGGAAGAATCTAGAAAGAGGTAAATCTTTGTACATTTAGTGTACAAAATCAGAGACTTTGGTAGCAGAAGAATATCAGAAGATGAAGATGAAGGAAGCAGAAATTCAAAATGAAACAAACCTTCTATCAAGCCCCACTATGAAGGTATTTGATATTGAGAAGAAAATTCATAAGATTTATGATGAGATGAGAATATTGCAAGATGACAAGGACAAGAAAATGAAAAGATTCAGTCTTTTAAGAGAGCATATTTCTGTAAAATTAAGCATTTTTGAAGGACAACTAGAAGAATGTCTTTTAGCCAAGGCAACTTTTCAAAAGTTTAGCTTTGAGAATCTCCGAGCATGTGAGATAGCATCTTATGGATTATGCGCACTACTCAGTGTGGAAAATTCAATCAAGAAGTCATGTGAGAAAGAATTGGAGGTAATAAAGATTGATTTTTCAGATTGTGTTGCAAGCCTACCGGCTTTGCAATATTAAATTAAGGTATAAAACTTTTTTATCACAATTTTGTAACCCTCCTTACCTTTTTTTGTCATTGTTGTCAAAGGGGGAGAGATATATAACAAAAAATTGATAAGGATTTATACTCTTAGGGGGAGTACTATATAAAGATAATATTTTTGGAGTTATAAGGATAGTATATATGTATTTTATACTATGGCCACAATTTTGAAGTTTTTTGAGTCTAGGACTTAGCCAATTTTCTCATATGTTGCCACCAATGACAAAGGGGGAGATTATTGGAAATTTGGCTAAGTTGGTTACATAGATGTTGTCATTATGGAAACATATGATCTACATGAAGATCACACAGGTCAGAGAGCTAGTATGTCAGAGCGCAATACAAAATTGTTTAAGTATGAGACAGTGTGTTTTTGCCAGTGAACCAGGAGATAGTTTTAGTTGGCAACGCTGATTGGAGTAATTTCAGTGCTTGTGCACTTGAACATAGACTCCATGATGACTATAGAAGACTCACCTCAGAGCACAAGTCAGTACGGCATGTACAAAAGGAGTTATGATAGTTTTACTGAAGATAGAGTTAAGCTGACAGGACAAAATATGAAGATAGAATTGATAAAGAGTTAAGGGATTATTTTGTTTATCAAAATAATGGCTTAACAATATAAAGGGATGACATCCTAGCTATTTACCCTTGGATAAAGATATTTTATATTATGCAAGCCTACCAAAAGAAGTTATTTGTATTAGTAACTTGTATAAATACATAGTGATGTAATGTAAAAAGATAGTAGTTGTGATTACCGAAAAAATGATATATGATGTATGTATGTGATAGCAAAGTAGCAAAATAATATTCATGTAAGCAGTATAAGGTTATGTACCTTGACCCTTTTTGTAATCAGTAAATATTGTATATTACTTGTTTGGGCACTGGGCTCATCTGGTAATAAGATTTTGTACTACCAAGTCCTAACAGGGTTGAGGCTTCTAACAAGGCCTATAGTCCCTTAATAAGGACTGAGACACTATATGCATGTAATAGAATCCTAACAGGGTCAACATCCTTAACATGATACTTTTGATTAGTTGATCTTTGTGGGTACCATCCCCACCGGGGTTTTCCCTTGGCTAGGGCTTCCTCGAGAATAAATAATGTGTTATGAGTTCTTTTATTTTATTGTTATTTTTTATATCCATAATTGGGCAAGAGAAAAAGTTTGTGGAATACTGATTCACCCCTCTCAATATTCCCTATTTCTAACAGCTGTTGCAGTGAACTATTCAAACCTGGTGTAGATAAAGTAATTGTTAATAGGTATGAAAGAAGAGATCATTGAACCAGTTGTTATCTTTTGTGACAATACAAGTGCTATCAACATCTCTAACAATCCAGTAATGCATACAAAGACCAAACACATTGCAATCAAGTATCACTACTTGAGGGAATTGGTACAGAACAAGGAAGTCAGAATGGAATATGTGAATACAAAGGAACAACTAGTAGACATATTCACTAAAGCTTTACCTAGAGAAGCTCACAAATATCTGAGAGGACAATTAGGGGTCCTTCCCGTAACTAAGCCTACCTAGTCAAACTAGGAGCACTGCATCAAATATACTACAATAGAATATTTGAAGGATTGCTGCAGAAGAAGGTCACACTTTAAGAGTGGCCTAGAGCTGTGAAAAGAATAGAGAAACTGAGAATCAGTCATAAGCAAGATGGCAGAGGGAGAAAATACTAAAAATATGACATTTACATCTACAAGATGTATGTTTTAGTTGCTACTTTGGTATTTTTGTCAAAGAGGTCCAGATGAATAGAGATGAAAACAAATGAAAAAGATCAAGTAAGAGGGAGAAATTCAGGATGAATTATGTGGACAGTCACTAAAGCAAGGCTAATTGATTCTGAATCAGAATGAAGCTAAAGATATTATAAATATTTATGATGGATAGATAATTTTTGGATTGGTTATTAATCCATGTGTTATTCATATGGTGTTGCACTATCAATTCCAAAGAGGGAGATTGTTAGAAACTGTAATTGAAGCAATTTTTGTATTGTCATTGATGTCAAACCTTAACTGGTAAGATTGTTGCTACTTAAGAAAGTACTATATCTATTTGATTATTGTAAAGGGGATATAAAAGGATGGTAATAATAGCATCTAAGGGAAAGGTTGAGTTATCTTGACACTTCAATGAGTACTTGATTATATTGCACAATGATGAGATAATGTATTATTTATCTTAGTAAGAATGAAGACTAAACTGGTAGGCTTAATCGAGCAAAAGAGAAGAAATCATGTATAAGACGAGTGATGTTAGTGTTGACCGAGTTAGTATATGCTGAGTAATTTTAGTGTTTCCTAGACATCAGTTAATTGCTGAGGAAGACAGTGTTAGCCGACGAAATAGCTTTAGTGTTGACCAAGCTTTCTAATGAAGACTAAGAATTTTAACACTATATTGACTGAGCGTCAGTAATTTACATTTGAGGAAGAATTCAGATTCCTAGCCGACATAGTTTAATTCTTGGATTATGTAAACCATGTTGACTTTATTTATTGATTGTATGAAAGCATTTAATGCATTGTAAAATATTTTATTGTAAATCTTAAAGAGATTTGAGATGTTTCTAGAAGAGGAGATGAAGAACATAAAGTTAGAAGGATTCGATGAATCTGACCAAACCCTAAGATCTACAAAGAAGATTAATCAACAAAAGTTGTATTAACCTAGTTAAAGAGGTATATAGGAAACCTAAAGTGTAAGGTTGGATAGTATGGTGGTGATAAGATATGTTGATGTTATTGACTGTCTAAGAAGAAAAGGCTGAAGGAGAAGTGTTGAGATCACTTGAAGGGATTTTTGAGTAGACCAGTGATGGAGATGGAAAAGATCTACAGTCAGTAAGCCAGCATATGTGTATGGAATTGGATCTAATATTTGCAAAGTGAGTTGTATGTTTATAGATCAATATTACTATTACTTTCTAACCCTTGTATCAGTCAAAATCCTTTTAACAGAGGTTGACCTAACAGTCATATGTACAAATCCTTTGAACAAAGTTGCATTCTAATGGAGTGTATGTAAGTCCTATAAAAGGCCGACTTTTAACAGAGCGGTTGAAATCCTTTAACTAGGTCACACCTGACAATGTGTATGTAACCTTTGACAGGGTTGGGTTTTCACAGAGCTCACTTCATAAGAGTAAAAATAATAGTAACATGTTACAAAGTGGTTTTTCCCTAGTTGGGTTTCCACTATAAGTTGTGGTGTCAATACTTGTGTGAATATTTTGGTTTGAACATTTATGTGTTTTTCAAGTCAAGTACAGTTGGGTAGTGGACTTCAATGTTCTATGTTTCTATTATGCAATCAGTAATGATTGAGTAGCTATTGGTTATTAGATCTGATTTGATGGAAAGTTTTAAAGATTTTTTTATACATCCGAACCTGAGAACAACTGATCCACCCCCCCTCCCTGTTGTTCTAAATTATATTTAACAACATCATCTTCCTTCTTTCTCTATATCTTCTTGATTTCCTCTCTGACTTGTTCTTTATTTATAATTCTTTCTCCCTTGGTGTCATCAGTGGTAATGTATCAATATCTGCAATTGTAGGCAGCATGACCAAACTTTGGGCAAATATAACATGGTAGTGCAAATGGTCTCCAAGGTTTAGTTCTTACTTATTTTCTTTTCGGCATTCTGATGCTAGATGTCTAGGTTTTCCACAATTAAAACATGTCACATAATTTTTTGTTTCTCTTCTCTGATAATAAATTGATTTCCTTGTTTTTGGTGCCTTAGTTCTACATTCTTTAGCTTTGTGTCCATAGTGATTATATTTGTAGTAATATCCATATAAGTTTTTCTCAAATATTCTACTAACAGTTTCAGATCTACACTCAATGGATTTATGACCAAATTTTTTGTAATTGTAGCAATAACCATTAAAGAATGTGCTTTTAGGAATGTTCACTTTTTTGGTTCTACAAATATTTTCAGTATGACCATATTTTCCACAATTGTAGAAGATAGGCTTGTAGGGTTTCTTACCTTGTGTATCACTAGATTCTTCAGAAGTTTTCTTTCTAGATTTTGATGATTCACTGATCTTCATTGTGTTGTTTCTAATATACCCTATTCTGGTAATGTCACCTTATCTTCTCTAATTTTTCAATTGTTCATCGATTTTCTTCATGCTTTGTTCAAACTTTGTGAGTCTAGCATTGATTTATTTTCCAACTTTCATGTTGTTTTTTCAGATCTTCATTTTCTTGCCTCAACTTCTAATATTATACTTTCACTTGTAGGTTCCTACCACTGATACCTTTTGTAATTTAATTTATCTCTCATACTTCTTCTATTTGTATCTGCAGGAGTGAGTCTTTGTCTATGATTGTTTCTTCAACATTTATCTTTTCAGTTTCAAAAATTTATTTGGCACTTTGGACAATCCTCATTCTTTCTAGTATACCTATCATTCTCAAGGCTTGAATTTCATGTTTCTTTTTCATTTAACTGATTTCTTCAAGTAATTCATTATTCTTTTTCAATAGATCTTGTATAGCTGTATCAACTTGTTCAGAATTGATATTGTCTCCTGATAGTCTATGAAGGTCATTAAGGCTCATGTATAGTCTTTTTGTCAGTTCCTTTATTTTTGCAAATGATTTCTTTATCTTACTCTTTAGATCATGGATATTCATTAGCATATTCTAGGGCATCCTCCAAGTCTCTTTGATACCTATAGATTCTCATCATTCCAGATCTACTAGATTAAGCTGTTAAACTTTTTTCTAGAGAACTAATGCTCTAATACTAGTTGTTGGAAAGTTTTAGGTAGGGCACTGAGGGGGGGTGGGGCTGAATCAATACCATAGAGATTTCACACTTATTCAACTTCCTGAACATAATCTTATAGCTATTAAATTACTTATATCAATAAATGTTTTGTCTTTTACCGATAATTGCTATAATGTTTAATCGATAATTGATAATATGCAAATTAAACATACACCACATAAACATTCAAATACTTAACACAATATTTTTGTGTCATGGAAAATCCTTGGCCAGAGGAAAAAACTACGGTGGGGATGGTACCCACAACTCATCACTACAATAATAAGGTGCCTGGGTAGGAGCTTACATAAATGTCATATTATAAATGACTTCACCCTGTTAGGAGTGTCTAATCCCCTGTTAGGAGTATTGAAAGTACTTTTAAGAGATTTTATCCTAATTATAAAACATTCACCCCCTTAAAGGATTTACAATAAGTTCCTAAATAGAACTTCTAAGTCTGGTAAGAGACTGCCCAGTTAAGGGATTTCACAATCTTGCTACTAAACTATTAGGATTAAATCAACAATAAATTTGACCTATAGATGCTTTTTCCAAAAGTTTATCAGATCCCATTTCTGTCTTCTTCTTCTTTGATCTTCTTTTGATCTTTGATGCTTTTATCTTTGCCAATAACATCAGTCTACACTATTCTTCACTTCTATCCTCATCCTCTCATCTATATCTCTATCACCTTTTCCTTTGATCTCCTCTTATAGTTGCTTGTCCTAATTAGGGTTTCTCAAAATTCCATAAATTATTTTTCTAATTGGATGTCATCCTTATTTGTAAAATTTTATTTTCTTTTCACCGCTAATTCTTTTCAATTAACTTTTCTAATAACCCTTCCTTTATGCCGATAACACTTTTTGATAGTGTCTATGCCGATATGTCTTTCCTTTCTTCATTTCTATACTTAATATTATTTTCCAACAATCACAATCTTAGCAAAATCATCATTGTTTGCCTGTTAATCACTTCTAGAGGATTCTATCAAGTAACACCCACAAAGATATAGCATCATAGAGCTCAGAAATAAGATAATAAATATCATTACCAAAAACACTCTTTAAACCATAAACTATCGCAAGCAGTAGAATGACATCAACACCCAACATAAAACACATGCTCTATAAGAAAAAGGAAAAAAAAATATAGCTTTTCTCATTCAAAAGAACACACCATAATCGAATGGTGTTAACAAGAGCATCGTCGTGCCCCCAAAAAAAATCCCCAAACTGATCTCCATAAAACCCACCATAGCACTTGGGTTTTAGAAAACAAAAAATGCAAAAAATCTCCACCCTTTGGAAATGACCCACACAAAAAAAACACTCAACTTCATCCTTGCTAGAGAAGGGCCATGAACCCACCAAGGGACTAGGAAACATCCACGCATAAAGCCCCAAAACCAGAAAAGGTAGAAGGAAGGGAACATAGAGCGAAGCCCATTCCTCACAACCACTAAATCCTATGGAAGACTGAGTGACAAAAGAAACCTCACAAAAGACCTTAGACAAGAAGGAATAAAAAAGGGCGAGAAAACCTCCAAAGCACATGATGCCCAAAGAAACAAATGAACGAGGGCTAGAGGCAACCAACAATGACCGACACCAGCACCAACAAATTGAAAAGCTACATGAAATACAAAGAGAAAGGGGTCTACATCCTCACCATCATTTGCATCTTCTCTATCTTCATCCAAGTTGCCTTCAGCTTCCCCATGAACCCTAACCACAAACCCCGTAATATATTGTAATGTCTTTTAGACTTACATTTAAGTTTTTAAAATTTTAAATCAAATAAAAAGCACCATAAACTATTTTATTAAAATTGAATTGTGAGATTTGCTTCGAAATAAATATACAAATAGTAAATTGCAAGTGGAAAATAAGTAAAATAAACTTTCAACATAATTATTTATGAGAGGGAGAGATACATTAAAGACAAGTAATAATATTTTATAACATAAAATAATAATAAATATTTTTTTATGTTTATTTATTTATTTTTGAAATTTTAAAAACAAAAATTGATCTAGATATTAAAACAAAATAGTTTTTAGTAAATAAAATTTATGCATCCATATAATATTTTACTTTTAACTATTTAAATTAAACTACTAAAACAAGCATACATAGCATCAAATAGTACTAATCTTTTATGATTGTAATTTTTTTTCTACTTTGTGTATCCACGCAATATTATACTTAATACAGATTAGATATAATTTGTTGAGATCATACATATATGCTTAATGTTACCCCCTATGAGACATTTCAACAAACCATTTCAGGTAATTAATTTTTTTAATATTGTTTATATTAATTACATAATGTAATTTAACTCTTTTGTATGGATCATAATCAAACATCAACAATAATGGATGAAATGCAAATGGGATATAGTAGGAAAATTAGAAAATGAATTTTATTTTGAGTCTTTGCTCAACAACTATTTTTTTAAATCTTTAATCAAGGAATAATAGTACTAAATGTAATTCAAACTATATATGGTAAGATTGTTATAAAATGAAATTCAATCAATTTTGAGATTTTCATTTGTAAATTAATTTTATAACTAGCTCATTATGTTTGCGGTGTTGGTGATACTATAATGGAGGATTATGATCAATATTTTTTTGTTTAATCATCATAGTATATTATACTTTATTGTAATGAGTTATCTATTAAATGCTTTCCTTTGGGTCATATAGGTTTTAATGATACTTGAGTTTAATTTTGGTATTTAAAATTCATGTGTTGTGTAAAGATCTAATGATTTGTATGAAAATCAAGTATTATTTCTTTAGATTTATGTAAAGGGTAAGTCCACATAGTGAGAATATATGATTATAGTCCCTTTTCAATTAAGAGATATTTTTTCCCAACACCTGCATCCATGAATATGTAAAAAGCATTGTAGCATTGTTAGGTTGTGTGATATGCCCATTTATAGAACTTCCCCTAAAAATAATTGAAGAGGCTTGTTGCGTCCCTATATATATTTGCATGGCTTATATTTTTTCTCAAATTAATACCTCTAATCAATTTCGACTCATATCAACTTTGTTTATATGTAAATAAGTTTAAATAAGTTTCATAACCTATTATGTGTTCATGATTATCTACTATCCCAATACATACTTCCTAATTCTCTAAAGAAATACAATAAATCAGCGATGAATAAAGAGATTAGGAGACACATTTATTTTGGTAACCTTAGTAAGAGTTAAGCCCACAACCTTACCATTAGAAATCAAATACACTATTCCATTGTCTTATATGTTTGTTTTGACTAATAAAAATAAATAGTTTAAGTAAAATATTATGTACATACAACTATAAAATATTATTACTATTTTATAGTATATATTCTTGTTTTAGTTGTTTAAATTAAATAGTTAAAGTAGAATATTACGTAGATGCATACATTTATTTTTTATTTATTTTTAATAGATAAGTGCTGCCAAAGAGGACAACTTCCAATACATCATAATTCCTCAAACAAAGCTAACAGAACTAAAGACCTAGATGATCTCGGCCAGAGCCTAACAAATACAACGATCTACCTAACCATAAAAAGTCTCCTCCAAAGCTCTAGAATGGACTCAACCTGACACAGGGAGTTCAACCCAAAATGAAGAACCATTCTAGATAGAGAATTGACACAAAAAAACCTCAATTTGTAGCCATATGAATCAAATGTAGCCCTAATAATGCTCACCAAATGATCGAGATCCATTAGATAATAGTAATACCCAAGACTGAAAATCATCCACCCCCTCCGAATAGACAAACCTCACACTAGGCTTCATACATAGTCTGAATAGCCATGAGCAAAGGAGATGGAGGCGACAAACATGGGAACTCAGATTTACAGTGACCTTCCATAGCCCAACCTACGCTAGAGACATAAAGAAAATATGCAAACCCAACTTGTCCACGAAGCTTATCTTCTACCAAAGTGAAGGACCAGACACCAATGGTGTTCATCCAATACCAGCCTTGTCATGTGAGCAGTGTGTAGGAAAATCATCCTTGATGATTTGCAAAAGGTCATTAAATAAATTATTTTTGTCCAAAGTAATCTCACACTCCTTGATAGAGACACCCATATTTGCCAGAAAATCAATAGCTTTATTGGATTCCCTATACACATGTGTAATAGAATGTTGTGTAATATCGAAAAGATATGTTACTGAATGTAGAACGAGGGAGCTTGCAGAGGAAGCTATTGTGGTCTTGGTTTCACCAATCTGGGAAAAATCATGTGAAATGGAAGGGCAGGTTACAAATGTGAATTCGTTGAGTCATAGATTGTAACATATTGGGCAAGGTTTGTAAGTTCTGAAATAAAAAGAACCTATAGCTTATCGGGTTGGTGATATTATTTTAAATGGATGACAAAGATGCTCTTGATTTTGCATTGGTCTCGATGCGGAGAGCTTCTTGTGCATTTTCGTATTCTATCCTTCATTGGTGTTCTCTCACAAATTTGAGCTATGCATCTACATCATTTCTAATTGTTAGATTATATGACATTTTAATCTATCTTTGTGAATTTACTTCATGTGGAAACTATGATGGGGAGGTTAGGATAGACTAGCTAGTCTATGCTCTCTGATCCTCAACTAGGATCCCAGTGTTCTCCTGACACCTACTAAGGTCTATAGGATTACTCTCTCATCTAGGATCCCCCGACATAGCCTAACCTGACCAGAAAGTGTAGCTTCATCATCTTGCAACTTTCCAAGAACTTCTTCCTAGCGCCATCCCTTACATAGGCTTATAAGGGTCTTTTAGGGTTCAAACACCTTCCTAATCTCTGACAAGGTAAGTGATGAGTTTCAAGGTGTTTTTAGGACATTTGAATCATCTCCAAAGTATTTGTGAGGATGGGTTATCACCCGATTGCATACTTCCTTCACAAATCAGGGCTACAAGGAAGAGCCCTAATTAGGCCTCCTCCTAGGTTTATAGGGTTTTTGACTCCTTCCTTTCACAGAACCAAAGCCTAGGTTCTTAAGAAACCCCCACTCATTTTCATATCCCTCAAGGATTTTTGGGGTTTTAGGTCACCAACAGGCCGTACAATGCCTCCACCAAGTTTGAGGTTTTTTAGGGCTTTTTGGGCCTCAAAGAGTCACAAAACTACTTGGCTTCCTTCATCACCCTTCTTGGATTTCTCAAGCTCACTCCTCCACAAAATATTTCCTTCATTCATGTCCCTTGGCTCCCTCCAAAGGGCTATCCTTGAAACTCACTTCCATGTCTTCAAGAGCATCTTCAATGTTGACCTTACCTAGTTGGGCACTATTTTAGATTGCCTAGGGCTTGGTCAAAGAAATAGCTGCACTTACACTCAAGGGCCCTACTAACACATATGTATAGGGAAGGGACTATACTACCAAATTCCAAATAACCATGGTGTGGCCATGGTGGGAATATGAGTTACAGCCCTACATCTTCAAGTCTCTCCAAACTGGCAGAAGACTATCTGAAACAAAGAAATGAACAAAATAGACCAACAAAGCTTAAAAGAATTAAACTACACACACACACACACATGAAAAATAAAACATGAACAACAATTTTCCCTGCAAAGATTCACCAAAATTCTTTCTATTCACATTCAATCAAGCCAAAAGGCATTGGCTGTTACACAAAAACACGCTTCAAACTGGTTTTTCTGTACAGTAGCCATACATAATCATTGCCAACCCTTGCATTAGGGCTCCTCAAGTCTTTTATAGTCTTGAACTCAGGATGAGGGTCTTGTTAGGGCTTTTAGCCACTTAGCAAGGTTACACAACACAAAAGGAAAAGTTGCTAGCAACTTTTGAGCAACTTTTTGTTGCTCGAGCAACTTTTGCTCTCACACTACAAGAGACCATTTATAGGTCTATTCAAGGCACACTTGTGCTCACACCTCAACCAAACACCTAACCTTAGACTTATAACAACCTAACACATCAATGACCTTAGGATGACATCATGCCCTGAGTCATAGTGCCATTTACAAAGAAAACCAACTGAACCTCTAGGACCTAGCCTAGGCCTAGACACACCAAATGAGCTTAGCTCTTATTGTAATTACAAACTTCATTTCAAAAGTGATTCACACAACAAAATTGAATGGTGGGAGCCCTTAGAAGGGTGCTCCTACACCAAACTAATTCTTTAATGGTAACGGTCTGCTATATAGAATTGATTCTAGAATTATGTGTGTCCTCCTAGATTTATTTCTTCAATTTTCTATTTCTCCCAAACATGGATATGCCATTTTAGAACTTTCTTCGTTGTGTGGAATTTTTTTGGGGGTGTTATATTTCTTCTGGCTCTGTTCTTGTAAGGAGGAGGGGATAATGAATTTTGGATTGTTTTGTGTATTGGTGAGGTATGGAAATGTGATTTGGCAACTGATTAGAATCAATGTTCTTATTATTCTTGGTGATTTTCAATCTCCATCTTTTGTAATCGTGCTTTTGGTTCAAGACATCGTTATGTCACAAAATCCATTCAGTAAAATTGCAACTTGGCTAGGGTGAACAATAAGCGTGTGTAACCTTGACTGTAGTTTGGAACATCCATTATGTATCTAACTCATGTAGTTTTTAGCATCCAAGATATAAATTTGTTAGGAGTCATTTATGGCCAATATGTGAAAATTCTCTATTGCACTCACTGGTTATTAATCTCCTATCTTACAAAGATTATTTGATTAACGAATAATGAAAAATAACACAATTGCAACTACACCAAAAAATACAGAAAGAAATATGCCACACAATGACACAATATTTTTAGACAAATCATCCCTGGAAAAACCCCTAAGGGAAAACCAGTACTGCAGATGATAAATATATTAATCTCCAGCAAATTAAGAGATACAAAATTCCTTGCCTCTCACTGGTAGAATTCCAACAATCTCCCAATTTCTCCTATTGATATTCCTCCACTGCTATCCCCAAATGTTATCACTACGCCCTTGCTAATACTGCAAGACTGCCCCTTGCTAACACTGCAAGGCTACTCAAGCTTGTTCTTGCTAACATTGCAAGACTACTCAAGCTTGTTCTCAAACTTGATCTCAAACTTGATGTTAACTTCATTGCCTCCAAATGCCCCTTGACCCCTTTTTATACTACTCCCATTGTTTCTAGTTTCTTCTAGTTGCTAGAAGTTTCCACAAACTAGAAGTTTCTACAAACTAGAAGTTTCTAGAAGCTAGAAATTTCTAGAAGGAGTCAAATAATTAATAAATTCAATTATTTACTAATTATTAGCAAATGGATGAACAATTGTCCAAGCTACCAAACTAACACTCCCTCTTAGTGAGGAAGCTATTATGCACAACACCCAACTTATCTCTAAAGAAGATAAATTTTTCCTTCCCCAATGCCTTTGTCAGAATGTCTGCTACTTGCTCCTTTGTAGGTATGTACTGTAGCTAAACAATTCCCTGCTATACACAATCCCTGATGAAGTGATACCTAATGTTGATATGTTTCGACCTATCATGAAACACTAGATTATCAGTCATCATGATGCAACTCTGATTGTCACAGTGTATCACTATAGCCTCAACCTTCTAACCAAACAAGGCTACTAGCAACTTTCGCAGCCATATAGCTTCACATGTCGCCATGCTAGCTGCTATGTATTTTGACTCTGTTGAACTCAAAGCCACGGACTTCTGCTTCCTACTGAACCAAGAGACAACTCCTAATCCCAAATTGAAACAACACCCTGAAGTGATTTTCTTGTCCATTGTACTACTTGCCCAATCTGCATTAGTATATCCCATCAACCTGATTCCTTCACCTCAAACATATCTAATCCCATACTCAATTTTACCTCATAAATATCGCAACACATGCTTTGCCGCTGTCTAATGTACTCTCTTAGGCTCAACCATGAACTGACTAAGAGAGTTAACTGCAAAAGTTATATCTGGCCTGGTGTTGAGAAAATACATGAGAGAACCAATCAACTGCTTGTATAGGGTGGGATCTACATCCTTCTCCCTATATGTGTCTACCTTCCTCCAATTTGTGATCATAGGTGTAGACATGGCTTCGCAATCCTCCATCTTGAATCTCTTCAAGATTTCCATGCAATATTTCCCTTGCACAAGGAAAATTTCTCCATATGTCTGCCACACCTCCATACTTAGAAAGTAGTGCATAAGTCCTAAATCCTTCATCTCAAACTCATCTGCAAGGTCCCTCTTGCACTCATGTATGAGCCCTAGTGAACCTGTTAGAAACAAGTCATCCACATATAGAACAAGAATGAGTATCTCACCCCCAACCACCAAGTAGTAGAGGTTAGCATCCGCATCACTCTTCACAAAGCCCATTTCTTGAAAGTAATTATCAATGCGCTCATACCACGCTCTAGGAGCTTGTTTGAGTCTGTAAAAATCTCTCTTCATTCTGCACACGTGAGTTTCTTTGTTGTGTGCTACAAAGCCTTTTGGTTGTTCTATGTATACCTCCTCCTTCATCTTGTCATTAAGGAATGTTGTCTTGACATCCATTTGATGGATTTTCCATCCTATCTATGCTGAAATTGAGATTATAGCTCGTATAGAAATATACCTGGCTACTAGAGAAAATGTCTAGTCATAATCTATTCCCTCCTTCTGAGAGAACCCCAAACCTTTCCTTGTATTTCTCGATGCTACCATCTGCATCGTGCTTAACCTTGTAGATCTAGCGTGATCCAACCACTGCCCTATCTATTGGTCTAGGTACTACCTCCCACACACCATTCTGCATTATTGAGGTATACTCCTCAACCATCACATCTTTCCATACCTGATGTTGTGCAACCTCCTTTTAGATGGAAGGCTCACTATCTACCAACTGGCTGACTATAGCCACATAGTCATTGAACTTGGCTGGTTATCTTCGCTCTCTAGTAGTCTTCCTAGGAGTTCCCACAAACTCTTGAGTATCCCTCTGTGTTTGTTGAACCTCGTGGTTCCTTCTACCAACTGTAGAAGATGAGATATCAACCTCCATATCTTGTCGATGCATTTCCTACTGCACCAATTGCTCCATACTTTGAGAACTCTCACCACCTAAGTCTATGTTGGTACTGATAACTATACTTGAGCTTTGCTTCCCTTGACTCAGTTGAGTTGTCCTTGGAGCTTCTGTTGGCTTCTCACTCTAATCATCTGCTTGCAAATCTATGGACCTCCTAAATGCCTTATCTTCCATGAACTTGACATTACTCTTGATAATAATCTTCCTGGTCCCTAGAATAAATATCTAATATGCCTTTGAGGTTTCATGTACCCCACAAAGTACCCTCTCTCTACAGTCTAGTCTAACTTGGTATGAGTATCACCTAGAATATGACAATATGCCAAACTTCCAAATACCCTGAAGTGACTGACATCTGGCTTCTTTTCGGTGAAAGCTTCCTTTGGTGTCATCTTTCCTAGCACCTTATGTGGAACCCAGTTCTATATGTACCCTATTGTACTACTTGCCTCTGCCCATAAGTAGTGGGGCATGTCCTAATCATGTAGTATAGTCCTTGCTGCCTCCAATATAAACTAAATTTTCTTCCTCTTAGCAACCCCATTCTGTTGTGGATTATAAGGAATAGTCCACTCTCTTGTGATTCCTTCCCTGGTATAGAACTCCTAGAATTCATTACTCTTGTACTTGCCTCCATTGTCTGTCTAAAGAACCTTTATCTTCCTTCCTATTGAGTTCTCCACAAGAGCCTTGAACTCTTGGAAATGACTGAAAACTTCATCCTTGGTCTTCAAGAAGTGTATCGAGGTCTTCCTAGAGAAATGATCAATAAAAGTAACATAGTACTCATATCCTCTAAGAGACTTCATTGACATTGGCCCACATACATCTGAATATACTAGACCAAGAACACCCTCAGATTTGGTGTCACTTCTTGGAAAAGATGTTTTTGCAAACTTCCCCAACACACATGCCTTACATACATCATCATGCTCCATGCTCACCTCTGGAACACCTGTCACTATCTCACGAAGCAATTTAAGTGCTCCATGATCTATATGACCCATCCTCCTATGCCATAGCTCTCCAATATCTCTAGGATTACTGCTGCTTATCAATGCCTTAGGAGTGTCAAACTACAACCATAAAGGTGCCCACTCCTAACTCCAATAGATATGGGTGATTTCCAATCCTTGTGCTTGATCAACACCTACATCCCTCTAAAAAGTACATTATACCCTTTATCCTAAAGAATAGATACATAACTCAGATTCATACCTAATATTGGTACATGCAACACATCCTCAAGAGGAATCACCTTTCCATTCTCCCTCTGAAACCGAACAGTCCCTTTCCCAACTGAGCTTAGCTTGGACAAGTTTCCCATAGAAATTTGGATATTGGTGTTCTCCTCCTTATAACTAGAGAAGTACTCTCTAACTCCTATCATATGAAATGACACCCCACTATCTATGTACCATACACTCTGTGAGGTTGAGCTAACCATACAAGCTATGAGTGAAAACTCATCCTCCAATCTACTAGAGAGATCCTCTGCACTTGCTAGAGCTGCCATCAGATTCTTGCCCTTCTTTTCACTCTTCTTCTTTTGCGGACAATCACTAACATAGTGGCCAAATTTGTGACATCGAAAGCACTTGATCTTAGACAGATCCTTCTTCTTCTTCTCGCTTTGTGGATTTGATCTTTTTCTAGACCCCTTCTTTGATTTCCCTTTTCCTACTAGGGCAACGTTCTTCTGTTCTACCTCACTTTTCTAACTCTTGTTGTTGGCTCCATTGATAGGACTTAGTCTAAGCTCCTCCTGAGTGAAATCACTCTATAGCCAATCCGAACTAGGTAAGGTGTCTCGTCCACTAACAACTTGAACAAAGACATCCCACTACTTAGTGAACCCATTTAGGGCTATTCTTACTAGCTCGTCTTCATCTGGCTTATCTCCAATAGCTACTAACTCATCTTTGACAAGTCTAAGTTTGGTGAGGTAACTTGTAACATGTCTTCTCCCTTGTTCATCTAGGTATTCTTCAACTTTTCTCTGAGAATTAGTTTCTGGTTTGTGGTAGCATTCTAGTACAAATTCAAAATGGTATCCCACATCTTCTTCTCTATATCTAACTCTATGATATGGAACAATATGATCCTTGACACCATCAAGGATTATCCTCCTCACCTTGGCATCCTCCTTCTTGTATGTTGCAAGATGTGTTGTATCTGTAGGTACAGCTACAACACTGGTACTATATTCCTTGATACCATTCTCTTCTAGCAATAAAGAAATTCTAGCTTTCTAGACACCAAAATTTGAGGCACCATCCAATCTGTCCTGATCTCTTAAACCAACTGAGGCCATCTCAAAGAAATGAAAAAAATAACAATTCTAAAGAGGTCAAACTAGACTTTATAAACCCTCAATTTCTTTCCTCTGCCTAGGGTAAACTCTTTCTACCCTCAACTTAGCTATGATACCATGTGAAAATTCTCTATTGCAGTCACTGGTTATTAATCTCTTATCTTACAAAGATTATTTGATTAATGAATAATGAAAAATAAAAAAATTGCAAATTCACCAAAAAAATATAGAAAGAAATATGCCACACAATGACACAATATGTTTGGACAAATCATCCCTGGAAAAACCCTAAAGGGAAAACCAATACTACAGATGAGAAATATACAATCTTCAGCAAATTAAGAGATACAAAATTCCTTACCTCTTACTAGCAGAATTCTAACAGTCTCCCAATTTCTCATGCTGATATTCCTTCAGTGCTATCTCCAAATGCTATCACTGCACCCTTGCTAACACTGCAAGGCTGCCCCTTGCTAACACTCCAAGGCTACTCAACCTTGTTCTTGCTAACATTGCAATACTACTCAAGCTTGTTCTAAAACTTGATCTCAAACTTGATGTTAACTTCATTGCCTCCAAATGCCCTTTGAACCCTTTTTATACTACTCCCATTGTTTCTAGTTGTTTCTAGTTGCTAGAAGTTTCCACAAACTAGAAGTTTCTAGAAGCTAGAAGTTTCTAGAAGGAGTCAAATAATTAATAAATACAATTATTTACTAATTATTAGCAAATGGACGATAATGTTTTTGAGGTGCACGATAATGTTACCTCTAGCTCCACGATATTTCAACATCTTCAGTAGGTGCTACCACCTGCGTACAACGTACCATGCTACTGAGTGTTTTGATTTGGAAAAATCCCTTCCATCTAATATGTTGATCGACTGATCTATCTATCTTACTCATATCTAAATCCAGAAGAGTATCAGTATTTTTATTGTCTAAGATTGCAGCTCAGTGCCATGTATATTTGTTTTTCCTAGCCATTTTTTGAGTCATCTAGACATGCAATCTTGACTTGGAAATGAGCAACTTTAGTGTAGAATGAATGACAGTAGGCTGTGATTACATTGTAGAAAATTGAAATCATAGGGTCCTGGTAATGCATTAGTTAAAAAGGCATAATTAGAAGGATCAATTCTTGTTCATCAAATGTACTAGCCATATATACAACTACCACTACTCTTTGGTGTGACAAAAACCCAATTCATATGTGAACATGAAATGATAGATATAAATTAAATATTAAATTTAAAATCTAGGACTTAAAAAAAAAAAACCTTTGATTTCTTTTCTTTTCTTCTGATGTGAGGTCAATACTTGAATAAAGGATGGGTTGCGTAAGCAAGAAGGAACAATGTGCATTCAAGTATTTTCTATGTTTCTTCGTAATTTCATAGATCACTGCACCTGTATGCACTCATATGCTTTTATTTAAACTTGTAGAAATGTGCTTGGGTGAAGTTGTCATATGCATATTGTGAGAGTATCGGTGAAGTTCTAAATGATTGATCGATTAAGATGTTGAAAACGCCTTTTTCTAAGTTCTAGATATAGAATGCTCCCTTTAATAATCTCCTTAGTGTTATGTGCTTATAAATGTATGGATGTATCTTGTGATTTCTCCATGCTTCAAGTAACTTCATGTTATTTTGACCTCTTAAATAAATGAAGATTGAGATGAATCTAATATTTTTTGAAATGATTTATGTTAGTGAAGCAAAGATTGTGGTTTAGGTTTTCATATATATGATATATGTTGTTTGGTGTGTTTTGATAGTTCAAAGAAGATCTCTGCTTATGTTCTTTTATGTGTGTTGCATGCACACATGATTCATGACGTACTATGCATAATGTGAGAAATCCTTGCAATATTTCTCCTTAAGTTTGAAATGGAATCAATTTTATGAGAAATGTTTTTGAGGTGCACGATAATGTTACATTGAAAGATTTGAGATGAATGTATCATGCAACTCAATTCCATTACTCCTCTTAGTTTTTCCTGTTTAGACTTCCTCGAGCTCGGTTGAGTATCTTTCATGTTAGGAAAGATTCTAGGGAAGCTTAACAACTTCGTGGTAGGGTGGAAACACACTCCTACAATATTCTCGCCCCCTTGATGTTTTGTGTGGTACAGGTGTCTTGAGCTTTTGTTAGGAAGGTCTTCGTGTTAGCATAATATGTTTTCTTGTTATCGACCAAGTGGTCTATTGTAATGACATTGTAAACTTATATTAGTCAACCAATGACTCCTGTAAAATATCTGTGTCATTTGTAAACTTAGTTCTTGTTGGATGAAATTCTTCATAAATTCATGTGATATACTGTTAGTGCATTCGACAGTTTGGTCGACACTCTTCCTTTGTTGTAGATATATGTATTCTATTCGACATATTAGTCAAACTATGTACCTTTTCCATACTAATTTTAATAGAATATTTTTTTTGATATATAGGTTCGATCTTTGACTATGTTGACCAACTTCTTTATCTTATATATATCACTGTAACACTTGTTGTCTAGACTTCAGTCTTTGCAGCTACCCCTATGCTATGGCCCCAAAGAATCTTCTTTAAATTCTGCCCGTTTAAAAGAAATTACAAATTACTAATTGGATTTTAGCCTAGGCATGCATAAAGACTGTGCATCAATGATGGCGACAAATAACATGACTTTTCGTCTTTTAATCCAAGTCTATCGAACACATACGACAGGCAGCCGACTTCGAATACCCATTGAACTTGTCGTAAAGGTCCGTTAGCGTTTTCTTCACGCATTTTCCCCTTCCTTTCCTCGAAGGAATGAAGAAAGGAAGGACGACCAACAACATCTCTTATGCACGTTATGTTCTTACTTCCGTTTAAGTTCAATGCATTCTGTTCTTCTTCTAAAACAGATCCAGCTTCTTCAACGCTTGATTAGCATTTAGGGCTCAAACCTCTGCGTTTCATCCATGGCATCTTCTTCCTTATCTCATAAACGAATTGACGGACGTTCTGTATTAGAGCCTCCCGGCGGAATGAGGAAAGCAGAGGAATCGGTAAGATCATACAATGTTTTTATCAACCACCGAGGTCCGGATGTCAAAGAAACTTTGGCTCTCCAGCTTTATAATTCTCTTGAGAAGTTGGGAATACGGGCTTTTCTTGATAAGGAAGAGAAAGAACCTGGAGTTTTGTTTCCATCTAGCATTAAAGCCGCCATCCAGTCTGCCAGAGTTCACATAGCTATCTTCTCCAAAGGATATGCAGAATCCCCATGGTGTCTGGATGAACTGCTTCTCATGTTGAAGACTGAAGCCAAGATTATTCCTCTGTTTTATGAAGTTGAGAGGTGGGAGCTGCGCCACATAGAAAAGGGACGTTACAACCAGGCATTCGAGAATTACGAAGAGAAATCCAGGTACATAGAGAAGCTCGAGGAGTGGAAGGGAGCTCTTAACAGAATGTCATATGTGGCAGGCTACATCATCAGCAAGTTGCCGTAAGTTCGTTCTACTTTTATTCTAATTCATATATCTTCAACTTGATTCTATGTTTTTGTATATCGAAACTGCTTGGCTTTACTCAGAAAAATGTTCTCTTATAAAATTCCCTTCTGTTTTGTTTTGGGAAAGTGCCGCCGGCGAATGCAAAGAAATAGTTGCCGCTGTGCAAAAGGAAATGCAAACCATAGATGTTTTACATGTTGCCAAGTATCCAGTGGGGCTTTCCAAGCTTGTAGAAGAACTTGAAAGCTGGTGCCTAAGTGACCTCCTACAAGATTTGGAAAGCCAGTACGGGATAAATGAAGATGGCCAAGGGAAAGCGCGGATCGTTGGCATTTCCGGAATGGGGGGAACAGGGAAGACAACTCTCTCCAAAGAATTGTTTAACAAATACCGTCCGAAGTACACTCGAGCAAGCTTTTTGGCTGATGTGCGAGAAGCGTCTTCCAGAAGTGCACTACCTTCCTTGCAACTGAAACTTCTCAAAGATCTCTTCGACGAAGACCATCCCATTTTTACAAGTGCAGGCGATGGAATCATATATCTACAGAAACGATTAGTAAGGATCAAGTATGTGAGCTTTCTAATTGTTCTCGATGATATTGATGATTTGAATCAGTTAGATGATCTATTGGTCACCGATTTGCTGAACAAGTGTGGTAATACTCTGATAATTATCACTACCCGTAATGCTGGAGTGCTTAGAAGAGCACAAATTCCTACTCATAATTTGCAAGGATTGGATGAAGATGACTCGAGAAAACTATTCTGTTTGCACGCCTTCGGCGAGTCCAATCCAGCTAGGGAGTACGAGAACCTTGTGGAGGCTTTCGTAAAAGAGTGTGGAGGCATACCTCTATCTCTTCAGATTCTGGGCAGTCACGTTAAGGGTGGAGATCTGGAATATTGGAGTTCAGCATTAAGGAAAGTCCAAAAGACTCTGCCTCAAGAGATAATGGAGAAGCTTAAAATAAGCTTCGACTCATTAGACAGCGAGGAAAAGCAAATTTTTATGGATATTGCTTGTTATTTTATTGGCAAGTCCAAGTATATGGCCCTAAAAATATGGGAGGGATCTGGATGGGTGGCTCATCACGCTCTGGAAACACTCAAAGAAAAATGTCTTGTTCAGGAAATTGAAAATATGCATTTGGATGATATCAAATGGGAGAGGGATGGTATTTATTTGGAAATGCATGACCACCTGCGGGACTTGGGAAGAGAAATGGCAGATTTATGCAGAGATCCTTGTCGCATTAGGAAACATGAAGACCTCAAATCATTGGTATACTTATTTCTCCCCTACATAATGTTGCTTATGTTGCGATGTTACAAATCTTATCCTCTTGATCTGTTTGTGTGTACGCAGGAATCAAATCGAGCTTTCAAAGCCATCATCGACGAAACCAAGCGCAGGTGTTTCTATTCCTTGTTTGATACGTCTGTGGGTTCTCATTTTACATTCTTTTTAGCTGGGGGTTCAGCTTCTTTGCTATGGCTTCATCTTGACCTAGATCCTCTTGCGAACCGAAGCATTACATCAAGGATTGATCTTCAAAAGTCGGAGCGTTTGAGAATCAGCAATGGAGGCCTCCAAAACGGAAGCATTCTATCATGGAGACCTTTTCAAAATTTGAAGCGTTTTAGAATCAGCAATGGAGGCCTCCAAAACAGAAGCGTTCCTTCGTGGATTCCTCTAGAAAAGTTGCAGTGTCTGAGAATGAGCAATGGACGCCTCCAAAGATTGTGGAATGCTCGCCAAGAGGTATTTTGTTCTTCTCTATCAATAATGAAGTCTCTATAAATAGAATGCATTATCTGGTAATAATGGCTGTTTTACCGCATTTGTTTATCATTGAAAGTTTGAAACAAACTATTCTGAATTTCAGGCACCCTTCCAGTTGAAAGAGCTGCAGATTTACAAAACCTTTTTGAATGAGGTTCCAGATTTAGGAAATCTAAATAAGTTAGAAAATGTAGTCTTAGATGCTGAATACATGGCTATAAAAGGTTGGTCTTTATTAGAATCCCTTAGATTGAATATCAGTTCTCTAAATTGGAACTCCTTCACTTTGGAGGGGAATCTTGCTTCCACCGATTCGAGAGGATCGACTCCTTTTGGGTCTCTGATTATCCGGAATTTCCAGGAAAGTCCACAAGTGGAATTGAATAAGTCCCCAATGAGTGGCCTTGAAAATCTAGTGATTGGCAACCAAAATTCAGCAACCAAGACCTCAATTAGTGGAAACCATTATACCCGCCTCAAAACCCTCATACTTTATCGTATGAAAAAATTGACTGAAATAAAATTACTCAAGGTAATGACATTGAATTCTCTTAAGGTCACCCACTGTGAAAAGCTTGAAATATTGACATATAGCGAATGTCCTCAGCTTCGGGAGTTATTTCTTACCCATCTGAGCTGCCTCGAAACAATGAGAGTAGGAAATTGTGAACAGCTTGAAAGTGTGTCAGGTTTATCCGATGTTAGGAAGCTTGTAATGTTTAACATTAGCCAATGTCACAGACTTCAAGAGTTCAGTCTTGTCCGGCTGAGCTGCTTGGAAAGATTAATAATTGAAGATTGCAAATATCTAAAAAGAGTGTCGGGAATATCTAAACTTGCCAAGCTTGTAGACCTGAACATCTCTCAGTGTCCAGAGCTTGAGAGTAAGTTGCGTCTTCCTAGTATGTACCGTCTAGAGAAAATTACAGTTGATGGGTGTAGGAAGCTGAAATGCCTTGAGTTGATTGACTGTAAAAATCTGAAAACGGTATCAGGACTACACCTTGATCAGCTTGCATTAATAAACATCCGTGGTTGTCCTGAGCTTGTGCAGCTGTCAACTAATAACTTATATTGCCAGGAGAGACTAACATTTGATGGTTGTGAGAAGTTGAATTGCCGTGCCTTTTATTCATTGCTAAATCTGAAGATCATAACATTTGACATTGGGAGAGCAGTGGTGGGAGCAGAGTCAA
Organism: Chamaecyparis obtusa; assembly: GCA_027943335.1. Lineage (NCBI taxonomy): Eukaryota > Viridiplantae > Streptophyta > Pinopsida > Cupressales > Cupressaceae > Chamaecyparis > Chamaecyparis obtusa. Next base: position 42,170 of record BSBK01009693.1, read on the forward strand.
TTTTAAACCAGTCTCTCTTTTCTGAAGCTCATATTGGCGCTGACGCAGTCACTGAAATTGATATCCCCTGTCCTGCCGTAGACCAAGCCTTGGCGAGCAACATCATCATATGTGGCCTCGTTGTAGTTGAAAGGTCTACTCCACTCCAATATATCAACTACAGGTCTGAGGAGTTTCAATTGCGCAAAGGAAGATGGATAGTCACCATGGTAATCCGGGATCCAGAAAGAAATACCAGCTTCATTGGGGCAGCGATTGAAGGGATGTGCTACGGAATTTTGAACAAGGGATTTAGGGTGACTCTCAGGAAAGGCCAAGAACGGAGAACACGGCATATACTAAAAACAATTGATGATAAATTGTACCAGAAATAAGGCGGCCTTCAATTTCACTTGGATTGAAATGCACGTGGACGCTCTCCTTTGCACATTTCTTCATAACTATTGAGGGATAAAATTGAAAATGCCAAAACAAAATGACTAGCACTGTAAATGTTTTAAAAATACAACATTTCTTCATGGAAGTTCAGTTGATGATTCTCTAATATGAAATAGATCATAAGTTGTATGCATGAATTAACACCTTTCTTGAAGTAATTTAAGGATGTCCACAATTTGGGCACAACATAAGCAACATTTTTAGTTCCTGCTAAGGCAGAGAACTGTTGCGGAGGTCTATTACTTAAACTGTGATTAATCTTCTTTTGCATGGCCAATAACACTGTTTCATTTTCCTTCAGCTATGTTTACGACCAATCTTTCTTATGAAAAGATGATCGTTTTTTATCGGTTGCCTGTCTACTTCGAACGGCGTCACATTTCTTTTGGTCAGATGAGAAGCTTTTCCAGTTTTCTATGCAAGAGAAGGAGCGAATATCAAAGTGACCATGTTGGGGTTACCATTTTTGCAGACAACCTTAACAGCTGGTGAGGTTCCCGTTTCTCCATATGGTGATAACAGTTGGCATCTTCGCATGTTCTTTTGCATGCAGGAGATCCATGTGTTCTATTGTGTAGCCTCCATTCATCGATGTTGGTGGTTGGGAATAATAAAAGTACCTAATATTTTTAAGAACTTTTATCTATAGCTCGTTTTTACCATTTTCCAAGAGGTTACAGAGGTCACAGGTTAAATGTGTTTGTAATCAACTTATTTCTACAAACTTGTCTGCCCCGTGGCTCAGGAGGCTTCAGAGATCACACACTCAAAAATTCAGAGTATCTTCTACACGTCCGCCAAGTATGGCTTCATGTGTCATTTCATCCAATTTAATAATTCTGATATTCAACCAATGTTTCATCTTCTTTACATTAGGGCTTGTGATTTGACTTCCCCTATGAATCTAGGGCTTCTGCGTTTTCTGATTTGTGATAAATTTCCATGGGACTTTGTTCTTCCGAGTTGTTAGATCCACTCAAGACTCGAACTGCATTTTTGGGAATGTTTAGCGGTCAGTGTAGAGTAAAATTAGGAAGAAACAAATGGCTAACAAGTAGAATGCTACGAGTGATTGTGTTCTTGATTGTCCATTTTTTGGTTAAGATGGGGTTTCCATTTGGTCTTATTTGCCTCCTGGGCTATATTTCAGGTCATTTCGAAGTAATTAAGCATTCATTCCTACTAAATTTTTTTATCATCATTATGTTTAAGATTCCTTGACTTCCAAATGCCATTTTGTGAGGAAAACTGTCTAGAACTAGTTTTAGGACTTGAAGGGAGAAAACAGGGTTTAATACAATATTCAAACTGCAGTTTTTTAAATATCTTATCTTATCTATAGCAAAAACGGAGGATTGAAAATATTAGGTCTAAGAGAAAGTGTAAAATCTTGTCCCAAGTAGTGCTTAATGATGCAGGACACGACCATTGGGATTGGTATCAGTGGTGTTAGAGAAATACAGATTACATTCTTTCACTGATGCTGCCTGGAAGAAAAATGCCAAAGTGCCATCTCTCTACATGCTAACTTAGAACACTACATTTACCTGTACCTGTTATAAATTATTTAAGCATTCATTTGATTATAACTGTTTGAATCGGAGTGCTAAAAAATAGCAGTTTGAGCCAGAAGCACTTAGACTCACTATTATATATTTAAATTTAAAGTTCATACTATTTGGAATGAAAATCATTCTTTCTATTATATTCAAGAAATACTCCTTCACGAGTTTGCTGCTGCTTACTGGTGTTCACTTCCTTGATTGGGATTTTTATAAACTTATAGTCAATTCTGATGTCCCACACTTCCTCCCTGCTATATCTAATTTGCAGGTTCTATATTGTCTTTAGTATCTATACTTTACAGGTTGCCTGCACAAAGCGTAACACATAGAGCATTCAAGGAAGAAATTGCATAAATTGGGGCGGTTAAGATATACCTGACTTGTGTTGTATACTGTTCAGTTGTTGTTGTTGTATGCACTATTTGATTTCTTTAGTTGTTAATTTGTTAAATATCTTCTTCGCAATTGACGATCCTCTTCTTCTTGATTGATCATTGTTGTGATTTCTTAAAATGACTTTTAAAAGGCCTTTGCTCGTACAATTCAAAGTGTCACGTGATATGATGTGTGATTAGCAATAATAAGCATATGCTATTACAAATCCATAAAAACATTTTACAAACAGAAGAACCACCTCCACAATATCCTATCCGCCATGGATAAGCTTTTGCAATGTCCTTACTCCACATGAAAACGCTAATTGCTCCTCTACATCTTTGTTACTTCCCTCTTCCTCAATGGATACATAGGCCACCTGGAAAGCCATTCTGATTAGGTAGCCACAATTTTTTGAAATAGAGAGATACGAAATTTAGAGAAATAGGTCCCGAAATGCTTTTAATTTTTAATTCTTAACGATTGGGCTTAAGGTCTTTTAAAATGTTTTCTAGTTTTGGTTTGAGTATCATGATTATGTATCTAAATGGCGACATCGCTTCTATAGTGCAATATTTGTCAGTCAGGACACCTTCTCTAAGCTTTGCTACTTTCATTGCTGGAACAATCCGATTCATATTCTCATCTCTCTTCTATGCAACTAGAATTGATTCGATTATTTTATTTTATAAATTTGTCACCACATTCATTTGTGACCTTTTACTCGATTCATTCGACCTTCTCCTAAATTTAAGAGATCCAAAATTATATTCACTCAAGAATTCCATCCATTTGCACTTCTTAGCATTCAAAATCAGCTAGAAAAATTGATATGTCAAACTTGACCAATTTTTGCTTCAAACCTACATTTGATGAGATTATGTTGCCCCATTTTTAATTTGTGCACGAACACTGCAGGTGCCAAATCACGAGGAGTAATTCCATTCATTGTCCTTTGGCTTCGGATATTATCGGCTTGGCCACTTGTCTGCCTTGCATTAAATTCATTTTGTGTATATTCTGCCATAATCTCACTTCATTCCTTTGAAAGATAGTTGTTTAAGGCATTCTATGAAGCTGTGACTTAGTTTACGATTAGATACATTTCACATGCGCACCTACCATCACACTTGCAACTATAATTTCTGACAAGGCTACTCATCCACTATGCTTTAATGGATATTCACGAGCCGACCCAAAGCTCCCATTTTACCTGTGTAAGGAAGATACAGTGGAAAATATTGTAGAAAATAATATTTGACCTGTCAAACGCATTTACTTTGATGTTTATGAAACCTTAACAACAAACCCATTTAACACAAATTTTGCGATCATAAAACTCTATGAGGTGAAACATCTATCAAGTGGTTTCTAAACTACTCGTTGTCCTTGTGTATGCTCCCACATTATGTTTCTTGAGATAAAATCTCTATTGAGGCACCCGAGCAAATAGTTCACATGCATTCTTCCCATTGGTTGTGTAAAATTTCTATTTGTGGTGTTCGATGAAACCACATTCTTTTGAGGATTCAATCAAACTATGCAGGGGCATTGTCTACGATGCATGCATATTTGACAGAAAATTACTAACCATAATGTCTGACAAAAATATTTCTGATAAATTTCTTTAATTAATGTCTGTAATCTATTCAAAATCTCTCTTTGTTTTGTTTGCCCTTGGAAGGATGCTGGCAAAAAGAAATGACTTATAGTTTTATGCCTACCATTTTTCTCATGCGCTTCGATTATTACATTCCATGAAATGACATATCTTTGAGTACTCTATCAAATGGTTCAAGTGCCTTGTTGATGCTTCCATACTATGCATGCATGTTAATAGAGTATTCCTCAACCACACCATTGGATAGAAGTCCTCCTACACGCGTAGGAAGGAAGGCAGTAGGGGTCGTTGAATCTGGCTTTATAGTAGCCATTTGTATTTTCTTGAAAGTTTATAAGGCTTTTCAACACATCTATTTCATGTAATTGTAGCATGTAATGCAAAACCAAAACATAGCCCATCTTATCATTCATATCCAATGGAAAACAGATTGTGAAAATATATTTGAAAGAGTATCTGCATCATTTAAATCTTCTAATAAACAAGTGCATTGTCAAAATGTCTTTCCCTAGTAGAGTGGTGGTGTAACACATCACTTCACACATCAACAAACATGACACCATTTCAGGCTCTTGATGAATGCTTCCCACCATATACTACTTATAGACAAGGTCATCCCAAAGCTCACGCTATAAAGTTTCATATTCAACACCAACAAGATATACTTCAAATCCTTAAGGAGAACTTAATTGTGGCTCAAAGTAGGATGAAACAACAAGAAAATCAACACTCTAGATAGAGGACTTTTGAGGAGAGAGATTGGGTATGCCTTGGTTGCAAACTTGCAAAGAAAAGTAAATTAAGTAGCAAAAGAGCATCAAACTCCCACCTAGATTTTATGTTTCCTATAAGGCTCTCCTACCATATAAAAAATGTAGAAAGTTGGAACTTCCAACCTCTTCCAAAATTCTTCATTTATTTCATGTCTCTTGCCTAAATGGTGTAATAAGGCAACAAGCTTCCAATAGCATCTTGTGTTTGTAAATACATTGCTTTTGGTTTGATTAAATATTTTACCTTTATACAACATCCTACCCAATACAATTCATCATCTTAGACAACATACCACCATTCCCACCAAAACAATAAATAGTCTATAACCAAAATCATGATGCTAAAATAGTGAAGCTAGAAAGAATAAACCAGTCCCCTTCTATTTGTTTCATTATGCCATCAAATATTATTTCTACTGCTACAAGCCTTCCTTATATTGTATGCCCACTCACAATGTGTTTTGATTTGCAGAATTTCCCAACGTTAAGTGTATCAACCACTTATAGCATGTGCATGACTGCAGACTGTCTTGCCATACATTTCAACTCGTACAATTTGTTAAGCTCATGCAAAAGTGATTTTTTCACATCTCACATTATTTGAGCTTGTTTTCTTGTATTTGACCTTATGCTATTCTTAGACATTTGATGGATAAATTTTAAGTTATAAATAATCTAAATCTAATTGTAAATATTCTTGTGACTAGACATTTTTCCATAAAACTATACCAAAAAAGAAGCAGCATGATTCTTCCAATTTGAATAATATAAGTTAATTATCATTTTACTTACAATCTAAAACTTGTTTCTTGACCTCCGAAGAGCACCTTGAAAGATTGATTGTCATAATTTTTTAGGAAAAAGCATTGCCCACAAGAAAATTCAACATTACCACTTCAATGCTAGGCATCAGGCATCATGTGCTAGGCATCATGTGCTGAAGAATGTGATTATGTATTGAGAATCATATTCCCAATTTCATTTAACTATGACAAAAGGTGAAAGCATGTCATTTTCATTGATAGAGTTTCGTTGCATAAAGTAGCTTTTTTGATGGATGATCAATGGCCATTTTGCAGGACTATTGTAGCTTAAAACTATATCTGATTAACCCCTGTTATGTGTTCTCCTAGTCTCTTTCACAAAACCAACCCTCTAAGCCTACCATTGCTACCAGGATATCCTTTTATTAAATCTCATTTATTCAATGCCTTGCTTTTGCAACTTGAATTCACCTCCAGAATGCAACATAATATTTGATCTCTTTAGACATAGTATTGGATGTGCATTTGAGGGTGACATGGAACAAATGCCTTTGTACCATCAATAAATGCCTTTAATAAAGTCTCCCATGACATACAAAGCATGTAAATCTATCTTGTTAAATGATTTCTTCACTAAAGAACTTTATTGCCTACTGAGCTCCAACTTTGGTGCCTACTGAGCATGCTAAGGAGCTGGATTGTGAGAGCGCTGAGTAGAAGACTATCTCCAGCAGTCCAATGAGCTCTCATTTTCAATTCTTTTACAATGTCTACTCTGATGAAGATAATGAATGTGATTCTTATTGTAAATGATATCACTATGTTAAACATAGCATTGGCAACAACCTCGTGGTCATTCAATGACACAAAGCTTTCATTTTCTTGTACAAAGATCATGATTTAAAAGTTGCAAAGAAACACAAGCTACTCGTTGTTTGCATTGTGAAATGGGTAGAGCTTCATGTTGTGTTTCACACATATATTCAACAAACCAAAAAATTGTAAATTGTCACTATAGAGAAAATGGTCACACAATCTCTGGCAATGCTCACACATCTCTACATACCTTTTCCTAACTTCTTAATCTTCTCCTATTTCCCAAAATCATTGCCCTGCCAACACATGTTAGGAACTATGCTGCCCTACAGCTCTTCTTTTAATTGGTAAGAAAAATTCTAATAGCATGATGGCATGACATTCTATTATATGCATCTAGTGATGTCACATATGCAACATGATCAAGATGTGTTGTTCAGAAAGCAAGGTGTGTGGAATGTAATGCCTAACCTTCCTATGACTAGAATTACTCTTTTGGTGGGTTAATTATAGTTTTAATTAAACTATTTATTTATGTTCAAGATGGTGATATATTTATTAGGAGATTAGCTATGATATTTTTTACTTGATGCTATAATTGGTCACTCAAATTGTGGATATATATATTTTGAATTTCACATCTTACATGCTATTCAAACTAAGATTTAGAAAATAAATGTTCGAAGGAGACTTTTAAGTTGACAGTATATTTAAATCTAGATTATAAGATGTATGTTTTAAATTATACGAGGTTTAGATGAGTTGGTCAAGCTAAAATCAAGATTAGTTACTTCACTTTCATCCTTGTTTTCAATAGTATTCAGAATTTCCAAGTATTGTGATGAGAAAATGTAGGAGAGACTAGAATGGTGAATATGTGATTTTAAATGGAGTCAAATTATGATGATATTATGATGAGTATATTGAAACTTACTAGCTATTCAAATGGTGAATACCTTAAATTATGTTGATTTCATTTTCAAAGTCTTTGGCTGTTTGATCAATACTTTAATGAGTGCAATTAAATGCACAAGAAAATTTGGTTATACATTTTTTGAAGTTTTTTAATAAATTATATTGTGCCTAACTTGTGATGTTTACCCTAGTCCATATGGAGGGACTAAGTTCAAGTGTGAGGTGGGCTTTTCTTCATGTGATAAGGAACTAATGTATGTTTGTGTATAATATTGATGAATCCATTTTATTTGTGTTCAATGGGTTAAATGGTGGAGGAAGTGGTCATTCAAGTGTTTAATTTTGTATTTATTTTTCTCTAGGTTCTAAAGTAGCTTTAAGTTTACACTTTCATTTTATTCAATTAATTTTGAAGTCCTAGGTCATGAGACTAATAGTTAGGGTCAATTTGGAAAGTTAAATTTGGTTTTAAACTAGAATTTTTACCTCTAATATTCTAATTTTTAAAAGAGATTTTTTAATAAGGTTATCAAGATGAGGTGGATGAGATACCAGTAGCCTATTTTACCTCAACTTTTTAATGGATGGTTAACCTTTGTATGACTCACCCTTTTGGGTCTTTTAGATCATACAAGATTTAGATGAGTTGGCTATGACTAGTTGTATTTTGATGAGAAAAATGTAGGAGAGAATAGAATGGAAAATATGCATGGTTTTAAATGTAGTCAAATTATGATAATATTAAGATGAGTAAATTGAAACTTACTAGCTATTCAAATGATGAATCCCATAAATTATGTTGACTTCAATTTTAATATTTGGCTATTTGATCAATATATTAATGAGTGCACAAGAAAATCCATTGCCAATGAAATTTGGCAATAGAGTTTTTGAGTCCCTTGATAAATTCTATTGTGCTTAACTTGTGATGTTTACCCTAGTGCATATGGAGGGACTAAGTTCAAGTGTGAGGTGGGGTTTTCTTCATGTGATGAGGAACTAATGTATGCTCATGTATAATATTGATGACCCCATTTTGTGTGTTCAGTGGGTCAAATGGAGGAGAGAGTAGTCATTCAAGTGTTTAATTTTTTATTTATTTTTACTTATGTTCTAAAGTGGCTTTAAGTTAACACTTTCATTTTATTCAATTAATTTTGAGGTCCTAGGTCATAAGACTAGTAGTTAGGGTCAATTTGGAAAGTTTTAAAGTTGATTTAAAACTATAATTTTTACCTCTAAAATTCTAAATTTTATAAGAGACACTTTTTTTTATAATTTTCTCAAGATGGGGTGGATGAGATGTCACTAGCCCATCCCATCGTAACTTTTTTAATAGATAGTTAACCTCTATATAGGTCACCCTTTTGGGTAGAGACATTGAGGTTCCTCTTGAGAAGGAATCTACCAAGTGAAGACACTTGGGAGATCATCAAAGAGGGATAGGGTCATCATACTTATTCCATCCACATCTCTTTGTCTTCTAGATGACATACCTTGATGATGTTGCATGTGTAACATCACTAGGTGGACATAATAGGATGCCATGTCTTCATGACATAGCAATAAGTTTTATCACTTTTTAAAATATATTGTGTATTATGCCCAAATTATAGGGATGACACATTATATTTGATAAAATTCAAAGATAATTTCTACATTGATTATTGAACTAAATATAATTCATAATGTTGAAGAATAGAAAAGAGGGATTTATATATATTTTTTAAGTCAAATGTTGAAGAAGCGAAATAAGTATAAATAATAAACATATTTATTTTTATGATTGAAGAATGAATGATTTTTGTGAAGAATTTAGAATTTGTGACACCTCAACTTTACTATTAGAATATATCTTTTAAAGGATCTATTTTATAATAATAAAAAAACATGTCTACATTATAGAGGGAAAATTCAGAAAATGTCCCTAGCCTACAAAAAATTGAAATAATGGACAATTTCCCTTCCTATTTTATTTGATATAAAATTGCTTCCCTTTTCTTTTATGATATTCAAAGACTAACACTATCTAGAAATACTTTCAAAGATATTTATGCATTTACATCGCATCCTAATATCTCTTTTCCACTTGTAACACAACCTAATATCCCTTGGAAATAAAAAGCCCACCTTATTAGGCAATGCCATAGTTTTCAACCTCTAAGTTTAATGTAGAAGCATCTAGAGGTTTAAGAGAAATCTTGCATTAGCTAAGGAATTCTTAATTTAGTTTTTGGTTGGTTTGGTTATTTCTTGTGAAGCTCATTTCCTCTAAACTATTTAGAAAAGACTGAATTTATAATTTTTTTCTCCAAATACTTTTCACATTCACATGTATGGACCTGAAAATTTTCTCAAAGTTTCAAATTTTAAAATTGCATATTTTTGTGAATTTACAAGTAGAGATCTAGCCTAGAATTAATGACATTAAAGATTTAAAACTCTTGTAGGTAATGAAATCTTGATGAATTACTATTGATAGGTAAATAATTTATATTGTCCTAAATAGTTGCATTGTAACTATATAGACAGTGGAAGAATAATTATGATAGTTATAATGTATTACAATACTTGACATTTCCTCCTTAATAAATTGATCTTAAAAAAACATAAAATATAAACTTCACTTTTCTCTAGGGACCCCCCCTAGTCTTACATAATAAAACATGCTAATTACATAACATGAATACATATTTTGAGAAAATCACCTTCTGTAGAAATAAATACATGAACCAAGTAGGGCTCCATCAAGATATCTCTTGATTCTTGGAAAGGTGTGGCTTCAAGCTATGTTGTTAAGATCACAATCCCAAACTCTCAAATTACAGAATCTAGAATTATTCAACAATGATCTTTGAGAGATGCGATAGATCTCTATCATTATCTACTAACCACAAAAGGGTATAATTCTCAATCATATACTTTGAATCTTATTGAACAATAATCCATATTAATCTCAACACTGAATTCCAAACCTATCTCCAAAATGAGTCTTCACAAGACATGCATTCTTACAATTTGTTAGCATTGAGAAAAAAAAATAGAAAAAATAAACCAAAAATACCAAAAATTCATCTCATGCAAAACACCATATCAATGCGAGAAGTTGACTTTAGATGATGGAAACTCCCTCATCCTTTGTTTCCACCAACCTGTAGAGATGAAGGCTTAAATTACAAGCTTGTGATTTAGGGGAGAATAAGAATTACTAGCATCTATTTCATCATTTGATGAGTCCTCATCCTCAACACAAGCCACGTTTGCCTCATTAGATTATTCTTGTAGTTTTCCCTTAAGAACATCACTAGCTCAAGTTCTACAAACCTCTAGATACCTCATCCAAAGATAAATGTGAAACTATTCACGAGGAGGCCTTTGTTGATTCAATTCTTGAAGAGGCTACAAAACAAATTTCAACAAACAATCTTTTTTATATATTTTTTGATTTAGATATGTATGTAATTCCTATTGTGAAAATATAACATGAATCTATGATTAATCAGATTTCCAAACAAAAAACAAAAGATTAGGGTAAAGAGAAATTGAAATCAAACAACTTATAATAAAATTCCTAAAAGGCATAAACCACTCATATATCAAACTTACGAATTAAACCACCAAGGAATTTAAAAGAAAACCACACAATATGAATCAAAATATCTCACAAATTATAAGATGTAGATCCAATCATCAATGATATGTAAATAAAAGATGCGATGTTTCTCAAAATTAATCAAATCGCAAGGCCTCCACGAATGCATGCACACATAAGGAATTCATAACAACAAGACAATATATTATTTCAGAATGAAAGATGTCACATATATGTTGTTTAGTCGACAATTGAGAATGAAAATATCTTCACCTTGGACATCGAAAAACAATGGTTATATATTAATTGGAAAGTTATATTAATAGGAGCCACTCAACCACTCAAAGCATTATCATAGGGGAAACATTAGAATTGGTATCCATGAAAAAATTAGGTGCAATAGCATTGCATCAAAACCTCATAATTAAATTAGATTGCAGTCCCTTGTAAGACATTATACTATTGCATATCCCAATCGTCATATCAAAGATTACAATATATCATCTATTAACTTCAAATTATAATCAGAAAATCCTCTATCTCTTTAAGCAATAAGGAGGGTACTCCATTGCATACCTCATATTTATATAATAGAAACAACAATTAATTGATGTAGTATGATCTCTTTGACATATCGTAGGAAACTAATGTATACACCTAAAAATGGTCACCTAGACTATTAGCTCCTTTTGCTAAATCATCAATTGGTTATTCTTGATCAAATCCTAGTTCTATCATTTATTCGATTATTTTCTATGGGCTAACTATTTTATCCTAAAGTCTTTATTTATTTAAAAGGAATACTTCCTCCCTTTTTAATAAATAAAAAGCCCCACTTTTCCTCTTATCCTAACTTGCACAAATAAAGCATTATTCTTATTTTATAAAAAAGGAAAAAACACTTTTTGTCTCATATGGACACAAAAGTCAACTCTTATTTTCTCATTGGAGGATATTTATGCACAAGGATCAAGCTTCCATTTATCTCCACCATTGATTAAATCTTTTGCCTCTTAATCTCCATCGTCCATTGATTTTTCATTTCCTATAAAAGAAGAGCTCTCTTCCTCATTTGCAGATCTTGTTTTCATGCTATTGTTATGCTACAGGTTTTCTAGGTCATTTGGAGCTCTCTTTGAAGACATCTTGGCATTCAATCTTTGGAGATTTTCTTTTCATTGTTGCATCTCATTTAGTTGCATATTTTCTTTGTTTAGTTGCATAATCATGACATATTAGCTTAGATTTCCTTTTATGCAATAGATTAGCTTCACATAGCTTAATTAGGGGATTGTAATCCATTGCTATTTCCTTTCATAGTTGCATTTTACCTTCATTTTGATAGATTAAGCTTGCATACTCATATTAATCTAGCTTGCATTGCATTCTCATTTGATTCTTGAGGATATTGGCATTCTTTCCCTTGTCTTCATTGAATCTCCCATTGCATGGTTTACTAGCAAGGTTATAGGCTTAATAGCTCTAGTTGAGAGCATTCTTAAAAACCCTTGCACTTCATGCCTAGGGAGCTATGGATCAATTTTTGAGACCTAATTCTTGAGTGTTCTTGAATGTAATGATTCATAGAAGTGTGACACATTTATAGCACACAACTAATATCATTTAGCAAAGGCATCTTGACATTTATCTAAACCAAGCCATTTTGTATACAAACTAAATCAGAAATTACAAATAACATTATTCATATTCTCTATTACATAGCACAATTTCAGAGAACATATAGCACAAGCAAGACGATTTGAAGTAATTATCCAATATTCAAGAATGTCTTGAAAAGGGATATTACAATTCTAGATTCATTTGTTTAAAGAAAGTACCTTCCCATTACAAACAAGAAAAAATGATGAATATGTGGCAGATGAATTGTTAATAGAATTAGATATATATTTCTCTATGAATACCTTTTATAATGCTGAGAAGATTATATTTTTCCCTCCTCAAAGATGAAGTATGTGTGAAGCAAGCATGAGAAGGAAAACTTGTGTAAAAAAGAATGATTTTATAATAGAAGAAGATGAAGAATTGGATGGAGGAATAAATACCAATCCTACATGAGGGGATGTTGTAGAATTCATCTAAGAGGTGTATTATCCTAGAGGCACATAAAGAGAAAAATATATTGGAGTGGCAACTGTCATGACAAATGAGAGATAAAATAATGTAGGATTACGCCAATGAATTTCACACTTTATCAACAAAGTTCAAGATTTTGAAAAACATCACGTTCTAAAATACTATAATGTTATATTCATACAGAACCCACCTTCTTGGAAGTTGAATTTTTTGGAACTAGATACAATATGTAACAATGATTAAGGAGAAGATGAAGAATAAGGGAGAAATAATTTGTAAGCAACCAAAAGAATAAACCATTGCACAGTCAGTCTTTGCCTTAATCATCACTATTGAAAAAAGTTGCTAAACATGAACCAAATGGTACAAATATATGGTGTGATATTCACAAAAGAACTTGGCATAGTACCAAGGATTGTAGAGTTGCAATAATTTTGGTAGAAAAAAGAACAAATAATAGATAATGAAGAGGAAGGTAAATAGATCATTGAAGCATATCCTTGTGCCATGGTGGCTACTACAAAAGTCTTACCCCAGGAAGATGCTAAAAAACTCTTTTATTTACAAATGTGGGTAAATGGAAAACCATTACATCTCATAGTTGATAGTGGAAGTCAAAAGAATTTGAAATTTTTTTGAAACTATTAAGAGATTGAACTTACAAACTAGACCTCACCCACAAGCATATTCCATGGGATGGGTCAATCAAGGACAACATTATATACAAGTAACTACAAGTAGTGCTATTCATATTATTCTATTAAGCTATTTGAAGATGAGGATCTTTTTGATGTAGCACCATTAGATGTGTATGATGTACTATTGGGACAACCATATATCTTGCAATATCATGGCATTTATGAGTCAAGCCCACATAATGTTACTATCAAATTGGGGAAAAATAAATATCAAATACTTGAGGTAAGCTCTATAAATTCTAGATCTCTAATTCATAATTAATTGACTATATAGATTGGAATTTTCATTCGCCATGAAGGGGTGTAACCAATTGCAACAACCCTCACCATGCAACAATAACCAACACCAATTAGCATAACCATTACAAGAAATCATGGTTGAAGCAACACAAGGTACTCATGTCACCTATAATATCTTCACTACAATAAATACTCAAAGATCCAATCAATGTTTAGTCTTCCATACCCGACAACCAAATTGCGAAACTATGCGCTACATAAATTGATAGGGATTTTGTGACAAGAATAATGTAATACTAGGCAGATTCAAATAACTATAATACACCCTGTTTCTAGTAAGTAGATGAAATAAATGGGACAACATCAATTTCCTCCCTTTTTAGTGATTTAACCTCCTTACTATAGTAAATTGTCTAGTAGAGAACAAAATCCCAAATTTTCTCATTATTTTCTATAGGGTGTTGGTGTAATCGGGCCCATTACCCATCAAGGGAGAGTTGTGATAAATAAAATTCTAGGACTTTCAGAATCTAACAACTCTTTCAGAACAAGTTTGAGTTCAAAATCACACTTCAGATTCTGATACTAGTTCTAAAACCATAGGTAGAGTCCAACATCAAGAATAGAACATTAACCAATAAGTAATCTAGGAGTTATCGAATATGATAGCTCTTTCAGAATAAGTTAGATATCAAAAACATGCTTTAGATTTTGACACTAGTTCCAACACTAGAGGAAGAGTTTGACATCAAGAATGAAACATTGTTAGAATTTATGTTGATTTCTAGAATTTGCTTCAGATTCTGACACTAGTTCCAAAGTTGGAGGCAAAGTTTGACATTAAGAATGGAACATTGCAAGGATTTATGTTGTGTCTAGAATTTGCTTCAAATTTTGACTCTAGTTCCAGAACTAGTGGCACAGTCCGACATCAAGAATGGAATATTGTCAGGATTTATGTTTCATTCTAGAAGTTGCATAGGATTTCAACACTAGTTCCAAAATCTTTGTTGGAACCAAACACTCAAAATGGAACAAAGGGTTTTATGCTAGTATTTTGATAATTTTTGGTTTTGTGCGCAAGGGTAGAAAAGTGGTCATTTAAAAGTTTGGCCTCATCTCTACTAACTATGCACTACAATCACCTAAAAAACTACTAATACTTATTCACAAATGCCCCAATAGTCATGTACCATAGGTACTAATGAACTTGGATGACTCGTACAATTAAAATCTATAAATTCTAATTGCTATAGATACAAGTGGGTGACTATTAGTACATGTCAAATTTATTAATGAACTTTTAGTTATCATATATTTTTTTTTAGTTCTATCAGATTTCTGCAATCCATAGGTATAGTGTAAATGCTTCTAGATCAGATTGTGTGCAAGTTTTTACATCAACATTTTAGATAACACTCTGTGATCCATCATCAAGATGCAAGAGAGATCCATGAGAAGAATCACGAAGTGTGATCTGAAATCTTGATATAAAAACTCGCACATAATCTGATCTAAAAGCATTTAGACTATATTTTATTTTAAAGTTAATAATTAAAAGGTTGGAACTTGGATGATCAAAGAATGAACTGTAATTGAAATATAAAGCAAATAGTAAGGATGAAAAAAAGCGGGGAAGAATCTAATTAAACGTGCGCACTTCCAAGTTCCTTCGGATAAGAAAGAGAGGAATCTTATCCAGGACACGCCATTCGTTTTGGCTTTTGTGGGTCCTCCGTCTTTGCGGGATGTAACGGCAGCCTCTATACAGCCAACTAATTCTAGCGGGCTTGACAGTTTAATTGCATTTATTAATTAAATTAAAATTCAGAAACAATCTTGGCTTGAATTTCAATTTAATTAATAAATGCAATTAAACTGTAAGTCCAGTAGGATTAGTGGGTTCCATAGACGCTGGCGGATGTAACTGGGTTGGAATGTTTCTAGTGCAAAGCGCCGCCCTGTGGAAATGGTGTGGAATGGTCCGCCGGCAAAGGATAAGAATTGGAAAAATAAAAAGAATATTTTTGATCTTATCATTTTCGTCCAAAAGTTGGGACGTTTCTCTGGAAGATGCGAGGGAGTTGTCTAGTCACGAGCGTGGAAATGTGCACAAAAAGACAACTGTAACGATGGAATTATGAAGTGTATATTCATTTTCAATGTAAGGCTGTCACTTGATTTGTCCACTTTCCGACTGCCACGCTGAGTTGAATTATGGAAAACAACAAATAAAACACGACTTTTTGGCATTTGGAGTTGAATGGAGTTGTTTCGTCAAACATTGTTAGGTATTACACGTTTCTTTTGAAGTGAGTGAGCTGCATTCAAGTTGGCTTTTGTGGGTCCTCCCTCTTTGCGGGACGTGACGTGGGTTTCTAGTGCAAAGCGCCGCCCCGCGGAAACGGTGTGGAATGGTCCGCCAGAAACGATAAGAGTTGGAAAAGTAAAAAGAATATTTTTGAACATATCATTTTCCAGCACAAGTCACGAGCGTGGAATTTCATTAGCCGTCATCATCAGAGTACACAGAAAGACAACTATAACAAGCTAAAATAAAACAAGACGGCCAAATATGCACGTTTATATGCTAGGAAATGTGGCCATGTTCAGTAAATCTTAGCCCGTCATATAAAATATATAAACCCTAACTTTTCCTGGGAATATAATATATGTAAGCTTTTTACGTTGACGTCACTTGATTTGTCCACTTTCCGACTGCCACGCTGAATTGAATCATAAAGTGTAAGTCGTGCACCTTCATTTTCTTCTTTTTATTTGTTTGCTGGAAGATGGTTGGAATTTGCAAACAGGAAGATGTACTTTTGTACGGCTAAATTCTCATTTTGGTCCAAAATGAAAATTTGGCAAATTCCAGCCATCTTCCAGCAAACAAACAGGATATTGTTTTTTTGGAGTTGGAGTCTGGACCATCCAACTTATTTCATCTCTGGCGTGGAGCAGAAATAAAAACAATAACTTTTTGGCATTTGGAGTTGAATGGAATTGTTTCATCAAACATTGTTACGTATTACACGTTTCTTTTGAAGTGAGCGAGCTGCGTTCAAGTTGTCTATTCCCAAACTTGGAATATTAGGGCAACGTCTATAACATTAATTAATTAAAAATTAAAATATAATGAATATAATTTTTTTTAAATAATTAATAATTGCAGTAAATAAGTTATTTTGGGTGCTGCATAGGTAATGGTGAATATTATAAAATAATTATTAAAAATTTTAAAATTTTAAGAAACATATAAGGATTTTTATAGAATTTTAGTTATTATTAAAGTTCAAAAAATATAATTTTGAAGTGGTATTTTACAAGTCTATTATTTTGAATGTCACTAAATCATAAATATATATACAATCAAAATTGTAATTTAAAAAAACTTACATCTTTACGATCTTATTGTATATTTTGTGTTTAGGGTGCTACCTATTTTCTTAGTATTTTTGTAGGTTTATTTCTATCCTTGGAATAATGTTTTTCCTGCTCAAGGTGTTCATGCCTCCTTTTCTATGAATTTTTTAATGTCATCTTTATGTTAGCTCTATGTATTTTACTCTTCTATTAGTTTGTTGGCATAAATTTGCTACATACTAGCATATTTCATGAATGTCCTTGTGTTGCAATAGTATCATATGATAATTTTTTCTTTATCATAATTTCCAATATTTTACAACTTGTCATCTTCTTAGATCAATGAAAATGATTCGAGATGAATCTAATGGTTAAAATCAATCAATCAATCAATCAATCTCTCTCTCTCTCTCTCTCTCTCTCTCTCTCTCTCTCTCTCTCTCTCTCACACACACACACACACACACACACACACACACACATTCTCATTTTGTACTCTCAATCTTTCTGAAACATTGGCTCATTATTATTTTTATATCTCTTGTTTTCCTTGGCTTCCTCAAGCCATCTTAGGTAATATTGTTCTTGTTTCTCATTCTTATTAGAACTTTATTTTATGGTGCCATTAAGCATCTTAAGATCTTCACATACCTTTCTCCTTCATCTTAATTAATCACTATTCTTATTTTTATATTTACTTAGATCAAGAACACAAACAATATTATTTCTCCATCTATCTTGGCTATTGTGCAGGTATACATACCAAAGCATAGATTTGACTAATGTAAATCATCAAACAAACCCTAACGTTTTCTCCTCTCTTTATCCTTACGTATCATGATAGTACTTGACCACATAGAAGTTTGCAAGTGTTTTCTTTATTTGTAATTTTTTTTAAAATTTATTTCTTTAATATCTTTATTTTGTAGTATTTTGTAGTGTCTTGTAGGTTTAGTTTTGTACACTAGGTGAATAACTAAGTTGAATTTTGACAATATTTGGAAATTTCATAATATTTTATCCGTACAAATAAAAATGCAATCTGTGGATGTCCATGTGACATGCTACTATCCTTGGTAGTGACTTCCTCCTTGTTGGAAATTTGTATTATTTTATCATTGATATCAATCTTGTTCTAGTATTGATGACAAACAAGAACAATAAGATGATGTTGTCAGTTGTGTTTATCATTGGTGTTGCCATCATAGACCAAATGATAATAAAGTGCATTTTCTTTTTCATCATAGCTATTCACATTCTCTTGTTGGTTGCATTCAATTTTGATATTTTTTTTCAAAATTTGGTTGATATATGTTTTATTCATATTACAAAAGATATTATATTTTTCCTCGATATTCAAAATGTTATGCATTAGCACGCTCTTTGTCTATTATGTTACTCCACATCAAATATCCTTAGCAGCTTACTTTATTGGGGGCTCTTTATTTTCACAGTGTTATGCTTTCACATACATTCTTACTCTATGAGAAACATAATATCTCCTTTCCTCTCCTTCATGTTTTGGGAGAAAGGGTTCTCTCTAAACTCCTATCCTTTCTAAGGATCCAATTTCCCTTGGTTGAGTGGTATTTATTTATTATATGATGTCCTTACTTGCATTAAATTATTTCTTTTTCTCTTGATGATTCTATCTTTTTAGGAGCTTGGTATTTATCCTTGATTAAAACCTTTTCCTTGGTTGAAAGTGTATGTTTATCATAAACAAGTACCTCACTTTGGACCCAAGGTGTGCTATCCTTCATCAAGAATCCATTTACCTAACAATGGGGAGAGTGGGAATTCTTTTTCTCCTTCCCCTCTTTTGGTCAATGATTTTTTTTCCTTTTCAAGATCCACTCTTTGAGATAGATGTATTTGAGAAAAGATCTCTTCCTCCTCTCATTGTGCATCCCTCAAAAGGATTTTTTTGCACTTATTGCAAGATATATTTTTACAACTATCTCTTCCTCACCATAAAAGTATTATGCCTAAAGGATATCTATGACATTATTTCTTAAAGAATATATCCTTGGTGTTGAAGGTGTGCATCCTCCTTCTTTTCCTTAAGATGTCACCATAGCTCTATGTTGTCATCTTAAGGAGGCCCGACACATATACAACCTCCTTGTCTCAAATGTAGTAGATTTTCTTAGATACAATATTTTTCTTGGTTATTTTTTGCACTATTTTTAGTGATTTCCTTGGCTATAATTATTTTCTTGGCTATCCTTTGCACCATTTTGAGAAGATTTTCTTAGATATAATAATTTCCTTGGTTAATTTTTTTTACCATTTTTTAGAAGATTTCCTTGGATACAATACTTTTCTTGGTTACACTTTGCACCATTTTTAGCAAATTGTCTTTCATATAATGCCTTGGATAGTTATCCTTAAGATGTTTGACTAATATAACACAACTTGTCAGACTCTCAACTCTCTCTTTGCACCAAAATATCTCTTAGGATGAGTTGAACTAACATAGTTCACAACTTACTATATACTATTTTTGACTCTTTCTCCTCTTTTATCTCACAGATGACACAACATAATAATTTTTTTGTCTAGTGGAATATGTTCTTTTTCATGGAGGACCTAACATAACATAGCTTACTAGCCTACAAGATTCATTCTTATTTTTTCCCTCTCCTGAATTATCCATTATCATAACACACCTTGCTAGACAGTTGGATCATGGTGTTTTGTCTCATCTTTGATATATGCCCTTGATCTTTCCATGTGACAACTTGTGCTCTTGCAATAACATTTCAAGTGTGATATTAGCAATTGAGACATTTTAATTACTGTGGTCTCTTTAACTACTTGACTTGGATTCTTTGGTTTTCGTAATAACCCCTTTGATGTGAGTCTTTTTTGTTTTGTTTTTTTGTCTATTTTGTCTTTTTCTTATTTTGTTTTATATTCCATTGCATGTAGTTATTCAAGTTAAGATATTAGGATACTAGGATTTACCATGAGTATGTGTGCAAGATCATACTCTTGCTAAAGTGGGGTCTAAATGTAGAATTGTAAATTGTATCCCTATGTAATTACTTTCTCACCTAGGCCCTATTTTAGGATGTTTGGCCCCTCACACACTATCCTATTTTTCCATATCAATTCCAACTTAAAATTCATCTTCTCTTCAACATTCCATACTCCAAGACCAAATTTACACTTGCATTGGGGGGAGAAAATTGCCTTGGGAAACCCATTCCCTATAACATGGCCCCAAATTTAAATCACGGAGTGGTTAGCTTGCAGGAGCTTGAAATTTAAGCTTGCATTTTCTTGCTTCAAAATTAACAGCTTTTAATGCTAGGGAGATGTATACAAGAAATTTATCTCCCCTCATTTTGACATACATGCACACACAAGATTCAATTAAATACTCAAGTTAAATCATTCAATCGACCATCCATGAAATTTCCTCCACCATATTATTTGGATCTAACATTATGGAAAGCTTCAACATCCTTCATGCAAGCATTCATGTTCAAAATTTTCCTTCTAGGTCTTGTGGAGTCATGTTATTGCATCAAAATTTGAGATCATATTCAAAGAGAATTGTGATAATAAGCTATAAGAAATTTCAATTCATAGATCTATCTTATGCTAAATATCAACATACTCTCAATTACATTTCAATTTCATGGTTAATTCCAAAGCTAGAGTGTGACCTAGGCAAACACCTTTGAAGCCAATATTTTCTCTGATGCAGGAGCATCTAGGGTGTAAGAGAAATCTTGCATCACCCAAAAATATTTCTATTTTTGTATTCAATAAGGGCTATCTGTTGCAGAGCTGCTATTTGTGGAAACTTTCTATTTTTAGCAAGTTGGTCATACAATCTCAGAATGTTCTAATTTTGCATGTGGAGGTTCGTCCCAGTCATATCAGCCTGCCAGTAAAGTTTCATGGCTAGATTAGCTCTAGTTTTGAAGATATTGAAGATTTTCGGTATTGGCAGCAGGGTACAGAAACTTTGAACTCAGTTTTGAAGGCTTTAGAGGCCCCGGATGAGGTCAAAAATGTGTGTGATGAGTGTTTACGTTGGTCAGGCATGTAGAGTGCTTCGTGGCATTTCTGAAATGGGGTTATAATAGTCAATCGGGTCAATTGGTGGTGACTTATGGTCTCTGGAAGTCGAGCCACCTGAAATGGTAGAAAATAATTTTCCTTCGAAATTTCTGTTCGAGTTTCAAAAGTTATTTTGAGTTGACTTTGATGTAATAAATTGAAAAATAAAATAATTCTAAGTTTGGTCGGCCCTAAGGGGGCTAAATTTCTGGAACCTTCTCGGGCAGTGGAAATTGCCTATATAAAGAAGGCCCGTAGTGTTGTCTAGGGCGGTTCTGGGTAGTAGATCTGGGTAACAATTCGAGGCTTTGTCCTACAGAATATTGTAAAGGAAATGCCCATGTGGCTTTGCATATTGTAATTCTGAAAGTTTGGAATTCCACATTTGTGGAGATAATAAGAAGCCAATTTTCTATTCTTGCAAATTGTTGTTGTTTCTTTGTTTCTGTTATGTGTTTGTGGTATTAAGGGGAGCATCCTTCATCAAGTGGTATCAGAGCAGGAGTTCCTGAGTGTGTAAATAGATCGCCGACTGTGAGGCAGTTTGCACCAGGACCGTGGCTAGGGTTTCAGCGCGCATCACAAAAATGCTTCCATGAAGGGAACGAGGCGGAAGACCTGGTGTTGTAACACCTGAGGTTAGAGCGCTCCAGAGACAAGTGCGAGCATTGCAAGAGGAGATTCGCAGAGGAATGAATCTTAATGTCAGAGATGAAAGCGAGGATGAAGCCGAAGAAGAAGATCAAGAAGGAGAAGTCGAAGTTGTGAACCAGGAGGAAGAAAGACTTTTTCGAGCCATTTCCAAGATCGGAAAAAAACCTAAGATTGAGGTTCCTGCGTTTTCAGGAAATCTTAACCCAGAGGAATTGATCGACTGGATCAATGAATGTGAAGAATATTTTGAGTATGAAGATATTGAGGATCCTGATAGGGTCAAATTCGCGAAGGCCAAACTGAAAGGTCATGCGAAGATCTAGTGGCAAGAGACTCAATTGGAGCGAAATAGAAGAGGGAAAGATAAAATCACAAGATGGGATCGAATGGTGGATAAATTGAAGCGATAGTTCATCCCTATTGATTATGAGATCGACCTACTGAAGAAAATGTAAAGTTTGAAGCAAGCGGGATGATCTGTTCAGGAGTATACAGAGGAGTTCTATCAAATCCTCATCAGAACAGGCCATGCAGAAGCTGATAAGGAGAAAGTTGCTCGTTACCTTAATGGGTTGAGGCCAAGCATTCAGGAGGAGTTGAATCTGGTTCAAATGAACAATATTGAAGAGGCATACCAATTTGCCCTAAAAGTAGAGGAAAAGTTGAACAAGAAGTTCGAGAGAAGACAAAATGGAAGAGGTCGCGGTGGACGATCTGGTGGACAGTCATATGGAGGCCGAAATGAAGATCCAAAAAAGAAGGATGAGGCCAGGAGCAGTCAAAATCAAAGAGGAAACAATTCCAATTGTTTCCAAGATCAGAACAATAGAGATCAGAGAGGAAGAGGAAGAGGACAAGGTTCAGGAAGAGGAGGCTTCCGTTGAACATGTTTTCACTGTGGAGAAGAAGGTCACAGGGCATTTGAATGTCCTCAATGCCAAGGAAGGATGGATAGGAGGAATGAAGGCCAGGCCAGAGTTGCACATGTAGATGAAGATGCCAGATCATCAAATTCTGAAGATGCTGAAAGAGGAGAAACATTGATTAACAGAAGAGTCCTGCTGAGTGGTGAGAATGAACCTAAACAAAGGAGGAGCCTATTTCGCACTAGATGCAAGTGTGAGGGTAAATGTTAGGATGTGATTATTGATAGTGGAAGCACTGATAATTTGGTGTCAGAAGAGATGGTGACAAAGTTGAAGCTCAAGAGACAGAAACACCCACATCCATATCGGATTGCCTGGGTGCAGGATGACCACAAGGTCATGGTTAGTGAACAGTGCCTAGTGAAGTTCAAGATTGGTGGGTACCATGATGAGGTACTATGTGATATCATACCTATGGATGCATGTCACATGTTGTTGGGTAGGCCATGGCAATTTGACAGATGTGTTGTACACAATGGTCGTGCGAATACCTATTCCCTGACAAAGGATGTAGTGCGACATAAGCTAAAGCCATTGAAGGAGACTGAAGAAAAGGTATGTGGTAATGCGAGAATAAATTTTGTTGATGGAAGAAAATTCCTTGATGGTATGAGGCATGAGCGTGTGTGTTTTTCTTTAATTCCAAAAGCTAGTAAGGAGGAAGTAGAAGACATTCCTGTAGAAGTTGCAGATTTGTTGAATGAGTTTCAAGATATTATATCCGATAATGTGCCTGATGGATTACCACTAGTCAGGAAGATCAGTCATCAGATGGACTTGATCCTAGGAGCGAGTTTGCCGAACAAGGCAGCACACAGAATGACACCTGCAGAAAGTGAGGAATTGAGCAGACAAGTACATGAGTTGTTGCAGAAAGGATTGATCTGTGAGAGTCTGAGTCCTTGTGCTGTACCAGCGGTATTAGCACCAAAGAAGAATGGAGAATGGAGGATGTGTACAGATTCTAGAGTAATAAATAAGATCACAATCAAGTATAGGTTTTCATTGCCACGAATGGATGATATTATGGATTGTTTGAGTGGAGCTGTGTATTTCTCAAAGATAGATCTGAAGAGTGGATATCATCAGATTCGGATCAGAGAAGGAGATGAATGGAAGACTGCCTTCAAGACAAAGGAAGGATTGTACGAGTGGTTAGTCATGCCTTTTGGGCTAACCAATGCACCAAGCACTTTCATGCGGCTCATGAACGAGGTTTTGAAAGAATTTCTGGGTAAGTTTGTCATTGTTTACCTAGATGATATTTTGATCTTTAGTAAGACATTGGAGGAGCATATGATGCATATTCGTCTAGTATTTGAGAAGCAGAGAGAAGAGAAATTGTTGATTAATTTGAAGAAGTGCAGTTTTGTGAAGAAAGAGTTAGTGTATTTGGGATTTGTAGTTTCAGCAGAAGGTCTAAAAATGGACCCAGAGAAGGTACAGGCTATCCTTGAATGGCCTATTCCAAGGAGTGCTACTGAGGTAAGATCTTTTCATGGTTTGGCTAGCTTTTACAGAAAGTTTATCAAAAATTTTAGCAGTATTTGTGGACCTTTGACTGAAACAATGAGAGGGGATAGAAAAGAGTTTAAGTGGACTAATGGGGCTGAAAGGAGTTTTCAATTGTTGAAACAAAAGGTTACAGAACAACCTGTTTTAGCACTTCCAGATTTTAATAAGGTGTTTCAAGTAGACTGTGATGCTAGTGGTACTGCAATATGAGTTGTTATGAGCCAAGAAGGTAAACCTGTTGCTTATTTTAGTGAGAAGTTAAATGATGCCAAGAGAAAGTATTCTATTTATGATTAGAAATTTTATGCTATAGTTCAGGCATTAAAGAAGTGGAGACATTATCTGCTTCCTAAGGAGTTTGTTTTGTATACTGATCATCAAGCTTTGCAATATTTGAATAGTCAAGGAAAGTTGAATCAGAGGCATTTGAAATGGGTTGAGTTTTTGCAGAGTTATACATTTGTTTTGAAACACAGGAGTGGAAAGTCTAATAGGGTTGCAGATGCTCTTAGCAGGAGGCAAATATTGCTGATAGAAATGCAGATTGAAGTGGTTGGGTTCAAGGAACTCAAGAATTTATATGCAGAGGATCCTGATTTTGGTGAAGCATGGAAAGCTTGTACAGAACCTGTTACTCTAGATAGGACGAAATGGCTGGATTTCATCATCCAGGATGATATGCTATTCAGAGGGAGCCAATTGTGCATTCCATGAAGTTCTATGAGGGAGAATCTCATCAAAGAGAAGCATAGTGGAGGATTGGCTGGACATTTTGGTCGTGATAAAACCCTTTCTTTGGTTAGTGAGAATTATTATTGGCCATAGTTGCAACAAGATGTCAAGAAGTTTGTACAGAGTTGCAGAGTATGTCAGATGGCGAAAGGAGTGAAGCAGAATACAGGGTTGTATCAGCCATTACCTATACCAGAAAAGCCTTGGGAAGATATCAGTATGGACTTTGTTCTTGGTTTACCAAGGACTCAGCGGGGACATGATTCAATCTTTGTGGTGGTTGATAGATTTTTTAAGATGGCACATTTCATTCCCTGCAAGAAGACTAGTGATGCTATTCATATAGCAAAATTGTTTTTCAGAGAAGTGGTGAGACTACATGGTTTTCCAAAGACCATAGTTTCAGATCGAGACACTAAGTTTGTTGGATATTTTTGGCGTACATTGTGGAAAAAGTTAAAGACAGATTCAAAGTTCAGTTCATCACATCATCTACAGACTGACGGACAGACAGAGGTGGTGAATAGAAGCTTGAGAAATTTGTTGAGATGTTTGGTTGGAGACAAGCCAACGGGATGGGATTTGATTCTACCACAGACAGAATTTGCATACAACAATTATGTCAACAGGAGCACTGGTAAATCACCATTCCAAATTTTATATGGAAGTAGTCCAAGAAATGCATCTGAATTGAGAAAGATAGATAAAGGAGAAATAAGTAGTGCTGAAGCTGAAGATTTTGTAGAACATTTGAAGAACATCCATGGTGAGGTGAGGAAGCACATTACCAAGATGAATGCATAGTATAAGGCTAAGGCAGATGAGAAAAGGAGGCATAAGAAATTCCAGGTAGGGGATGATGTCATGGTTCATTTGCGGAAGGAGCGGTTCCCAGTTGGTACATATAACAAGCTGAAAATGAAGAAGTTTGGACCATGTACGATACTGAAGAAGCATGATTCAGGAAACGCATATGAGGTAGAATTGCCTAGTGAGCTGAATATTTCACCAGTGTTTAACATTTCAGAATTGACAGAGTATCATGAAGGAAGTGTTGAAGACGAGATCACAGCGGCACAGTGGAGTATTCCAGCAAGTAGTTCAGATACCAAGGAGATTGAAGACATATTGGACAGTTGTGTTGGCAGAAGCACAAGGAACACAACATATGAAGAATATCTGGTCAAGTGGCAAGGACGACCTATTGAAGATTCATCATGGTTGACAAAGGGGGAGGTTAGCCATCTTGGTTTTCTTCTACACACCTGAGTCATGACAGGGTCACTTCTCAAATTACCCCGGGTGTCTGATGCAGGAGCATCCAGGGTGTAAGAGCAATCTTGCATCACCCAAAAATATTTCTATTTTTGTATTCAATAAGGGCTATCTATTGCAGAGCTGCTATTTGTGGAAACTTGCTATTTTTAGCAAGTTGGTCATACGATCTTGGAATGTTCTAATTTTGCATGTGGAGGTTCGTCCTAGTCATATTAGCCTGCTAGTAAAGTTTCATGGCTAGATCAGGTCTAGTTTTGAAGATGTTGAAGATTTTCAGTATTGGCAGCAGGGTACAGAAACTTTGAACTCAGTTTTGAAGGCTTTAGAGGCCCTGGATGAGGTCAAAAATTTGCGTGACGAGCGCTTGCGCGGGTCAGGCCTATAGAGCGCTTTGTGGCATTTCTGAAATGGGGTTATAATAGTCAATCAGGTCAACTGGTGGTGACTTATGGTCTCCGGAAGTCGGGCCACCTGAAATGGCAGAAAATAATTTTCCTTCAAAATTTTTGTTCGGGTTTCAAAAGTTATTTTGAGCTGACTTTGATGTAATAAATTGAAAAATAAAATAATTCTAAGTTTGGTCGGCCCTAAGGGGGCTAAATTTTTGGAACCTTCTCGGGTGGTGGAAATTGCCTATATAAAGAAGGCCCGTAGTGTTGTCGAGGGCGGTTCTGGGTAGTAGATCTGGGTAACAATTCGAGGCTTTGTCCTACAGAATATTGTAAAGGAAATGCCCATGTGGCTTTGCATATTGTAATTCTGAAAGTTTGGAATTCCACATTTGTGGAGATAATAAGAAGCCAATTTTCTATTCTTGCAAATTGTTGTTGTTTCTTTGTTTCTGTTATGTGTTTGTGGTATTAAGGGGAACATCCTTCATCATTCTCCCTAATAAATTGAGCATTAGGAGAGCTATAGAAAGGCTTTTGTTAGGTCTCAAATTGTTGGAAGTGAGTCACCCTATACGATTTAGTCTTGGGACTCGGTTGTCCAACATGATTAAGTCCCCCCAATTTTGCCCAAAATTTGGATTATAGGTTAGTAGTTGTTAGTACTAATTTATAAATCTTCTGCATGAAATTATTTTAATTAGTCATTGTTAGTACTAATTTCTAAATCTTTTGGATTATCCTATGTATGCTAAAATTTATTCTTTCATCATATTTTGTCCTAGATCTTGCATCCATTTTCCACAATTGCATTGTCATATTTTAAGCCATCACAAGGGACTGTTGAATCCATTTTGTGGCCAACATCTTGAGCCAATTGGATCACTCCCATCCTAAGTAAATTAAACTAGAAAGAGGCCTAAGTTTCATTGTTTGCCCATATGAACTAGTGAACCCTATTTCCCTACATACACCTAGTTCTTGTATCATTTTCTATTGTATCCTATCCAATCATATAATCACAAAAGGGAACATTTAAGTGCAATGCTCAACTCTCTTAAGGGACTAAATTTGGGTCTGATTAATTGTAAGCCAATGAAATATGATATGGAATTGAGTCCTAGTTTGTCTGATTAAGCTAGTAAACCTCCACATTTTCACCATTTCAAGTTTCCATGTTTATAAAAACATTTTTCTCCTTGAATATATGGGATTTTTGTTTGGCTTTGTTCTTTAATATCAATCCAAAAGTTATTCTTTCACTTTGATTTTATGTATTTTGTGTTTGCTTGCTAATGACCTCGAATGGAAGTTATTTAAGCTCATGCATATTTATTTAAAATTCAAGCTATTATGATACTTGTTACTTGTGCATATATGCAAGCTACAAGCCTTTATGATACTTGTTTGGATTTATATACTCAAATCATTCTTCCATTTTGTCTCAACTTCACATCTCATATTGCATTCATCACCTACACAAGTTGATTTTAAATCCATCATTACTTATCTCATACTTCCATCATGTGCCATATTTATAGTGTTTATGTTGTATCCTTGAAATGATAGCTTTGTTATATTTCAATGATTGTAGCTTCACTAAGGTTCATCTTTGTATCATTCATGGGCATCGAGCTAGTTCCAACTTTATATTTGTCATACCATGAATCCATTTGTACTACTCTAATCTTGTGTTGTGATTATGTACAATATTGAACCTAAATAAGTTTGTTGTTGACATATAATAAGATTATAAGAATATGTTTAAAATTAAATTTTAGAATACAAGAACATAACCAAACTATAATGTGTATAAATATTCTTTATTTGAATGTAGTAAATAATAGAGTATAGTATGAATATATATATTGTTTTATTGAATAATTTATATAAATATCTTTCAATTGAAAGTTAATAATAGAAAATTCTAAATTTATTAAAATTAAAATATATTAAATTTATTAGAATGAATGAATCTCATATTTTAACTCTAAAATAAACAATAATAATTTAGAACTTAAAATTTTAAATACTAAAATATCATTATAAAAATATGAAAACTCCGAAAAAAAAAGAAAGAATAAGAGAAAGAAAGAAGAAAGAAGAAAGAAGAAAGAAACAGTTTTGTTTGATTGAACCTTACTTAAACCTTATTGAAATCACGAGGAGTAATTAATCGAAATGTGGATACAATTACTCATATATTTTGTTTTATTATGAAGCCACATATCGCTAATAACTTAAACTAATATAGCATTGCTTTTTATGCAATTTGATTGTATCTTTAAATGAAAATAAAAATTGAAAAATTATGTTAAGAATTCCAAAAACTTTTCTGGTTGAGAATTTATAAAAATGTCAACTATTCCAGGAGTCTAACTAATTCGTTAAAGGCCGCCACAACTCTTTCATCCTCGCCCACCGCTAACATTGCTTTCCGCCGGTTAACATTTGGCCTGCTGCCTATTCTCCTTCTTATGCAGTATTCTGGAAATGCCAAAGATCCCTCTCTGCAGACACCCATGTGTACCACTTTTGAAGCTGCTGCATTCTCACCACTACTTTCACTTTCCTCACTATCGCGCTCCTTTTCTTCTTCGTACCATAAGAATGGTCCATTGAACAAATCTTCTGTAATTTTCTCCCAGTCTGAATCCTTCTCCAAGAACAACACAGTAAGATTCTCTAACGAAAACGAGTCTAGAATTGACTCCACAAGATGAATTACTCTTCCACGTATCATCATTTCCCATGGCCATTTCTGCAAATGCAATTGTTTGAAGAACAGCCCGTCATTTAGAATAAACATTTAGTAGATGACAATAGTAAGCACATTAGTTTTACAATAGCTTATATTCTTTCTTACCTTCATCGACAAAATGAGAGGTTTGAAATCCGATATGGTGTCACATGTCAGAACAAGCGGCAGTTCAGCTGTCAAAATCTGCAATGATGTACAGTGTTGCAAACCCTCTATTATCTCAACTTTGGGGCAGCCTTGGATTTTAAATTCTTGCAGGGAAGCCAAATCTGCAAAGTTTGCGAGCTCGTCCAACTCCGGGCAGCTACATATTTCCAGCCTGCCAAGCTTTACGAGACCAGCAATACCGCTCACATTTTTCAGAATTTTGCAAGCAAATATTTCTAAAACAGTGAGCCATTGCGGCAGGATGGGGATCTCCATTAGTTGGGGATTTGCTACCAGACTCAGAGTCTCTAAACTGGCGAGTCTGAAATTTGGAGGCCATTAGTTATATGAATTTCCTTTAAATATACAGAGAAAAATATCATAGGATGTAATGATATTCTTAAAAGAAAACGTAGAAAGCCTGTAGAAGAAACGAGAAGAAAAGGATACTTACAATTTGTTCAGAAATTTTTTTTCCAAGCTTCCTCGCTCTGTTGTACTCGGCTGTGCACACATATATCATTGAACTTTTGTTATTTGCCACGATTACTATTTACATATTATACGACTTTCAAATTTATTTTTAAATACAGAGAGAAGAATATCATAAGACATTTACCCGCAAACCGCAGAGAGAGTTGGATTCTTGTATGCCTGTGACCTCTAAGCTGGAAGAAGCAGCACGAAAAGGCAATTCTCTGAGTCCTGAAGCGCGTATTTTAAGTTGCTTTAGGAGATCAAGGCGGCAAACAGATGAGGGTAAATGTTTCAATTGAGGACAACCATCAATCAGAAGACTAGTCAAGCAGGACAAGTTTCCAAGAGAAGATGGCAAGCTTGTTAACAGGGGACTCCCAATTCTCAGATCTTTCAAATTAAATAGGTCACCAATGTTCGTTGGCAAATCCCTTATACTGGTGCCCTCCACAAAAAGCCTTGTCAAATACGCCTGATTTGTGATTTGACAAGGCAACTCTTCCAATTCATGGCATCTTGTCAAGTCCAAATACTCCAGCTTGGTCATGTTTTTCAGCATGTCTAACTTCAACTTCAGCTTCCAACAACATGATAAATTTAAATATCGCAGGCTTATTAAATCCCTAAAATGAGGTGGAAGTAAAGATAGCATTGGACAACATGTCAGCTCCAAGTGCTCAAGCGATTGGAGAGCACAGAATTCTTCCGGCAGAGAAGTAACTCGAAAGCACTGAATAATTCTCAATTCTCTCAGCTGGAAAGCAACATGCAGGCAACCGAATTTCAATTCTAGTCGATTAGAAAACAGTGAAACATTTTGTGTTATGAAAGTAGGCTTTATGACCCACAAGAAACAAAATACTTATTACCTCAGTTTCCAGATGAGGCAGCTCTTCCAATTCATGACATCTTGTCAATTCGAGATACTCCAGATTAGTGATATTTCTCAGCATATCTACCCTTAACTTCAGCTTCCAACAACATGAAAATCTGATGTATTTTAGACATATCAGCTGCTCGAAAGATTGTGGCAACTCCTTCAATTGATCGCAATTGCTCAAATCTAAATACCGGAGGTTCCTTAAATCCCCAAAACGAGGAGGAAGTGTAAATAGCATTGGACAACATGATAATTCCAAGTGCTCAAGCGATTGGAGAGCACAGAACTCCTCCGGCAGAGAACTAACTCGAAAGCACTTTGTAATTCTCAATTCTCTCAACTGAAAAGCAAGCTGCAGGCAACGAGATTTCAATTCTTTCAATTCTAAAACAAGAAATACATAATTTTGTCGAAGTATTCTTCATGAACAGCCAGAGACAAAACACTTATTAGCACATTGTCCTCCCATACCTCTTCGAAGTTTAAAGATTTTATGTGTGTAATTTGATTTGAACTATTAGACAGGATACTCTTTTTCAACTATTAACTCCGTTAAATTTACTTAAACAAAAATGTTCTTGTCGAAAAGTGATGCACGAGCCTCATCGCCATGCAATTTACTTTGGCTGCATCACCACTCTTCTACCTAATGCGTTGTTTTAGATTGGTTTTAGTCTTCCATGCTAAATACATGAAGGATAAACAGTCCAGTTAATGTCTATGTTTTCCATGAAATTAAATTTAATAGACTCAAGGGTTGGATAGTGAATTCCACTCATTAAAACTTTGGATGCAAATTCCTCCACTCATTAAAACTTTCCATACAATTCTTGTTCGCTAATCTCTAGCTCTTCAAGGCAACTCATTGGGTTGTTCCCATTAGTCCAAACCAGATCCCCTTTAAAATTAAATTGAAATTTAACCAGAGATTCAGAGTCCTCTCTCCTATTTTAGTTGAAGCCTCTTCACCCCTGTGCAAAACCTCTTACATGAACTACAAAGCTTCATAACCTCTGACATGAACTACGATGCTTCATAACAAAAGGTTCTACTAAATACAAACCCTGGATTGGGAACCCTCGGGCATCTGACATACATGCCCTGAATTATCTGATATTCCTAAAAAAATCTGGAAACTCTTTAAAAAAAGAGGTTTGAGAAATTTGCAGTTCTTTCAACTGGGACGGTATCTCACATTCTATATATATTTGTTAAAGCTCTCAATAATAAAATACACAGGCCGAAGACACAATTCGGCATAGCCTAATGTTTGGTGGTTAGAAATTCACCACAAGCTGGAGAATTAAAGGTATTAATAATTTTACAAACAGCTTCACGAAAATAGAAAATGACGACTTTCCAGCATGCTATGTAGATGGATATAGAGAATACCTGGGTATTGGTCAGCGACGGTTGCTGAAAAGTTGTCCAAAAATCTTCCAGCTTTCGAACGGTTAAACCGTGCAGTTTTCGTAGAGGAATCCATGAAGGAATGTTTCTTAGGTTACCACCTTCGTTATCAATATCAAGCCACAGGAGTTCAGCCTCAGCAGAGCCATTTAAACCACCCATAAAATAAGTAACTTTGGTTTCTAGGGTCGAGTCCCTGAACGAATGGAAACATCTGCCCTTTGTTTCTGCTAGGGATTTTTTAAATCCCTTTACTTTCTACATTAAAGGACCAAGGTTAAATGTGTGGATGTTTATACAGTTTTAATTTGAAAAATGTAAAGAAGTAGCATACCATGGATCTCAGAATGTGCGGTCGCCACAGCCGAGGAGGGCCCATGTCATCTGCCATTTGTCTTCCCAAATCACGGAGGTGATCGTGCATTTTAAAGTGCTGGGAAGGATAACCACCCCTCACTTCAAGCAGGCACTTATCTTGCAAGGTTTGAACTGCATGTTCAGCTCTCCAACCGAACACTTTCCAAATTGATATAGCCATGCTTTTAATGTCGATGTTCATTTTCTTATTGAAAAAACAAGCAATATCTATAAATATTTGTTTCTCCTCTCTGTATAGACCATCAAAGCTAATTTTAAGTATTTGCATTACATTCTTATCTTGGATTTTCATAGCCTTTTCCAATGTTGAATCCCAATAATACTCATCCCTACAATAAACATGGGCGCCCAAAACCTTGAGTAAGAGGGGCAAACCCCCACAAATCTTCAGGAAGCTTTCAATCAATTTCTCATATGCACTGGGTGGATCTCCTCCGCGGAAAGCATGGGTACAGAAGAGCTGTTTAGAATGATCCTTATCTAATCCCTTCATCCAATAATTTCTGATATTTTCAACCATTAGCAAACTTCGGTCACGCGCTGCAATAATCACCAGGCTGCCAGAGCCCAGCGTACCCTCAGGTAAAAGGACATCTAATTGGCTCTGATGATCGACATCATCTAAGACTATAAGGAACTGCCGATCCCTTGAACTTCGCAGACGATCCTTCAACAGTGTTATTCCATCCTCCTCACTCCTAAACACTTGTTTTTCATCGAACAGATCTTGGACGAGCTGGCTTTGCAAGGATTTCAAATCGCGTTTGTCATGTGATTCTCTCACATCAGAGAGAAAACATGATGCCCCGTATCTTGGACTCTTCCTTTTAAACAATTCTTTTACCAGGGTGGTCTTGCCAGACCCACCAAGTCCGAAGATCCCTACCATCCCCGCTGTCTTTGAACAAGAATTTTCAAAATCTTTAACGAGTTCAGCAAGACCAACCGGATTTTTCGCAACATGTAAAGATGTCCTCTTTTTCATTTCTTGCAGTACACGGGACACAATCTCTTCGCACAAATTGCTGAAACCCAAAACCAAGAATCTCTTTAGAAAGGAATTCTACTAAAGCAAAAGAGAAAATCAAGTAGTGGAGAAAAACTTGAAGTAAAACACGATGAATTGCAATTAATACAATTACAAAGCACATGGCAGCAATCTTACTATTGGTACTGGCTATTTTCATAACCAGGAATGCTAGCAGCGGATGCGAGGGCCTTTTGCCAGACATCCACCTTGTCTAGGTACTTTGCTTTATTTTGATAATAAGAAAATGCCCCAGCATACTCTCCCCTCTCCGTAGAACGAAGCTCCCAAGGTTGCACATCGTAGAACACAGGAATAAACAGAGCGTCAGGTTGTTGTTCTAGCATAATAACAAGCTCGTCTAAACACTGTGCGGATTCTGCAAATCTTTTTGAAAAAATGGTTATTTGCACAAGAGTTGAACATATGGCATTATGAATGGCAGACGGAAAAGAATCTTCCCCTTCTATCTCTTCACGATCAAGCTGAAATACCCGGCACCCTCTCTCCTGAAGAAGCTCATATAGTTGTTTAGCAAGTGTGTCCCTAACATCAGAACCTCGGTGGCTGATGAACGCATCATATAGTTTACCAGATATAGTCGATCTTTTCTGTGCAGATGATGAGGAGGAAGCCATGAATGCAAGTCTAGAATTGCAAAATGCAATAAACTTAATAATTGGCCTGGATTTGATGAACGCAAACAACAATAGCTAATATTTTGTTGGTAAGATGATAATTCGACGAGTTAGTGTAGAAAAATCTTTTGACCGCATATGTGAATGAGAATATTGTGGGGCCAAAAGCAAGAACTGTGTCCCTTCGCAATTATTTCCAAGGAAGAAGAGACAAGTGCATCGCAGCAGCATCTTGGCATTTAAGAAGAGAAAGATTGGCCAGGTTTACCCGGCATATTCCGAGTGTGCATTGTTTACTAGGTGATTAGTTTAATCCGATTTTTTTTAATTCGCAGTTTTTTTTGTTTATGAATTTGTCATTTTGACCTATTGACATATTCCATATTCCATTTGCTTTTCACATGTTTGTTACATTCTATTTTAGTTGTTTCTACGGTGAAAAGGAAATAATCTATTATATTAGTTATTTGTTTTTGTCTACATATCATGATAGTAATATGAACCTACCCTCTTGAGAAAGGCATTCAACTCTGATACAAATAAGTGAAGAAAAAGTTAGGAACATTGAAGGAGACCAAAGGAGGTGTGCCATTATTATTTCAAGGTCCTCATCTCATTGTCCAATTTTTAAATTTCTACAAGAAAAATATTGAAAGAAAGTAAAATATGTCTATCGTTTAGTCTATGTACACCATGTATTTTCTATATATGCATGTAATTAATAAATTGCTATTCAGTGTTATTGGGGATGCATTTTCGAAACTTGGAAATATGTCCCCTGGTTGTTCCATAATTTAATGTTTGAATTTTGATAATTTGATTGACTTCCAATCTCATGTGAACTCTCAATTTAAATTATTTAACACAAACATTATATATTAAGGTTCTATGATGTATATAAGCATGCTTTATCCATGTTTTCTTACGAATATTTAAAAATTTCCTATATATTTTAAATTTTTCCTATTTTTTAGATAGTTGTTCCCACTGTTGTCCCTTGTCATCCCCTACTCCAAAAAAAAAATCTATCCATGAAACTTGTTTCTCGATGCCCGTCCTGAAAACTTGGGGTAACATAGCTGCTACTACACAACGCTGTCTATGCAAGGGCCAAAATGCACCTAATTAGGCCATTTATTTGCATTTATTAATTAATTTAAAAATTATAGCACAATGCTTTTGTGAATTTTAATTTATTTAAAAAAATAAACAAATTGTCTAATTAGGTGCATTTTGGCCCCTGCATAGCCAAAATCTTGTTACACTATGAAATTTGTTATTGCATCCCATGTTTCGAATGCTATTACACTATGAATAAGTAGTCATTACAACGCTTGTCCACATTTGTTAATAATGAGGGGACGATTTTCCTAGTCTCCATATTCATTGTATCGATTGGAGACTATTTCTCACATGTGAAAGAAGAATGGTTGTTTTGTCCTCCATACCGCTCTATACTGGAGTTGTTGTCTAGATTTAGGTCTATTAGGATATAGTATTTGATTTGATTTTGATCTCCTCGAGACTTAGCTTAAGTTAGAATGTTCCATAAATAAGAGGTAATGTAATCTATTGTTAATCAATTTTAGTGTTGTAAAGGGGAGTCAAAGCTATGGCCTCAAAATCCCTGTTTATACCCCCAAGTCATGCAAGTGAAGGATATGGTGTTATTTATAGAGAGGTGAATGACAAGCAGGTTGCAGTTAAGAAAATGGACATGACATCCCTGCAAGGTGCAAGATAATTATAGAATGAACTATTAATCATTGGAGGGATCAAGTGTTCATTCATGGTGTTTCTTTTTTGGTATTCTTCAAATAGAAAGAGGAGATTGTTGATGTATGATCATATGCAAAAAAGAAGCCTGTAGAGGCTCTATTTGAGAATGATGCAACCTTTTCTCTTCTATTTCTTTTTAATCTCCATTTCTTTAAATTTGCTATTTTAATTTTTGATTTGCAATGTGTAAGTTGTTGGCCAAAAAGAGAAGGTTGAAAGAAGATATATGTTCTTTGTTTATGATAAAGGAAAGAAGTGTTGAAAGAGGACATAAGGGAACATAGGAAAAGGGTTTTCTGTTGTTACAAAAGGTTGAAGCCCACGAGAAAAGTGAGAAATGTCATTGTTAAGCTTCAAGAAGAAAGCCAACCAACAAAGAATGAGCATAACAAGTGGCAAACAAGATGAAATTTGACCCTAAAAGAATAGTCACTACTATAGAGAAGTAAAGAAGTTTTCCACCACATAAGGAGATTGATGTGAGAGGATTTGCAAAAGTTTAAGTAGAAAATTATGGCTAACAAAAAGAATAATGGTAGGATAAAAAAAATTAGGATTTTAGAAATTTATTCAAAGTTAGTTGTTTGCCTTGTTTTCTCCTACCTTGTTGATTTGTTGAGAATGGACTTATATCTAGACTAATTTTTAAGTGATGAAAGTTTTTAGAAGGGTTAATTTCTCCATCATAATAGTTCGTGGTCATTTGAAATCACTAGTATGTAAATTTCATAACATCTCAAACCATTTTTATGTGAGGTTTGTGGTCAGTTGAAATGACTTGTGTGGAGTTTATGTTCATGTAGAAACCACTTCATATAATAGATCATGGTAAACTAAATCCATTTTAGAATTGCCTTTGTTAAGAATAAGTTGAAAAAGGTGATTATGATAAAGATAAGTCAGTAATGAAGTAGTACACTAAAGCCAAGTTATGAAAAGAAAAGAAAAAGTTTGAGTAACTTATAGTTGAAATTAAGATGAGGAGTTGGAAGAAAGTAACTTCTCCTTGTTTAGTCTATGTGCACCTCTTATTCTCCACATATGCATACAAGTATTAAAATGTTGTTACACTATCGAATATGTTAACACATCCCACATTTCTAGTTAGTTGAAACTGAATTGTAGATATGAAGTAGTTGTTACAACAATAATTCACATTTGCTAATAAAAAGGAGGAAAATTTTCCTATTCTCCATGTTCATTTATTGATTGAAAACTATTTTTTGTATGTGCTAGAAAACTGGTGTTAGATCCTTTTTATACCAAAGTTTCTATCCATATTTCAATTTACTACACTCTAGTATTTAATTTGCATTTTATCTCTTGGAGACTTAGCTCAAGTTGGAATCCTCTATAAATAAGAGGCAATATAATTTGTTAGTAATCAATAGAATCAATTTTTCAGTACTATAGCATTATATTTGCCTTTGTTCTATCTCTATTATTCTAAATATATGATAGATTATTTACAAACTTTGAGAAAATGGAGGAGAAAAAGGGTCATGAGATAAGTATAGTATGGTGTCCTTATCTTGAGATTGTTCAATTAGGATGATACACAATAGCTAGTAAATCCTATGAATATTCTCTATTGTAGTTATTGATTATTAATCTCCTATCTTCTAAAGATTATTTAATTGCCAAAAATTAAACCACAACTAATATTGAAAAATAACACAACTACAACTTCATCAATAAAAATATGAAAAGAAAATTGGAACACAATGAAACGATATTTTCAGACAATTGTCCTTGGAAAAACCCTGAGGGGAAAACTTGTATTGTAGATGAGAAATATATTAAAATTTAGAAAATTAAGAGATAGAAAATTCCTTTCCTCTCATTGGTAGAACTTTGACAATATCCCAACTCTTCCAGCTGATATTCCTCTACTAGTATCCCCAATGCTATCACGGCGCCCTTGTGGACACTGCAAGATTGTTTCTTGTCACTGTAACCTCATTTTCTAGCACTACAATATTGCTTTATATCACTGAAAAATAATTTTCTAACACTACAAATGCTCTCCAACTAGTGCTTATGTTTTCCAAATGTCCCTAGATCCCCTTTTATACTACCCTAATTGGTAAACCAACAGTCGAGATTGATTCAAAATCGATGACTTAGATTAAAAACAACTTAACAACCAATAAAAAAATTGGTTACAAAGTGTCACTAAAGGAAATTAACAATTAATAAATAATTGTCTCTACACTAATAAATTTATTTTATAAAACAACTATTTACTAATTCCTAGCAAATGGACAAACAATTATCCAAGATAACAAACTAACACTCCCTCTTAGCGAGGAAGCTATTCTGTATGACACCCAACTTATGTCTAAAGAAGATGAATTCATCCTTCCCCAATACCTTTATCAAAATGTCTGCTACCCATTCCTCTAGATAGGTATGTACTGTAGCTTCAAACAATCCCTTGTTGTACACAATCCTTGATGAAGTAATACCTAATGTGTATATATTTAGACCTATCATGAAACACTGGATTCTCAAACAACTTGACATAACTTTGATTATCATAGTGTATCACTATAGTCTCAGCCCTTTGAGAAAACAAGGCCACTAACAACTTCTAAAGCCATATAGCTTCACATGTCACCATGCTAGCTGCTATGTATTCTGCTTCTATAGAACTCAGAGCTATAGACTTCTACCTCCTACTGAACCAAGAGACAAATCCTGATCCCAAAATGAAACAACACACTAAAGTACTTCTCTTGTCTATTGTATCATCTACCCAATCTACATCAGTATAGCCTATCAACTTGATACCTTCACCTTGAGTATATCTGATCTCATACTCACATGTACCACACAAATAATGAAACACATGCTTTGCCATTATCCAATGTACTCTCTTTGACTCAACCATAATTGACTAAGAGAGTTTAAGTTACAAACGTTATATCTAGCCGTGTATTGACCAAATACATGAGCATACTTGTTAAAAAGAGATGAAGTAGGAGACCTATTTAACAGGTAGCAGGTAGTGGTTAAAGCTTCAGCCTATAAGTTTTTTTCTAGTCTAGCACCACTCAACACACTCCCAGCCTTCTCCTTGAAGGTTTTTTTCATCCTTTCTACAACTCCATTCTATTGTGGAGAATACACAGTTGTCTTATGTCTCTTAATGCCACAATCTTTAAAAAATGTATCAAAATAATTAGAGCAATATTCACCACCATTATTTGTCCTCAAACATTTTAGTTTCTTTCAATTCTATAACTCAAATATTTCTTTAAATTGTTTGAAATGAAGTTAAAAAATTCAACTTTATTCTTAAGAAAACAAACCCATGTTCTTCTACTAAAATCATCAATGAAAGAAACATAATTTAAACTAATTTACCAATAGAAGGAACACAAACTAGACAAAATACATCTAAATGGATTAGATTCAAAATACATGAACACTTATGAGAACTCAAGAGTAAAATTGAATACGGTTTTGTTTTCCATAAATACAATGCTAAACAAAATAAAATTCATCATTGCAATCATTCAAACAATCAACAAGGATCTAATTTTTCAAGGTCTCTAGACCCTTCTCACCTATATGGTCGAGTCTTTGGTGTTATAACATCGTCTTCTCAATAGGAAACTTTGATTCACTAGATAAAGCACCCTTGGATACCCAAAATGCATGACCATGATCTTTTGAAAGGGAAACCCTCTCCTTTACCAAAAGAGTAGTTTTTGTCAGAATCTTATTAGAAGTTCTATTGCACTTAACTATTCATGCATCAAGCTAGTATAATGTACCCAATTTTCTTCCTCTTTCTATCACAATAACATCTCTCGCCATCTTCACTCCTACTTTAAAAAATTGTACATATACACCTACATGTATTATCTTGTTAATACATAAAAACTTATTGGTAGTCTTGGGATATGAAAGACACCATCAAATCATGTAATTCTACCATAAAAAAAATTCACATGAATAATTCCACAAACAAAAATATCACAAATATAGTTATCACCCAAATACACCTTAGCACCATCAAATTTTTTGTACTTACTAAACTAGTTTCTATTAGGAGTCATATGGAAATATGCACTCAATTCTATCAATCGTGCATTATCACTTGTACAAGTGGCAAAGGATGCAATAAAAGCATCTCCATCATCCTTTTTGGACTCAAAATTAGAATATTTTGTCTTCTTCTTCTTTTCTTCTTTCCAGTCCTTTTGAAAATGTCTTGGTTTGCTACAATTCCATCATATTTCCTTGGACTTGTCGAGGGATTTTTGTCTCCCCTTATTCTTGGACTTAGAATGACCATTCTAATTTTCATTCTTTCCTCTTTCTCATGATCTTCCTTGAACACTCAAAGCCTGTTTGATATTTAGAGAGACCTTCCTTCTCCTATCCTCAGAAAGTAGAGAACCAACAAAATCCTCCATCTTCAAGATAATTGAACTTCTCCCTATGGCCATGACAAGGTTGTCCCACAAGTCAAGCAATAGACATAACAATCTTTGACACCTTTCTTCTTCATCCATTGACACCCCTACTGAGGTCAACTAAGTCACCAACATATTAAATATTAAAAAATGCTTATAAATTTTCCCACCTTCTTCCATTTGTAAGGAATATAACTTCTTCCTCAAGAAAAAATTTTTCACAAGTGTTTTTTCTTGATATATCCCACTTAGGTTCTTTGAATATTTTTTGAAGTAGATTCTTCATGGAAACTTATCAAAATTGAGTCTACAAGAAATGATCTTATGAGAAATTTAGATTTTATATCCATTAGATCATACCATCTAGCTAAAGTTGGATCCATAGGCCTCTGGACATTTTTATCCATTGCATCCCATAGATCTTGACCAATCAACAAATCTTTCATCTTCAACTTCTACATTTCAAAGTTCATGTCAAAAGACTTCTGCACTTCAATCCTCCCTAATATAATTTCCATATTTACTGTCGTTCAATACAGAAATGAAATACTCTACACAAGCTCCCACTCAAACCTTGATTAGCTCAAAAAACCCTATACCCACCAAATAGAACCAAAACTGGCCAGGCTCTGATGGCATCCTTAAGGAAGAAAAGGTGTGCAAAAATTATTCCTACACCAATCTTGAGAGGATAATTATGTAAATTTCAACTTTAACTATTACAAATATTTCAAGAAACACATAAGACCTTAAATAAAATAACAATAAATACATAACAATAAACACATAACACAATGATTATCACAAGGAAAATCCTTACAAGAGAAAAGCCCCACACTCTAAAACTTGCATAATATATTATCAAATCAACAAAATATTAAAATACACTTGCAATGCAAGTTCTTACAAGAGTATCACCTCAACTCAGACTTGGAGGAAATTCACTAGCACCCTTCTAGCACCTAATCTTGAAAATAAAAGCTCAAACTCCTCCTCAAGACCTCATTTTATAGGCTTCTCACAATCTAGAAACCACTTGTGGTTTACAAAACTATGTGCAAAATATCCTTGACACATGTTTCCCATCCTTGACATGTATTTTCCAAGATAGGCATAACCTAGGTTAAAAATATTTTGTCACATCCAAAGTCTTATCCCCTATTTTTGACCCTTATAGTTTTCATGAAATGTGTCATACACTCTTTAAAAATGGCCCTCCTATATTATACTCTAGAAAAGACTTATTTTGACAATAAATTTCCATTTTCCAAGGCACTGACATGTAGAAAAATCCCAGCTACATTTTGGAACTATCTAGAAAAGTTGCAAGGTTGGGACACATGTTTCCCAATAGTAAACCTCTATTAAAAAAAATTACATTATTATGCTTCAAGCTAGAGTGGTCAAACTCATGGAAAACATGTTGTAATCTAAAATTGGAATGCCAAATTTAAATTTTTTTAAATGTCACAAAAAAGAGAAAGTGTCATTCCAAATCCTACCAAGAACATGTCCCTATATAAAGAGAAAAAGAAATGGTGGAACCTAAAAAATCCTTTATAAAAGGTATCAATAGATTTTTTGAAGAATATTAGTGGAAGTCCTATGGTTTCAAAGTTGTATTAGCTTTCCATAACAACTTGGAAATATTTTAGAAGTACATATAAACATGAAAGAGTTAAGTATGACAATAGAAGAGAGATTAAGGAAAAAAAATATAAATAGAAAAGAAGGTACACAAAATTGTTCAATAATAGATCATTCAACATGATAAAGTGTTCTTGTAGAAAGAAGAGAGTTTATAACTAGAGGCATAACACACTATATAGGTTGAAAGGAATGATTTTTAATTAGAAAAATAATATAGTTATTTATATTAATCTCTCACATCAATAAATTATTTATTGTGATGAATTCAAGAAATGAAGATTTCATGGTAAAGATGCAGATTTAATGATTGAAGAAGACATTCTAATGATCTCTAATAGTGTCTTAAAAATACCTATTAATATTTTATGAATTGAAAAGATGTAATAATTTTTATGTGGCAATTTTTTGACCATAAACATTTGAAGTTGATGAATCAATTGATTCTTATTCCATCATTTAAATTTTATTTTGGTAATCTTTCAAGGATGTCCAAGTTAGGAATTGAAGAAATTTGTTTTGATTTACATCTCAAGAATAAAGGAGAATAACATTAGCCATAATTTATTGCATTACTTTCATATATAATTGTTATAATATATTTTTTTATAAGAGTAATTCTAGTACAATTAGAAAGATGAAG
Organism: Chamaecyparis obtusa; assembly: GCA_027943335.1. Taxonomy (NCBI): domain Eukaryota; kingdom Viridiplantae; phylum Streptophyta; class Pinopsida; order Cupressales; family Cupressaceae; genus Chamaecyparis; species Chamaecyparis obtusa. The sequence goes on from BSBK01009693.1 coordinate 85,212, forward strand.
GGTAACAAAAAATAAATAGAAAGAGGATACTTTATCTCAAATGAAATATTGTTCATACATGATAGCATAAGATCATGGTGTTATAAAAAAAAATATATAAATGGAATTCATTGTGAGGCAAACAAAATTTAAAGATTTTGATGGGCTCAATTTTATGGTTGCTAATAGATTGATCATTCTACAGACTTTGATAAGATAAAAATCAATGTAATTAAGAAGGAACAAAACACATATAATGAATTCTATGCTATGAAAACTATAATGGTTGTAGGAGTATAATGCCTAATTTCCATTAGCAAGTTTCTATATAATCATAAATTTTAGGATTATAATTTACATTTAGAGGAAAATATTTGGGCTTGAAAGTGTCACTTACAAATCATTTAGAGTAGTCATAGATAAGATGACTCTACATAATGAATAAGTTGCTTGGGTATCAAGATGTTTGGTGATGGAGGATAAGCATACTTTTTTTATTAGTAAATTATATTAGCCTTTTAATTAGCTATGAAACACTCCACAAATTCAAACCCATGAGATGAATGGCCAAATATAGGTGCAAAGCATGCAAGCACAATGGCCCAAAGGGATTTGAACTTTGGAGGTACCTTCCCCATTAAAGTGTTTCAACTATGATTCTGAGTGGGTCACCCTTAAACTGTCATGCGTTGGGTAAACTTTTTAACAGGATTGATGACAATGGAAAACACTTCCTATGATACCATGTGGGATGGGGGAGAGTAAACCTCATGATCTTTTTCTTTACCACAAGAAGCACTCAGCAATTGAACTAGGATCCTAGCCCATGGAGGACATGCATACTTATCTCATGTTTAGGTAAGAAATATATTCATCATTTGATATTTGTCCCCTAAATTAGAGTGTAGTATGGTGTTTGGTAACATGTATTCAATATTTCTACCATATAAAGGATTCCAAAATAGCCTTGGAACTAGGATTTAATCCTACCATGATCTCTCCTTACCACCACTTAAGTAAATATAAACATGTAAGAAATATTTCTCTTTATCCATGTCTAGAATTCTTTCTAAGACTTTGTGAAATCAACGATCTTGCATGGATTATTTTAGCTCTCGATCTGATGGATCTTCTTCATTCGAAATAAATGAATCTCTATTGGAATATTTTAACCATAGATTTTTATCATTACTAGGTCCCCCTATTTTATCTTGGGACTCTGGATTCTTAGGTTCCTTAAATTTTTGTGATCTAGTTTGAACCATAAAAAGGTGAAAGATGAAATTGATGTAAATTACATGAAAGTTTTGATGTGTACATTGGATAGATAAGAAGATATGAAAATAAAAATAAAAATGTTGAGTGAAATTGATAATGATAATATAGGTCTATAAGAGATGTGTAACTCACTATTATATGACAAAGACTATCAAAGATAAAATCTAAGTGAGTCTCTAGATAAGGTTGATAGATCTTGATAGGTGAAACTCAAAAAAGATTCTAATGTGTTTTTTGGATGATTTTTAACACTGAGAAATTGATTTGGAAAGATGATGATAAGATGAAAATGATATTCAAACTACGTGATAAGGTCTTGAAGATTTCAATGGTTTCCAGAATCAACAAGAAGGCTAAAATGGGTATTTAAATATGTCTTTTTGGATTGGCCAAACTTTCTACAAATAAGTTCTATTATAAATGTGTAGGACAATGTAACTATTATGAAATAAAAATGTATAAATGCATAACTTTGTTTGAATATATGCACATGATAGTTAAATTGATGTGGAGGAACTAGAGATAATTGCACAGTTATGCAATATTTCCAATTTGATGACAAATTTTTGGAACTTCTGATTTTGGTTATTTTAATTTTTTGTTTTATTCTTTTTGGGTTTTTGGCAAGACAATGCATATACAAAAACACGTGCAAAACATAAATGATTGATTCCTAAATTGAAATAAAATGAATACAAAAACACGCTTACAATCCTAAGGTTGGGAAAGAAAATATCTGTTGAATCCTCACTTGGATAAAATCCAAGCATGCTTATCTGAAGCGGATAGCCTAGGAATTTGGAGGCACAAGATCCTCCTTATAGTGCACTCACTTCTCTAGCACACCAAGTCCCGAATTTAATGGGTCATTACTTTCCAAAGATCCACTATCTCTACTATGAACTGTGAGTAATGTGAGGTGTCTTCACAGGCTTGGGTGACCCCTTGAGCCAACAAATAGAAGGTTTTTGGCCACTCAAACAATAGTATGTAGTAAGGGCATCTATTCAGGTGGCTATGATAAATTGATATTTCCAAGTAAGGGGACTCTCTCAATCCTTCCAAAGTAAGATTTTTACACCTCAACAATGTATGGAATTTAATGCACCACACGGGTACTAGAGGAGATTTCGGTTGCCAAAATGAATTAAAACCTCTTCACTATGAGACTAATCACAGTGAATTGTTTTAATATACCAGTTTGGAAGGTATTGAATTTAGCCTATTACAAATTGGGTAATTCCTTTGGGTGAGTACCTCTTTTCCCACCAAAGATTGCTTTCTAAAAGATATAACAATTTATCTTTCACCCAAGATTCATGAAGGCGAGGGTTGAGGATGTGTTATTATAGATTTTTAGATTAAAAAGAGATACAAGAAAGATACATCAAACACTTGACCTATGCTAAAGAAGACACAAAAAAATGAAATGCATGTCATATTTTAAACTCAAACAAGGTTATGGTTTTCACTAACAAACCCTTTTCTTCCATGGAACTTGCTCGAAAATCTATGAGTAGTCAAGAGGGGTCTTCAAAAACACATTCTGTAAAAATAACCTATTGACTAAATGACAGAAGAAAAAAAATCATTAAGGTGTTAGCTAAATGTAGATGTAACTAAGAGCTATGTTAATTTACAAATCTGAACAAATGCATAAAACAATATAATGAAAGCGCATGAAACAACAAATGCATAAAAAGTGGAATGTATGCACAACACATATTGATGAATGTGCAAAACTAATATAAGCATAGTGAAATGGAATGAAATCACAGGAACAAACTTGATATTTTCACAAAAAGAAGAATGTTAGACATGAAATGGTGAGTAAAATATGACTATTGTGGTAGAAAATGTATGCGCAGAAAGAGAAGATGAATACACAACTATTTGGTATGAATGCACATAAAATTTTGTAGGTGCCTGTACATGTAAAGCTCATATTTTGATGGTTAAATTCATGGGTATGCCCCACAGTGGACACTAAAAATGTATTGAAATTATGTGTGCCATCCTAGAAAATAAATATTATTCCACTAATTAGCTACAAATTGTATTTAAAGATTCATATACAATGAAGATTAAAAAGATAAATTAAATAAAAATATGACTTCTACCTTAACTTACTGATTTAGCTTGTCTCCATTGTCCTCGTAGCTTTAAATTATTAATTTGGTGAGCTCCTAGACATGTAAATCTGCTCCTTTTTCAAGATGCTTTCAAAGCGTGGAGATAGTGCACATGAAAATGCAAAACTAGATTAAATCATAGAATGCTATCTACGCAATGATGGATGATGCAAGGTTTGATGGATATTGATACTATGAAATTGATCAAAATAACACTAGATTATTTGATTGCTAAGAAAGATAGTTCTCAAATCTAAAAAATGCTAATTATCACTATATGTTGGCCTCACAAAGGAGGATGAAGGATCATTTTATAGATTTTTGAAGACCTCAAGCCTAGGTGGAAAGATCCAAGGGTGGAGATTGAAAGATGGAGGATCCTATGGCTGAAATTGACTTGGTTAGGGGAGATGAGAGAAATGTGGATTAAGTTGGAATGTGAGAGGAAGAATAGGAGAGATGTTCCTCCTACATTGACAAGAGAGACTTTAAGGTGGAAGGGAAAGACACATGTCGAGTGTCTCACAAAGACCCTTGAGAATAAGGTGGGAAGACATTTTCCTCATGAAGACTCTTGGTACAAGTGTCCCATGAGTACCCTTTGACTCCTTGAGGTGGCTAAAGAAGCTTCTAAGGAATAGGAAATGCGACATAGACCAAGTTCAAAGACAACATGTGGTAATGAGACCAAGTCTTATGAGGCCACATAGTCCTTAAGAATAGGACACATGAGTGAGGATAAATTTACTAATAAATAATTAAAATTAATTAATTATCTTAGCAAGGATGATGTGTCAAGTGAGTTGGACTATGAGATGGACTAGAAGACATAGTCATATAGTGATTGTATAATTAAATAACTAATTAAATCACTTTAATAATATTAAATAGAAGACTTAAGATACGAAGAATAATGTAAATAAATATGCTAAATAAATTAAATTATTTACTTAGTAATAGAAGAAATAAACATTAATGAAATAATAAATATTTAATTAATTTATCAAGCCAATTTTAAGTGTATATAGATGTCTTATTTATTCAAGGTCTTATGTTTTAGTGCGTACTTCATCACCACATGGTGTGTCATATGAAGATGAATGCCAAATATTTTTTACTTGTGTTTATTTTTACCTCTTTCTCCATTGTGTATTCACACATACATTCTTTAGCATGCCATTAGAATTAGGTGGCATCATATGCTTTGGTTGGTCTTGCCTTGTAGCATGTATTGGTGAACAAAACAATGTTAGCCATGTTTTGCTAGGATTATCTAATAGTAAATTATGTTCTAATAAGATTCACAATCTTATAGACTATTTATAATTACACATTAATTTTGCATTCATGAAAGTGAACCCCAACAACAAACATAAATTTTTTGATTCTAAGAGAATTGTGCTAGCCCTTAATTTTTAAGTTTGAAAATAATCAAATGACAACATTTAACAAAATCAAATAAATAAACTAAAAGATAAATACCATCATTTCATTATCAAAATCATAAATATTTTTAAACGTATTCATTTCAAAATATAATTGATCAATTATCAATTAATTGTTTATTTGCTTTTAAACTTATAAAAATTATACAAAATATTTTTCCCACGGATAAAAATAACACTTTCAAATATTGATTGCACATTTCTTCAACAATTTAAAACATTAAACAATTTTTTAAAAAAACAATTTTTAAATTTAAATAGAACCAAATTCTGAAAGAAAGTTCAAACATGTTTATTTTAGCATTATTCTAAGTTTCAAGTGAGCAGAATTATAGTTAATCTTAATCATGATGTTGTGAGGATGGGACTATTTCGACACAAAATAGTACTGTCTATAAATCTGTACGAAAATTCAGTTTTAGATATTATAGATTTTTACAGTAGTATCATTTATTGGAAGAATAAGTACTGTCTATAAATCTGTACGAAAATTCAATTTTACATATTATAGATTTTTACAGAAGGCTAGTATCATTTAATGGAAGAATAAGCAGAACTATATAGTGAAGCTCTAAACAGTACTAATTCTGGCGAGTTTAGAAATGATTACATCTTGTAGTTATTGTTAGACCATTATTTTAAACCATAGAGCATTTAGATTCTATTCCTCAGTCTTAAAAGACAAAATGCTAGCTGTACTCGTATAAAAAACAAAGAGAACTTAGGATGACGTTATACCTCTGTATAGCCCACTGCCCACCTAAGATTCTATTGGACTGATTAAGTTCACAAGGAAAACAATAACGACAAAAGAACCCTGTAAGGAATATATCAATTTTCCCAGCAGAATATTTTGATCAGAACAGAAAAAAAAAGTTAATAAATGCCTGCATAGAGAATGCAAGGAAGGTATAGAAATCTGGTCTTCATATCTTTCCATTTTATCTTTGCACTCTACTTTTTACCCTAAAAAACACATTATGGTGCACAAAACCAGTTGGGAAGTAGAACTTGGTGTGCCTGCAAGCGCAGTATGGAAAGTTTTTACAAAGGATTTGGTGGACGTATTTCCCAAGTTGCTGCCCAATATTTTAACCTCCATTCAACTGCTGGAAGGAGATGGTGGGGTTGGCACTCTGTTTCTCTTTAATTTTGGTTCAGGTAATCATTTAGCTGTTGCTTACTTTCATCTTTGAATTATTTATTGAAGTTAAAATTATTATTTTTAAATCGTTTGTATAGAGAGTTTTTGAATAAAATGTGTTCATTTTTGTGAATGATATTTCAGATTGCTATCAATAATTTATCATTCTTATTAACACTGATTGCAATCTACAACGAGAATTCATTAAAAAATGTACTTTATAAAAAAGGGCTATAGATACTACCATAGAATACAGAAAACTCTTGCCTACCGCTATTACTTTACATGATTGTCTCAATATAAAGAATTATTCATTTAAGTTGGTTTAATTTATTTAATGAAGAATTAAGTTACATTACTTTACATGTTTGTCTTGATTTAAGGTGTTATTTACTAAGACTGTAACAGTGCAGCAGCATTTGTGTCAATTTGATTTCGGATCTCAGGTGGTAGCAGAGTATGTCAGGGTTGTTCTGGAAAGAATTGTTTAAATTACAAAACAGGGTTAGGACTAAATTCTTTACATTTTCTGTTCTTATATAAAAGAGGGTTTAAAAGAAATGGATTTATTTTTTTAATTTTGTAATTATTTTTTAAAATTTTAAAAATATTTTTATGACTAATTTTATCTGTTAAGTGATTAGTGTTGAAAGTGAAATCTACAGATTATTGAGCTTTTTCTTCTAAGTCTTTTGGCTCTTCACATTCTAGATAATGCTATTATGTCTGTTTATAAAAGAATGGTAATTGTTGCATTGCATGTATCTGAGATTTGTATCTCTGAAATGTTTGATTAATTATATTATTGGTCTGCTTTGAGAGTGGATGTAGTCTTTATGGTGAACCACTATAAATCTGGTTTCATGTTGTCTTATTGATGTTTGAATCTCTGTTCTAATTTTATTAATTTGCTGCCAATTCATAAGTAACAATTAGATGTATGTTTATGTCTTTATTATAAATATTTTATAAAAATAAGTTAAAAATTATATTAAAATTTAAATTCAAATTGAATTAAAGTAGAGTTGAATTTTCTTGATCTAAATGTAAACAATTTTTTTTTATTAATTTCATCTTTTTACTGTAAGAATTCTTTTTAAATATTATTAAAGCTTTCAAACAATGCAAGCTAAATTAAATAATATATCATTTGAAAAAGTCTGAATTTTCTTGATCATTTGAAAAAACTTCTTTTAAAAGTTATTTCTTCCCAATCTATGTCAACTCAATAGATATGCCATACCTAAAATATTATCTTCTATATCAATGACAAGACGTATACATAATTTATTGAGTTAAAAATTATCTTGAAATTTAAGTTCAAATTGAATTAAAGTAGAGTTGATATATATCTATATATATAATTTTCTAATTGTAAGAACTCTTTCTAAATCTTATAGAAGCTTTCAAAGAGTTCAAGTTATATCAATGTAATCTTATATTAATAATAAGAAATATAAAAAATACCTTATTAATATAATTTACTATTTAAATAATAAAGATTTACGAAAATAGATCCACTAAGCATATTATAGATAAAGGATTTATTGACATGAGACTAGATCAAATAGTTTAAATCATGATTCATGTTATATACACATGTGCAGATGTCCATAAGGGGATAACTTACCAGAAAGAGAAGGTTGTTGAAAAGGATGAAGGAAAACATATTATAGCATTTGAGGTGATTGAAGGAGGGCACCGACAAATGGGATTCAGCTATTACAAAACAAGGTTTGAGATGAAGGAGAAAGGGGAGTCTTCATGTGTTATTGATTGCAATGTCGAATATGAGACTGTTAGTGGGGAGCCTGTTGCCACACTAACAGCTGGCACAAGTAAGATAGTCTTCAAAGCAATTGAAACTCATATTTTGTCCCCACCTTCTTAAAAAATCACAACATTTTTGTTTGAAAAGTGTTATAGAAACATGTTTCTCCGATTCATCAAAGATTGATAAGATATCTAGAGTTAATTTAGTTATATTTATGATTAAGTTAATAGTTGGTTCTTGTAAGAAAAGTGGTTGTGAGTGTTTATGCTGTGAGAGTTTTTATGAGGATCATTGAATAATATGATCAAAATTGAAAAATCAATATAAAATATATGTTTGTTTTCTTTATATCTTTGATAAATGTACAATAAGTCTGTTTTAAGTTTTTTCTAATGTATTTGATTCTTGACTCCTTAGTGGTATCATAACAAGTGATTATGCAATGGACATTACTTGATGTACTTACTTATTAGGGATTTGATTGTTATTAATAAAAGTTATTTATTTTTTGTTTAAAAGAATTATTGTTATCTAAATTGACATGAGTGGATAGATGTGTTCTAAGAATTCTTAGTTCTTCTTATTGACTAAATTAATCTTTTTGAAAATTACATTTCTTTTAAATAATTATAATTTTCATATAAGTAAAGCAACCTTAATTATGTGCATATTTTATCAAATTATCAAATAATATCATCATTTGAACATTTGTGTTCAACTATAAGATTTTAGGATGAGAGCTCTTTAATTCTTAGAGACTAAAGGATGAAATATTTTTGGTCACTTAAGGAAATTATCATACAAAACTTGTATTTGTATTTCAAATATTATTTTAAACTTAATCATCTTTCATGGTTTATATTTGTAGGATTGTGTAGAAAAGATTTTCAACATACAACAACGTATTCTAGATCTATTCATCCTTTAGATGTCTAGAATATTTAAAAGTACTATATTATTATTTTATTGCACATTTGTCTAATACAAATGATCTCCAACATATTATGAGGTTTCTAATTTATTTAATATTTCTCACTATATGCTCTCAGTTCACCTTGATAAAAATTTTGTTATAAAAATTTATTGTATATTAAATAAGATTATAAAATTTATTTTCAAAGAAATGAAGTGTTGGTGTGTTAGTAGTACATGTTTAGCTTGAAATAATTTTGAATGTAAACCTCTATTTGAAAAATTAGTTTGTAAAATGCACTTCAAGATAGAATGGTCAAGCTCATGGAAAAAATGTTATAATCTAAAGTTGGTATGCAATTTGGTTTTTTTTTTGTTGATGTTTGTAGCATTGGTCAGATAAATAATACTGACTATATGATTATTATGAGAAATGATTTATTATATATACATATATATCAATATATATAATAATTAATAGTACTATATTCATTGATACACACACACACACACACATCTTTATATACATATATGTATATATACATACATATATATATGTATATACATATATATATATATATATATATATATATATATATATATATATATATATATATATATATATATATATATATATATATATATATATATATATATATATATATATATATATATATATATATATATATATATATATATATATAAAGTTAGATTATAATTATTCTCATAATAACTAAATAGTTAAATTGATAAAATAAATTAATGAATAGACATGTCCCATGAAGGGACATGTCTCTTCTTGTCCTTGTCATGTATAAATACAAAGAGATCAATGCTTTTGGAAAACACACACAATACAAGAAGTGCTATTACATTTGCAATGATCCTAAAAATCTTAACATGGTATCAGAGCCAAGTTGCAAATGTAAGAGAGTAGTTTGTTGATGGCGAATGTGTGGTGTCTTAGAAAATATAGTCTCGGTACGAGTACCATATCGAGCACAAATGCACCGTTGGATTTTTCTATGTTGGTGATAAACAAATTTTGAAGAATCCCACCAGATCGATTGGAGAGAAAATGTCAGGTTAAAAAGTTATGATCAACTGTGTACAGGTATATAGGGTTAAAATAGATTCAAACCTATTTAAAATGTTTAGGGGGGAAAGGGATCTACTCTCAAACCCAAATTCCCACCAAGGAGATCCAATTTGATCAACCTAACAGGCTAATGCAGAATCAGATCGATTCGATGGAAAGTATGGAAGAAAGAACAAATCTAATGTTTCCCCCAGGTGGAAAATGTATTATGTTTGATATTGAAATAATTGAAATGCATGTACTAAGCTTGAATTAGGGCAGATTTGAAAAATGCTGAATTCTGGCTTCTATATGAACTTTCTAAAGACTTTGTCACCTATTCCGGACTGGAAATGTCGAGGCGAAAAAAACCCAGAAATATTTCCTCCAAATTCACACAGGTCAACTTTGACCTTTTAAAAGGTCAAAGACCACATTTTTATTTTGAAGTCCAATTCTGATTCTGATCGTAGATCCTGAAAGATTGCCGAAAAGGGTATCCAAATTCGCTCTTAGATCTGAGATTCCACACCTGTACCTACAAGAAAAATGATTTTGTTTGTTTTTTTTTTTTTTTTTGGGGGGGGGGGGAGGGGTTTGCCTTGGTCAAACCCTGGTTTGGAATCAACCTTAATATTGAAATTGAAATAGGAGAATGCTAGCAAGTAGTAGAAATGAATCTAACAATGAAGCTATGCAATTCAATAGATATGCTAATGTATTTGGAATGTAATAAAGTATGTAGATATGAAAGCTTGAACATAACATCATCAAACCTCCATGATTGTATGCTTGAAGTCCACCTTAAGGGAAGAATGAAATGGATCTTTGAAGATGAACAAAGGATCTCGAAGGAACATCACACCACCATGGTGGCTAGATCTAGAGTTTGAATGATAGATCTTGAATGCTTGAGACAAATCCCTTCAATAGCTTGAATGCTTGAATCCTTGATCTTCAATGGAGAAATTGGATGGAGAAGAAGACTTGAATGCTTGAAATGAATGCTTGCTTGATCACCTTGAGAGCTTGAGCATGAAAACTTGATTGAAAGATGGAGAAAATGAGAGAGGAAGGCCTCCTTTTATAGTGATCTAGGGCACACTCCTCTAGATGGGCCACCTTGGAGAATTAAATCCCAATTAGGTCCTCACCTTTATAAAATATACCTTGATTAACTACAATTAAAGGATTTACCATTTCAGAGCCTGAAATTGCCAACCCAGAGGTAGGAAAATAAAATTTCCAAAACAAGAATTAATGGGAATTAAAAATTTGAAATCCCGATAGGATGAGGTCAAGGTCAAGGTCAACCCTGACCTGGTTAGGGTCAAGTTTGACATTGACCTTAGACCCTAACCATGCCAGAATCTAGAGTAGAGGTTCCAGGAGATGCCAGAGATGCAAGATTTGATGTCAGAATAGGACCCAGTGTTCAGAATAGACAGAAAATCCCTTAATTGATATGATGAAGGACTAGGAGGTCTCATTTCTGAACATTACCTAGAAAATAGAGCCATGGAAGAGAGAAAATTAGTAAAGTCCTTAAGACCTTAACCCTAATCTCACCTAGAATGAAGAGATAATGGGCAGAGAAGAAGTGGAAAGCAAGGAGAAAGCCAAATACATGCAAAGACCTAATCAAGGCTCTTAACATGACCCCAAACCACTTACTTAGAGGGATAAATTCTCTTAACAGGGAAGTGCTTCCATTTTAAGATGATACATTAAGCCCCCACTTTAGCAAGAGTATGGACTCAATGCAAATTCTTGGTAAAGGAGAAGAGAGAAGAGATCCTAGTGGATTCAAAATGAGATAAAATACACTTAGTCAGGAACACTAGCCCCCAGACCAAGGATTCTAACTCAATATACATACATGAGAGTGTACAAAAAGAACAAGGGTTAGTACTAAACAACCCAAATCAATTAGCATAAGAAGCCTTGCTAAGAAATATTTCTCATACCAATATCATATTTGGAAAGCTACCATAAGAGCATAAATGATTACATAAGAAAGACAAGAGCAACACTATAGAAAACATAGCTTCATGATCTAGTCCTACTAGCATGAAAGAAAAAAGAGAAGAACATGTATGAAATAATAATGCATAGATTTGACTAAGATAGAAAATCATACCAAGCCCCTGAGGCTAAAGTACTTCTATCAAACTCACAATCCATATTTATTACTCCATGCATGAAAAGAAAGAGAAAGTGATTACCTCACTCGCTAAGATGCCAACCTTACCATGAATCACCTTGGAGGGAGAGCCCAATCAATTCACCCATAAACCATGCTTGTACTATGCTTTTAAGTGTAAAATACTCATAGATCTACCTTCTTGTATCACTATGAATATAAAATGTGTATCTCCTTAGGAAGAAGCTTCTGTGCATTACCATTAGAAGATTTAGCATGTATGTGTGCATGTTTGTATGTCTTGAAAAATGCATATTTCCTCAGGATTTGTTACCTTAAGAAGATTTAGCATATAGGTGCTTATCTTTTCAGGATTTAGAAACTTATGTGCATTACCATCCAAGATTTAGCACATTTGTAAAATTTTGAAAAATGTGTGTCTCCTTAGGATTTAGCAACTTATGTGCGTTACCTTCGGAAGATTTAGCATGTAAAAATAAAAAATATATAGTAAAAGGGAGGCCCTATATATTCCCCCCTCCTTAAGATGACAAAAAGATTCTATTTTGTCATGTTAAGGAAAAGAAAGAACAAGGATAAATACTTCTTCATCATCAAGACAATATCCTCAAATAATTCCCGGTCCAAGCCAAGAAGGTCACAACTCCTATGAGGCCATGGAAGGGACAAATGTAAAGAGATATCATACAAGAAGAGAAAAGAAAATAATCCTTGATGAGGGATAGCATACTATTCAATTTCCAAGGTGAGAGATGTATCGACCATCGAAACCCAATGTCAAACGAAAAAAATAAGGTTCCTATGAAGGACATAGGTCCTAACGGAAACCATAATTTTCATGTATGATTGAATATCAAATAGTAGATAAATACTACTTAGCCGAGGAAAGAGATGAATCCCAAGAAAGAAAAGAAAATAATACTATAAGGATATGCATGAAATAACAATGCATAGATTTGAAAAAGATAGAAAATCATACCAAGCCCCTGAGGCTAAATCTTACTTCTATCAATTTCACAATCCATATGTGCTACTCCATGTGTGAAAATAGAAGAGAAGGAGAAGACATCCTTGCCCCCCAAATGTAGGAACAAAGATGGAAGAGGATACCCACTTCACAAAGCAAGGAGATATCCTATTTGCAACAATGTATACAATATTCTTAGCGAGAGATATTGACCCTTACATCCAAGAGTATAGATAATCATGAAAAGAGATATGTCACTTATGGAAAAGGATCCTCCATGAAAGAGATCTTATCACAAAGACCCCCACAAAAGAGGAGTTCTCTAGATTAAATATCATCTTCCAAAAGGTGGGAATGAAGATTCAATCATCATGCCATCCGTAAAGAAGAGCAAGAGGAATATTTGGAATGAGAGGACACAACTCTAATACGAAGCAAGATTAAAAGATTATATAAAATATAATGTGCAACATAGAGAAGAAGTATCAATCTAGGACAATGATTTCTCATATAAGAAGGTTATCCATAATCAACACCTCTGTCATTATGATGAAATAATATTGTGATATAAGAAATACTACCAAGCTAAGGAAAGCAGTTCCCCCAGAGAAAGAGAAAGAAGTAAGAACCTTGCCCCCTAGGGATGAAAGACAAGGGATATTTTTACAAAACACATGTCTTAGAAAAGATTTCCTAAGGAGAAAATATAATTCCTCGGAATGGATAAAAACATCATGCAAGATTATGTAAGAAGGATACATAAAGAATACCAATTAAATCTTAATAAAAAGACCTAATGGATCCTAAAAGACTGGATAAAATTATGCCTCTTGCATCCCAGTCATGAGACAAGAGGATAAGAACATTGAATCTATCTCTAATGGAGGGGAATCCCCTATATCAAAATTATGAAGAAGTTGTAAGACTGCGCGAGAAAAAGGTATAATTCCTCGCCCAGCCCTATCCCTAACATATAATTTGAAGTAGTTACAATCGGCAAGCAAATGAGTATTACAATAGTGTAAAGGACATTTAAATTTGTAAAAAGCATCAATAGGCATAGGTCTAAATCTTTCCTTTTTAGAATTCATTAGCTCCACATATACTATTTTAGAAATTTCTTGACGAATGCTAGGATTATTCGTTAGGACTATAAAGAGATGAGTGTTAAGGGGAGGACGAAGATCCACACCACTTAACTTGACTTGAGATTTGGAAGTGCCAACACTACTCATATCCAGTTTAGGAGGTATGTTAATGGGAAACTTAATTCCATGCTCATTAACTCCTAACCCTAAACCCTTATAACCTTGTTTAGTCACCGTATCATATCCAGTAGTGTACATGTTATGCAAAGCTTCTACGGGAGGTGATTGTTTATCATGTTCATGAGTGAAGGTCATATAAAGTGGGATAATAGGTTGTCAAGAAGTTTCTTTACCCTTTCTTTTAAGATCATCATGATGTGGAGGAGAAGGTAAATCAAAGAAATCATGCACATCTACATCCTGAGAAATAGTTTGAATTCTATGATAAGTATCGAAGGATGAAGAATGAGGGATGCGATTAGAATTATTAGGAATATGATGGATAGGATTGATAGGATAAAGAAAATTAGGAGATGGTTTATGATCTACCCATATCTTCACATTATCCAAAAGGTGAATAAGACTACCACATAAATCTCTAAGACAAATCTTAAATGTAGGTAGGCTAGTATCAGTCAACTTCACAAAAGCATAAGCAAGGGAAAAGTGAAGAGTCATCAATGTGATGGAATGAATAATACCCTCATAAACATCATATGCATTATAAAGAGATGCTAGAAGAAAAGTAATAACAAAAATGATTATGCACAAAAACATCTTAACAATCTCCATGACAAACGAAAATGCAAGAAATATGTTTTATTTTATCAAATATATAAGTTTATTTTATTTTATTTTATTTTTAAAGTTGTAAAATGTAAGGAAAGATCTAAAGACAATAAGGCATCTAATTCCACAAAAGAAAGAGAGTAAGTATTTCAGGTTCACCAAAATATATAGGGTTAAAATGGATTCAACCCTATTTAAAATGTTTAGGGGGAAAAGGGATCTACTCTCAAACCCAAATTCCCACCAAGGAGATCCAATTTGATCAACCTAAGAGGCTAATGCACAATCAGATCAATTCAATGGAAAGTATGGAAGAAAGAACAAATCTAATGTTTCCCCCAGATGGAAAATGTATTATGTTTGATATTGAAATAATTGAAATGCATGTACTAACCTTGAATTAGGGCAGATATGGAAAATGCTGAATTCTAGCTTATATATGAACTTTCTGAAGATTCTATCACTTGTTTTGGACTGGAAACATTGAGGCAAACAAAACCCAAAAATCTTTCCTCCAAATTCACATAGGTCGACTTTGACCTTTTAAAAGGTCAAAGACCACATTTTTATTCTGAAGTCCGATTCTGATTCAGATCACAGATCCTAAAAGATTGCCGAAAAGGGTATCCAAATTCTCTCTCAGATCTGAGATTCCACACATGTACCTACAAGAAAAATGATTTTTTTTTTTTTTTTGGGGGGGGGGGTGGTGGGGTTTGCCTTGGTCAAACCCCAGTTTGGAATCAACCTTAATATTGAAATTGAAATAGGAGAATGCTAGCAAGTAGTAGAAATGAATCTAACAATGAAGCTATGCAATTCAATAGATATGCTAATGTATTTGGAATGTAATCAAGTATGCAGATATGAAAGCTTGAACATAACATCATCAAACCTCCATGATTGTATGCTTGAAGTCCACCTTAAGGGAAGAATGAAATGGATCTTTGAAGATGAACAAAGGATCTTGAAGGAACATCACACCACCATGTGGGCTAGATCTAGGGTTTGAATGATAGATCTTGAATGCTTGAGCCAAATCCCTTCAATAGCTTGAATGCTTGAATCCTTGATGTTCAATGGAGAAATTGGATGGATAAGAAGACTTGAATGCTTGCTTGATCACCTTGAGAGCTTGAGCATGAAAACTTGATTGAAAGATGGAGAAAATGAGAGAGGAAGGCCTCCTTTTATAGTGATCTAGGGCACACTCCTCTAGATGGGCCACCTTGGAGAATTAAATCCTAATTAGGTCCTCATCTTTAGAAAATATACCTTGATTAACTAAAATTAAAGGATTTACCATTTCGGAGCCCGAAACAGCTGACCCAGAGGCGGGAAAATAAAATTCTTGAATGTAGAATTACCAGGAATTGAAAAGTTGAAATCTCGGCAGGATGAGGTCAAGGTCGAGGTCGACCCTAACCTAGTCAAGGTCAAGGTCAACCTTGACTTGGTCAGGTTTGAGGTTGACATTGACCTCAGACCCTAACCATGCCAGAATCTGGAGTAGAGGTTCCAGGAGATGCCAGAGATGTAGGATTTGATGTCAGAACAGGACCCAGTGTCTGGAATAGATAGAAAATCCCCTGATTGATATGATGAAGGACTATGAGGTCTCATTTCTGAACCTTACCTAGAAAATAGAGACATGGAAGAGATAAAATTAGGAAAGTCTTTAAGACCTTAACCCTAATTTCACCTATAATGAAGAGATCAAGCGCAAAGAAGAATTGGAAAGTGGGGAGAAATCCAAATACATGAAAAGACCTAATCAAGGCACTTAACATGACCCTAAACCACTTACTTAGAGGGCTAAACACTCTTAACATGGAAGTGCTTCCATTTTAAGATGATACAACAGGTCTATGAAAAATATGTAAAAGAGTGAGGTTCCATCTTTAAAAGCCTAACTACTTGAAGGGAGATTTGATCATATTGAAGATTGTCATAGTGTATAGAACCTTTGGATATTCAAGACAAGTCATGTGAAGAATTATGGTAATGTTCAAGAATGGTGACATCATTTTGTGAATTTGCATGATATTTTCTATATGGGCTCACCTTACAAAATGAAATACATGAAATTTATAAAAGATAAGTACTTCATGTTTTATTAATGAACATAATTTTTGAGTTTGTAATTCATACTCTACTACTGGTTAGTAAAATATTGTATGATTCTATCATTGTTATTTCCGGTCAAGTTAGTTTAGTCAGATATTTGTAATCTCTCTCTCTCACATACCTTCAGGACGGAAGCACAAGATAATTGCATTCAAGGGAGAAAGAAATTGATGCTTGCAAATGAATTGATGATTGAGACTAGATGCAAAGGGAGTCTGATATTTCAAAAGAGGTCAAGAATTTGATAAACTTGATCTTTAGAGGGAGCAGATGGTTTAGTAACTTGTGACAATCTTGATCATATTGATTGAGAGGGAGTTCAATATTGAAGGTGAAACACTTCTGAGGTAAACTTGATATAATTGATTATTATACTAACAAATCATGAATGTTTTTAATGGGCCTGCCCCCTATGTAAATCATGAGGAAGTGACGACTTCCAAATGTTATCAATTTTGTATTTACAAAAGTTATTGGAAGGTGACAATCTTACAATAACTTGATCTTCTATTTTGATAGACATCTTCTGATGGCTGAAACAGATCATGATAGATGGCATCTTCTATTGTGATAGACATCTTGTGATGGCTGAAAAAAATCATAATCGATGACATCTTCTATTGTGATAGACATCTTTTGATGGCTGAAACAAATCATAATAGATGATGTGAATGTTCTTATGGTAAGTGCACATTACCTATGAACATTTGTTGAGTACTTGGTGGATATCATGAGACTTGATATTCTATAGGCCATTACTCTAAGCACTTGGTGAATATCATGAGACTTGATATTCTACAGACTAATGCTCTTGATATCATGAGATTATATCTTTATGAAATCTTGGGTACTTGGTGGAAATCATGAGAATTAATGTTGGTAGGCCATTACTCTAAGCATTTGGTGAATATCTTGAGAGTTGATATTCTGTAGGCCAATGCTCGCGATATCATGAGATGATATCTTTATGAAATCTTGAGTACTTAGGTGAATTTCATGTGTTGACATTCTGATAGGCCAATACTCAAGATATCAAATGTATAGAATCACCGATGGAGGCAATCCGGTTAAGGACTTGTGTATAGAATCATTGATGGAGGTAATCCACCTAAGGACTTATGGTTAGAATCACCGACGGAGCAATCCACCAGAGGACTTGTGGATAGAATCACCGATGGAGGCAATCCACACATTGAGACAATGTTTCTATTAATTACATCATGAGGATGATGCCTTTATTGCTTACATCATATGATTGATGTTGTCAAGTGTCTTAAGTGTTGACATTGGATTAATTTATCCTCCCTAGCTAAGAGGGAGTGTTAATGTTTGTAGCATCTACCAGATAAATAATACTTACTATATGATTCCTATGAGAAATGATTTATTATATATATATATATATATATATATATATATATATATATATATATATATATATATATATATATATATATATATATATATATATATATATATATATATATATATATATATATAATAATTGATATTACTATATACATTGATCATACATACATATTGTAAAGGATAAAATATGGATGGAGTCCTAAAACAATGGCTTGAACATCAAAGAGACCCCAAAACTAAATATTTTACACTTACATTTGAATTGTATTGATATGGAAAGTAAGAATAGATGACTAATGTTGAAATGAAGAGATAAAGGTACTTACCTCTAAAAAAGAACCTACAGAAAACCATGTCAAACAGTCTCAGAAACTGTTGATTTTCACCATGTTGAATGAAAACTACAAGATCTACAAAACCCAGAAATATTTTTCAATTCTAAGGGAGGTTGTCTTTGACCCTAATAAAAGGTCAAAGGCTACAATTTTATTCTGAAGGTTGATTCTAACTTGGTTCATAGATCTTAGAATTTCACCGAAAAGGGTATCCAAATCTACTCTCAGATTCAAAATTCCGCACCTGTACCTATAAGAAAAAGAGGGTTTTTGTTTGTTTGGGGGGTTTGCCTTGGTCAAACCCCGGTTTGGAATCAACCTTAATATTGAAATTGAAATGGAGAATGCTAGCAAGTAGTAGAAGTAGATCTAACAATGAAGCTATGACATTCAATAGACATGCAATTATAGTTGAAATGTAATCAAGTATGCTGATATGAAAGCTTAAACATAACATCAACAAATGTAAATCAAACCTCCATATTTGTATGCTTGGAATCCACTTTGAGGGAATGATGAAATGGATGTTGAAGATGAAAATATGATCTTGAAGGAAGATCACACCATCATGATGACTAGATCTAGGGTTTGAATGATGAACCTTGTATGGTTGAGCCAAATCCCTTCAAAGGCTTGGATGCTTGAATCCCTTATTGAATGGAAGCTTGCTTGATCACCTTGAGAGTGTGAGAGAGGAGATTGCAAACTTGATGCCTTGATCATGAAATTTCTTGCAAACTTGATGCAGAAAATGAGAGAGGAAGGCCTTCTTTTATAGTGATCTAGGGCACACTCCTCTAAAGGGGCCACCTTGGGGATTTAAATTCCTATTAGGCCTCAACCATTTAGGAATGGAAATAAATTAAATATAATTTAGGAGTTTACCATTTTGGAGACAAAAATAGCCGACCCGAAAGCAGGAAAATAATTCTTTCCGAAACCTGACACCTGGAGATCACGGGAACTTGAAACTTGAACCCCGGGTCAAGGATGAGCTTGACCCTAATAGTTCAGGGTCAAGGATGAGCTTGACTCTAACTAGGTTAGGGTTGAGGTCAACTTTGACCCCTTTAGGTCATCATTGAACTTAAGGTTATAGATTTTAGGGTCTCAGTTAGGATGAGAAATAAGAGGTCTCACGGGTGCCTGGAGACCTAGAAATGATGTCAGAATAGAATAGAGTGCTAGGGAAAGGCACAAAATCCTATGATGAACATGATGAAGGATAGGAGGACCTATTTTTAAGTCATACATAGAAAATTGAGCCATAACAGAGGGGAATTAAGGAGAATCCTCAAGATCCTAACCCTAATTTCACCTAAAATGAAGGAATCAAGTGAAAAAAAGAAGTAGAAAATGAGGAAAGAGACAGATCAAAGCCAAGGACCCATTCAAGGTGCTTGACATGATCCAAAAACACCTACCAGGAGGGCTAAACACTCTTATCATGGAAGGAAGTGCTTCCATTTTAATACAATACATTAAGCCCCCTCTTTAGCAAGAGTATGGACTCAATGCAAACTCTTGGTAAAGGAGAAGAAAGAGGAGATCTAAGCGGATTCACAATGAGATAAAATAACACTTAGTTAAGGAAACAAGCCCCCAGACTAAGGATTCTAACTCAACATACATGCATGAGGGTTCCAAAAGAACAAGGGTTAGTACTAAATAACCTAAATCAATTAGCATAAGAAACCTTGCTAAGAAATATTTCTCATACTAATATCATATTTGGAAAGCTATCATAAAAGCATAAATGATTACATAAGAAGGATGAGAAACACTATAAATAACATAGCTTCATGATCTAGTCCTACTAGCATTATAGCAAAAAGAGAGAAAGGGAAAAGAGTGATTACTTCACCTAGTAAGATGCCCACTTTACCATGAATCACCCTGGAGGGAGAGCCCAACATGTTCACCCATAGATTGTGCTTGCAATTGTAATGCATCTTTTGATAGCTTCTAGAATACTCATAGATCCACCTTCTTGTATCACTATGAATATGAAATGCATGTCTCCTCAGGATTTAGCAGCTATGTGCATTATCTTTGAAAGATTTAGCATATAGATGCGTGTCTTTTTAGGATTTAGTAACTTATGTGCATTACCTTCCAAGATTTAGCATATTGAAAAATTTGAAAAATGTGTGTCTCCTTAGGATTTAGCAACTTATGTGCATTACCTTCAGAAGATTTAGCATACTGGAAATGCGTGTCCCTTTAGGATTTAGAAACTTATGTGCATTACCTTCCAAGATTTAGCATATTGAAAATTTTGAAAAATGTGTGTCTCCTTAGGATTTAGCAACTTATGTGCATTACCTTCCAAGATTTAGCATATAAAAATAATAAAATATAGTACAAGGGAGACCCTATATGCCCCCCTCCTTAATATGGTAAAAACATACTATTTTGACATGTTAAGGAAAAGAAAGAATAAGGATAAAGCCTTCTTCAACATTAAGACAATGTCCACAAGCAACACCCAGTCCAAGACAAGAAGGTCACAACTCCTATGAGGCCATGGAAGGGACGAATGCTGAGAGATATCATGCAAGAAGTGAAAAAAGTAACCCTTATGAGGGATAGCACACTATTCAGTTTCTAGGGTGAGAGATATATCAATCATGGAAACCTAATGTCAAACAACAAAATAGGTTTTTATCAAGGACATGGATCCTCAATCCAAACCAAAATTTTCATGTATGATTGGATATTAGATAATAGATAGATACTACTTAACCAAGGAAAGAGGTGAATCTTGGAAAGACAAAAAAGAAGGAGATGGCATCCTTGGCCCCCAAGTGTAGGAACATAGATGGAAGAGGATACCTACTTCACAATTCAAGGAGATATCCTATTTAGCAACAATTTATACCATATTCTTAGCGAGGGATATTGACCCCTACATCCAAGAGAATAGATAATCATGAAAAGGATATGTCATTTATGAAAAGGATCCTCAAATGAAAGAGATCTTATCAACAAGACCCCCACCAAAGAGGAGTACCTTAGATAAAATATTATCTTTCAAAGGCAGGAACAAAGATTC
The DNA here is from genome assembly GCA_027943335.1 of Chamaecyparis obtusa. Taxonomy (NCBI): domain Eukaryota; kingdom Viridiplantae; phylum Streptophyta; class Pinopsida; order Cupressales; family Cupressaceae; genus Chamaecyparis; species Chamaecyparis obtusa. The sequence continues at coordinate 106,847 of BSBK01009693.1, forward strand.
AATCATCAAGCCCCTTTTGAAGAAGAGAAAGAGGAATCTTTGGAATGAGGGAAACAACTCCAACACCAAGCAAGGGTGAGTGTTTATAAAGAACATAATTTGAAACATAGAGAAGAAGTGATGACTTAGGACAACAACTTCTCATATAAGAAGGTTATCCATAGTCAAAACATCTATCAATATGATGAAATAATATTAAAATATAAACAAATACCACTAAGCTAAGGAAAGCAGTTCCCTAGACAAAGAGAGAGAAGGAAGAACCTTGCCCCCCAAGGATGAAAGCAAGGGATACCTTTGCAAAATACATGTCCTAGAAAGGATATCTTGAATAATACAAGAGACCAATGGATGAAAAGATACACCATGAAAACATAACCAACTAAGCTTAAAGAAGGAATATAATGGATTCTAAAAGACAAGAAGAAATATACCTCATGCCCCCCAGTCTAAAGGAGAAAAGATCTATGTTATATACGAATGAGGGGTAAAATTATGAAGAAATCTCAAAGGAGAAATTTATTTTCTTTTATCTTTATGGATCAAATAAAAAGGAGAAGGTACTTAGAAGAATCTTTGCACATCTACATCATGAACCATAGTTTGAACCTCAACATAAGCATGGGAACAACTAGGAATAGAAGATGGAGAATTAGGAATCAGATTAGGAAAGATAGGATTAGGATCATTAGTAAAAGTGTAGGAAGTGATATGAATGGAAGACAAAACCAGAGGAACACTTGCAACCATAGTTGAAAAAGTGGTGGAATAGATATAAGTAATACTATGGTAAGAAGGCTGTGATGTAGGATCTTGATTTCCCATAAAATCACCACTAAGAAGAAGAGCATTACGGGAATTCATATCTTTCTCCGTTAATTCCTCATCACTAAAGGGAATCCCAAATGGAGATGAAAGATATATAATGTCATCTTCTTTCGCATAAGGGGAGTGTTTTTTATGAAGGGTGATCCACTTAATACCACAAACACATAACAGAAATAGAGAAACAACAACAATTTGCAAGAACAAAAAATGAGCTTCTTATTATCTCCACAAGTGTGGAATTACAAACTTTTAGAATTACAATATGCAAAGCCACATGGGAATTCCCTTACAATATTCTATAGGACAAAGCCTTGAATTATTACCCAGATCTACTACCCAAAACTAATCCCAAAAATTGCCTAAGACAACACCACAACCTTCCTTATATAGGCAATTTTTCCACCTCCTAGGAAGGTTCCAAAAATTTAGCCAATAAGGCTGACCAAACTTAGAATTATTTTATTTTTAATTTGATAACATCATAGTCAGCTCAAAATAAATTTTGAAACCCGAATAGAAATTTTGAAGGAAAATTATTTTTCACCATTTCAGTTGGCCCAACTTCCGGAGACCATAAGTCATCACCTGTTGACCCGATTGACTATTATAACCCCATTTCAGAAATGCCATGAAGCGCTCTACAACACTTATATTAATCAAGCTTCATTCAACCAAAGTTTTGACCTCATTTGGGGCCTCTAAAGCCTTCAAAACTGAGCTCGAAGTTTCTATACCCTATTTTCAATACTGAAAATTTTCAATATCTTCAAAACTAGACTTGATCTAGCCATGAAACTTTACTGGAAGGCTGATATGACTAAGATGAACCTCCACATGTAAAATTAGAACATTTTGAGATCATATGGAAAACTTACTAAAAATAGTAAATTTCCAAAAATAGCAGCTCTACACAAGATAGCCCTTATTGAAAAGAAAATAGAAATGTTTTTGGGTGATGCAAGATTGCTCTTACACCCAGGATGCTCCTACATCAGACACCCAGGGTAATTTGAGAAGTGACCCTGTCACGACTCAGGTGTATAGAGGAAAACCAAGATGGTTAACCTCCTCCTTTGTTAGCCATGATGAATCTTCAACAGTTCATCCTTTCCATTTGACCAAATATTCATCATATACCCTCTTCCTTGTGCTTCTACCAACACAACTATCTAGTATATCTTCAATCTCCTTGGTATCTGAACTAGTTGCTGGAATGCTCCACTATGCTATTGTAACCTCATCTTCAACACCTCCCCCATTGTACTCTTTCAAATCTAAAATGTTAAACACTGGTGAAATATTCAGCTCAGTAGGCAATTCTACCTCATATGCATTTCCTAAATCATGCTTCTTCGGTATCTTACATGGCCCAAACTTCTTCATTTTCAACGTGTTATAGGTACCAACTAGAAATCGCTCTTTCTCCAAATGAACCATGACTTCATCTCCAACCTGAAATTTCTTATGCCTTCTTTTGTCATCTTCCTTAGCCCTATACTACGCATTCATCTTGGCAATGTGTTTCCTCACCTCCTCATCGATGTTCTTCAAATGTTTTGCAAAATCCTCAGCTTCAGCACTACTTATTTCTCCTTTATCTATCTTCCTCAACTCAGATGCATTTTTGGGACTACTTCCATATACAATCTGTGGACGATGTGATGAACTAAACTTTAAATCTATCCTCAACTCTTCACTTTCTGCTAGTGTCATTCCATGTGCTACCTTATTTGGAAAACTAGCTTCTGGAATCAAGTCCATATGATGACTGATCTTTCTTACTAGTGGTAATCCATTAGGTGTATTATCAGATACAATATCTTGAAGCTCATTTAATAATTTTGCAACTTCTACAGGTACATCTTCTATTTCCTCTTTCCCAGGCTTTGGAATTAAGGTAAAACACATATGCTCATGCCACATACCATCTAATAAATTTCCTCTATCAACAAAAGTTATTCTTGCATTACCACATACCTTTTCTTCAATCTCCTTTAATGGCTTTAGCTTATGTCGCACTCCATCCTTTGTCAAGGAATATGTATTCACATGACCATCATGCACAACACATCTATCAAACTGCCACGGCCTACCCAACAACATGTGACATACATCCATAGATATGATATCACATAGTACCTCATCATGGTATCCGCCAATATTGAACTTCACTAGGCACTGTTCACTGACCATGACCTTGTGGTCATCTTGCACCCAGGCAACCCGATATGGATGTGGATGTTTCTATCTCTTGAGCTTCAACTTTATCAACATCTCTTCTCACCGTCTCTTCTGACACCAAATTGTTAGTGCTTCCACTATCAATAATCACATCACAACATTTACCCTCACACTTGCATCTAGTGTGAAATAGGCTCCTCTTTTGTTCAGGTTCATTCTCACCACTCAGTAGGACTCTTCTATTAATCAATGTTTCTCCATTTTTAGCATCTTCAAAATTTGATGATCTGGCATCTTCATCTATATGTGCAACTCTGGCCTAGCCTTCATTCCTCCTATCTATCCTTCCTTGGCATTGAGGACATTCAAATGCCCTGTGACCTTCTTCTCCATAGTGAAAACATGTTCCACGAAAGCCTCCTCTTTTGTATCCTTGTCCTCTTCCTCTTCCTCTCTGATCTCTATTATTCTGATCATGGAAATGATTGAAATTATCTCCTCTCTCATTCTAACTGTTATTGGCCTCATCTTTCTTTTTTGGATCTTCATTTCGATCTCCATATGATTGTCCACTAGATCTTCCATCGCGACCTCTTCCACTTTGTCTACTCTCAAACTTCTTGTTTAGCTTTTCTTCTACTTTTAGGGAAAACTAGTATGCCTCTTCAATACTGTTCATTTGAACTAGATTCAGCTCTTCTGAATACTTGGCCTCAACCCATTAAGGTAATGGGAAACTTTCTCCTTATCAGCTTCCACATGGCTTGTCCTGATGAGGATTCGATAGAACTCCTCCATATACTCTTGAATAGATCTTCCCACTTGCTTCAAACTTTGCATCTTCTTCAGTAGGTCAAGCTCATAATCAATAGGAATGAACTATCACTTCAATTTATCCAACATTCAATCCCATCTTGTGATTTTATCCTTTCCTCTTCTATTTCACTCTAATTGAATCTCTTGCCACCAGATCTTTGCATGACCCTTCAGTCTGGCCTTCGCAAACTTGACCTGATCAAGATCCTCGATGTCTTCATACTCAAAATATTCTTCACACTCATTGATCCAGTCGATCAATTCTTATAGGTTTAGATTCCCTGAAAAGTGTAGGGACCTCAATCTTAGGTCTTTTCCCAATCTTGGAAATGGCTTTGAAAAGTCTTTCTTCTTCTGGATTCAAAACTTTGACTTCCCCTTCCTGATTAGAATTTCCTTCTCCTTCAGCTTAATCCTCACTTTTGTCTCTGACATTAAGATTCATTCCTCTCTGAATCTCCTCTTGCAATGCTCACACTTGCCTCTGCAGTGCCCTAATCTCAGGTGTTACAACACCAGCTGTTCCACCACATTCCCTCTATGGAGGCATTTTCGCACTTCTCACTGAAACCCTAACCATGGTCCTGGTGTAAACTACCTCACAGTCGGTGATCTATTTACACAGAAACCCTAACCCACAGTCCTGGTGCAAACTACCTCACAATCGGTGATCTATCTACACACTCAGGAACTCCTGCTCTGATACCACTTGATGAAGGGTGCTCCCCTTAATACCACAAACACATAACAGAAATAGAGAAACAACAACAATTTTCCAGAATAAAAAATGGGCTTCTTATTATCTCTACAAGTGTAGAATTACAAACTTTCAAAATTACAATATGAAAAGCCACATGGGCATTCCCTTATAATATTATGTAGGACAAAGCCTTGAATTATTACCTAGATCTACTACCCAAAACTATCCCCAAAAATTGCCTAAGACAACACTACAACCTTCCTTATATAGGCAATTTTTCCACCGCCTGGGAAGGTTCTAGAAATTTAGCCAATAAGGGCAACTAAACTTAGAATTATTTTATTTTTAATTTGATTACATCATAGTCAGCTCAAAATAACATTTGAAACTCGAATATAAATTTTGAAGGAAAATTATTTTCTGCCATTTCAGGTGGCTCAACTTTTGGAGACCATAAGTCGTCGCCCATTAACCCAATGGACTATTATAACCCCATTTCAGAAATGCCACAAAGCGCTCTACAACCCTTAATTAAGGCAAGCTTCATTTAGCCAAAGTTTCAACCTCATCCGGGGCCTCTAAAGCCTTTAAAACTGAGCTCAAAGTTTCTATACCCTATTTTCAATACCGAAAATTTTCAATATCTTCAAAACTAGACTTGATCTAGCCATGAAACTTTACTGGTGGGCTGATATGACTGAGATGCACCTCCACATGTAAAATCAGAACATTCTAAGATTGTACAGAAAACTTACTAAAAATAGTAAATTTCTAAAAATAGCAGCTCTACACAAGATAGCCCTTATTGAAAAGCAAATAGAAATATTTTTGGGTGATGCAAGATTTCTCTTACACCCAGGATGCTCCTACATTAGTTTTAGAGAATATGTCATTCTTTTGTATCAAAAATTCTTCACAAGGAAGGGATAGATCAATGTCTTTATCCAAGGGTTCATCCCAAAAAGTAGAACTATCCACAATGGCTTCACGAGGAAGATAGTAATCAACATCCAAATCCAAAGGTTCATCCCAAATAGGAGGATTATCCATAATGATTTCATGAGGAAGAGAGTAATCAACATCTAAATCCAAAGGTTCATCCCAAATAGGAGGATTATCATCCCTATCCATAAGGCGCAATGTAGGAGTGTCATAGGTCATTAAAGCTTGATCCCTAGAAGGGGAATAAGGACATCTATTAGGAGAAGAATTAACATTGATCTTCAACTCCTATCCATAAAGATAAATATGATGGAGATATAGATTAAGGTCATCTTTGTTCTCTAATATATCCTTATAAGGTAATTCAAAAGAGGAAAAAGCGACATCGCATGCCCTAGATGAAGTTTTTCTAGGTGTAACACCATGCAATGGTAAGGTAAGAGGAGGATGTTGTGTAATCCCAAAAGTTTTGGAAAACATTTGAAACAACTTGTGCAACATGATAACAAATAGATCTAGATATATCCAAATGCATTCAAATGAAATTTTACCAACATGAAAAGGAAATCAAAGAAATGCAAATGTTTTTGTATTTTTGAAGAAATTTTGCAATTTTTTTAATATTTTTGAAATATAAATACAAGAGCATAAAAGAAATCTACTCTTATTGTAAGATCTAACACAAAATGCAAATCTAACACAATAGGGCATCTAAATCCACAAAAGAAAAGGGGTAAGTATGTCGGGTTCACCAAAATGTAAAGGATAAAATATGGATGGGGTCCTAGAACAATGGTTTGAACATAAAGGAGACCCCAAAACCAAATATTTTACACTTACATTTGAATTGTATTGATATGGAAAGTATATATAGATGAATAATGTTGAAATGAAAAGATAAAGGTACTTACCTTCGAAAAAGAACCTATTAAAACCCTGTCAAACAGTCTCAGAAACTGTTGATTTTCATGATCTTCAACCAAAACTGTGAGATCTAAAAAACCTAGAAATATTTTTCAATTATAAGGGAGGTTGTATTTGACCCTCATAAAAGGTCAAAGGCTACATTTTTATTCCAAAGGTTGATTTTGACTTTGTTCACATATCTCGAAAGTTTTCAGAAAAGGGTATCCAAATCTGCTCTCAAATCTCAAATTATGCACCTGTACCTACAAGAAAAAGAGGGGTTTTGTTTTTTTGGGGGGTTTACCTTGGTCAAACCCCAGTTTGGAATCAACCTTAATATTGAAATTGAAATGGAGAATGCTAGCAAGTAGTAGAAGTAGATCTAACAATGAAGCTATGACATTCAATAGATATGCAATTGTATTTGAAATGTAATCAAGTATGTTGATATGAAAGCTTGAACATAACATCAACAAATGTAAATCAAAACTCCATGTTTGTATGATTGGAATCCACTTTTAGGGAAGGATGAAATGGATCTTGAAGATGAAAAAAGGATCTTGAAGGAAGATCGCCCATCATGATGGCTAGATCTAGGGTTTGAATGATGAATCTTGCATGCTTGAGCCAAATTCCTTCAAAGGCTTGAATGCTTGAATCCTTGATCTTCAATGGAGAAATTGAATTGAGAAGAGGAATTTAATTCTTGAATGGAAGCTTGCTTGATCACCTTGAGAGCTTGAGAGGAGATTGCAAACTTGATGCCTTGATCATGAAATTGCTTAGAAACTTGATGGAGAAAATGAGAGAGCAAGGCCTTCTTTTATAGTGATCTAGGGCACAATCCTCTAGAGGGGCCACCTTGGGGGATTAAATTCCAATTAGGCCTCAACCCTTTAGTAATGGACCTAAATTAAATATAATTTAAGAGTTACCATTTTGGAGACCAAAACAGCCAATCTAGAAGCGAGAAAATAATTCTTTCCGAAAGCTGACATCTGGAGATCACGGGAACTTGAAACTTGAACCCAGGGTCAAGGATGAGCTCAACCCTGACTAAGTTAGGTTCAAGGTAAATATAAAAGAAGGTACAAAAAATTGTTCAAGAATAGATCATTCAACATGAGCTAAATAAAGTGTTCTGGTAGAAAGAAGATAATTTATAACTAGAGGCATAACACACTATAGAGGCTAAAAGGAATGATTTTTAATTAGGAAATTAATATAGTTATTTAGACTCATCTCTCACATCAAGAAATTAGTTGTTGTGATGAATGAAAAATGAAGCTTAAATGGTAAAGATGCATATTTAATGATTGAAGAAGACATACTAATGATTTCTACTAGTGCCTTAAAAGTACCTATTAATATTTTAAGAATTGAAAAGATGCAATTCTTTTTATGTGACAATTGTTTGAACATAAACATTTGAGGTTGATGAATCAACTAATTCTTATTCCATCATTTAAATTTTGTTTTTGTAATCTTTCAAGGATGTCCAAATTAGCAATTGAAGAAATTTGTTTTGATTTACATCTCAAGAATAAAGGAGAATAATATTAGTCTTGCATTAATTTCATATATCATTTTTATAATATTTTTTATAATAAGAATAATTCTAATACAATTAGAAAGATGAAAGGTAACAAAAAAAATGAAAACAGGACACTTTATCTCAAATGCAACATTGTTCATACATGTGAGCATAAGATCATGGTGTTATAAACAAAAATACATAAATGGAATTCATTGTGAGGAAATCAAAGTTTAAAGCTTTTGATGGGCTCAATTTTATGGTTGATAATATATGGATCATTCTATACACTTCGATAAGATAAAAATCTACATAATTAAGAATTAACATAACACATATAATGAATTATATGTCATGACAACTATAATGGTTATATGTTTTATGTTGCCTTTTTTTCATTAGTAAGTTTCTATGTAGTCATAATTGTATGGATTATAATTTACATTTGGAGGAAATATTTGCGCTTGAAAGTGTCACTTACATATCATTTAGAGTAGTCATAGATGAGCTAATTATACATAAGGAATAAGTTACTTGGGCATCAAGATGTTTGGTGATGGAGGACATGCATACTTTTTTTTATTAGTAAATTACAACCTTTTGAGCTTCCAAACACTCCACAAATTCAAACCCTTTAATTGAATGGCCCAATATAGGTGCAAAACCTAAATGCACAATGGCCTAGAGGGATTTGAACCTTGGTGGCACCCTTGCCAACAAAGTGTTTCAACTTCTATTCTGAGTGGGTCACCCTTAAACTGTAGTGCATTAGGTAAAAATTTTAACATGACTGGTGGCACCAACACAATACATCCTATGATACAATGTGGGTTGGGGGACACTAAACCTCATGAGCTTGTGATTTACCATATTCTAGTAAGAAATACATTCATCATTTGATATTCCCCCCTAAGTTAGAGTGTAGTATGGTGTTCAGTAGCGTGTATTCAATATTGCTACCACCTAAAGGATGTCAAAATATCATATCATTGGAACTAGGAATTAATCCTACTATGATCTCTCATTAGCACCACTTAAGTAAATATAAACATGTAATAGAGGAGGTTTGTAAAAAATGTTAAATATTTATTACATTAAATCTATCGCATTTTACATTTTAGTAGTCCTTGATAAGAAAGAAGATGGAACCATGAGGATGTGTATTAACTGTAAATTATTGGGCCAAAATACATTTGATACCCATTCCTAGAATTGTTGAGCTCATTGTTGAGATACATGGGGTAATATTTTTCTCATTTAAATTGATTCGAGATTAAGCTACCTCAATTTAATATCTACATTGACAATGCGTAATTTTTTTAGATGTTATTATGGACAATTTTAATTCCTTCCATGCTATATTGCATGACTAATAAACTATCAAATTTCCAATCCATGATGAACTAGGCATCTTATCAAATCCATTGATAAAACTTGTTTTAATATTTTTTTAATTATATTTTGATGTGTAAAAAGGAATGGAATAGTTACAAAAGGAACTTAGATTTGTTCCTTGGAATTGTAGAGAGATATGATCCATTTACAAGAGAATTTACACGTGACCTTGTTGTCATACATATTTTATAATTGGGACTTATTATTAGTGGTCAAACATGTTGGAAGAAAAAACACAGTAAATATTTTCTAAGCTTAAGAATCCTATGAATTATTGTCCTTTAGAGAGGGATTTATTCAATGTTTTGGAAAGGTTTAGACAATTAGTTGGCAGTAGATGTGTGATTGAATGGATTATCACAAATTGGAGTTCTTGGATAGAAATATATTTGAATGATAGGTGACAAAAAAAGGAAAGAATTTTTTTTAATTAAACACCAAGAAAACACAATACAAAAGGAGTTAACCACGAGTTTAAACTATGAAAAACTAGGCATAAAAATCCCTATTCTATATTGTCACCATATTGAAAGACTCAATCCGGGTGACTATTGTCACCATAAGTACTAGTCCATGCTGCCCATCCCATGGCGCCATCCATTTATACAGGTTATTTTCCCTCCTAAATGTGAGCCAAGTAAGGATACATGAAAAATTGAGCGACCTGAAGGGCCACCACCTATTGTTGAACTTCATGATGCTTTACTTTATACTATTCTACCTCATGCTGATGTAGTTCATGTTGTACATCGTGATGCTATGCCTCATAATGTTGTGCCTCATGCCAGTGTACCTCTCTAAGCCTAATCTCAATCATCTCCATCATGAAGTTATGAATCACTATTTCAAATGGAGTTCTATATTCCTTTTGCTTAGCCAAGGTGAAACCATGCCAAACTTCCCATTTAAAAAATCTTGATATTTTATCTTTCATGAGGTCCTCAAATTTTGTCTTGGACAAACTCAGCACCACTATAACCTATGATAAAGCATCATGAAAAATAAGCCTCCTCAAAGACTCAGTAACCAACCTGCTTCTAGCATTAAACAAACTATCATTCCTAAATTTCCATATAGTCCAAATAATTTATGCTAAAAGAATAGACCTGTTAGCACCCTGAAAAATTTTCATGGCTCTAGCCCTTTTCTTTTGGTCTCTACAATCATTTTTGTGTCTCTGGCATAAACCCTAAGGAAAAATTTCAAAATGTAGCCATTGTGATAAAATGCCTTGGCCTTGTTATAATTTCGCATTACCTTTTTGGGCCACTAAAGTTCCTAATACCCATGTGCTAAATAAATTGGCCACTTTGCATGTTCAAAGGGTTAGTCGCATGATCGCATAGACTATTTTCGGTCTATGCAACCATGCGACTAATGTTTATGTGGGGTCCCCTTTAATATTCCCTAAGTTCTATAGTTCCCCTGACTTTACTTTTTCCTATGACTGTAGGGTCTTCTTTGATGGGTTGTTGCATGATCGCATGTCAGAATTTTTTGACATGTGACCATGTGACCAGCTGCCACCTATCCCAGCGGGCCCGAGTCTATTGTTTGGCAGTTCAGATAAAGGTTAGCGGCTTTGACAAGGTTTTTTCTTGTTCGCTTGTTCATGGAATACTTTGGCGGTGTTCTGAAAGTCTTGGCAAGTAAGTGAATAGTTTCAGTCACCAATTCACTGAATGACTAAAGGGTGAAATTTCAAAGGGATCCAGTGAATGAGTGAATGAGGGTTTTTGTGCATTCACCAAATATAACCAAGGGTTATCATGAGACTCGGCGATTCAGTGAAGTGCTTTGTTCACTGAATCATTTGATTTAACCCAGGGTTAAGAAAACATTAAGTGACTTGGCATTTCCCTTTTTTCACCCATTCACGGAGTTGTTACAGTTAAGTGCTTGGCCAGGACAGTGGGACCTGACATGTTAGAAGGTTGTTAGGTTGAGGGAGAGATTCTAATCCTGTGGTTGTCACATGATCACATGGAATCTTCAGGCCCATGCGAACATGTCACTGGCTGTCGATTTTCTTGATGCAGGCCCAATTAATTTTCTTAGCACATTTGGTGGTCCTGAAAAATGAGGATAGCGGCCTGATGAATTTCATTTCTTTTCACTCGTTTGCAAAATGAGATGGTGAAATATTAAATCATCTGGTGATTCAACGAATGTGTATTCATGGAATCGCTAAATAATTTGGTAGTGAGATAAAGTATTTGGTGAATTGGAGATTGCCTTCAGTTGTCAGGTCGCTAAATAAGGAACCTGGTTAGTTTCATTTCCTTTGTTCGCCGGTTCATAGGGTTAAGCTGGGGTCAAGAGTTTCACTTTAGGAATAGGAAAATCTTGGTCGCGTATTCGCTAAATGTGACCCTGGGGGTATTTGTGAGTTAAGTCTTGAAGCCCAGGAAAAGGAAAAGCATCGGACGACCATGATATAAACTAAGTTTAGATTTGAATATGGGCCATTGATATGTTGATTGCACCATGAAGATAGCCATTCTCTACAGATTTGAAAATTTGAAAGCTTTCCAGCGATAGAAAGGACTGAAATTGAATGTTTTAGTGGCTGGAGTTGGTAGAAATGATTTTTCTTGCAATTGTAGAGTGATCCAGAGTGTGATGAGTGTTTGCAGGGGTCTATACCATGTAAGAGTTGAGAAGAATGGTTTGAGGTGTGTTGTAGTTGGGTGATTTGATTGATTAAGCATGGTGGATATTTGATCTTCGGTACAAATCAAAGAATTTCTCATAAGTGAGGATCAATTTCAGATCTGATCTCAGGGGTTACTTGGTTTTCTCCCAATTGTAATAAATTTGATTGAATTCATTAGGTTGGGTGGGTGAAAACCCTAACCCTAGCTGTCCAAAGCTTGTTGCATCCTATCTTTGGGATTCCAAGATAGCTACTAGTATAAATAGTTGAAATTTTGACTTTGTATGGGTTCGAGTTTTCTTTTGAGAGCTAGTTCCAAGAAGGGTCTTTTCTTGTAGATTTTCTCCTTCTCTCTGCATATAGGGTGTTCCCTCCTTCCTATCTAGTTCTGAGAATATAATGCATATTGTATCTGATTTGTCTTATGTATGAGGACTCAATTTATTCTAACTGTTACCAAGCTATCTCCATTTGAAATCTGAATTCATTAATCATACATCAATGGTGTTTGATTTTTCTATTTGCATTGCCTATGTGTTTGCAATTGGATTTGTCTTCACAGAGATAACTAGTTTAGGATTAGTTTTCATGTATGTATGAGCTGAGGTGTCAAAGATATGTCATGCTTGTCTTCCAGTGGATGCTGGTTAATGTATTATCTGTTCATAGGTCTCTTCTAAGGGGAGGGTCAAAATACTTTGATGGGTAATAACATACTTGGATACATAGGTGGGTTGCTAAGTTGAGGTTTGGTCATGGTGTGTGATTGATGTTAGGCATCAACACATTGAGTATATTTCTTTCTTGTTTCATAGCTATCTCTTGCAATAGGGTATTTGACTCTATGGCCCATTGGATAAGGCACTGGTCTATGAGAGACTTAGGGTATCTCAGGGGTCCTTTCAAACCCATCTTTAAATCATTTACTTTCAGTTCCACCCTTTCCCTTTCATGTTGTTAGGATAGGTCTCTAGTTTTCATACTCACTCCATGCAAATAGGGCTATTGTGTGAGATATTGGTTTCATTTGAGGTACAGGATACCTACAAGGTTTTGAGAACCATTCCACACTCAGTTACTTGCAGGCCTATAGTGTGACATAAGTTGTATGTGTGTGCAAATGAGGTATACCCACCTGAGTGATGTGGAACTCAAAGTTTAGAAGGATCTCTCTTTGATCCTTATTAGTTGGCCTTTTTCCTTTCCAGATTTGGAGTGTTGAGTGAATGTGACACTAGCCCTGGCAATCCTTATGTCAATCTGACCTTTGGGGAAAAAGAACACCAACAAGAACAAAAGAGATTGTAATCTTTCTTAAGGTTATCTAAAAAGAAAAATAATATATTAGAAGCATTAATATTGTAAGAAATAAATAAGCCAAAGAGGCCCCAAACTTCTTTAGCAAAAACATGAATTTTTAAAAAAATTTATTATACAAAATATATGATCGGAAAAAATAGGGTAGTCATTGATTTATTTCCTAAAATTCCTATTATTTGTTCTATTTTTTCATCTATAATGATTGAAATGCTTCTACCATAGTAGAATATTCCAAGAATGCATTGGATACTAACATCTTGAATCGAGGTCTAAAAAATGATCATTTGTTTTAGAATCTAAAATCAAGGAAAAAATTTTGAGACTTAAATGGAAAAGATGATCATTTGTTTTAGAATCTAAAATCAAGGAGAAAATTTTGAGAATTAAATGTTGCTTTAGTAGTGTTTCCTTTTCTTTGATGGCCTGTTTACTTTACTTTTTGGCTTATGTTCTAGGAATTATAATTTTGAGAAACCATATATGTTGCCTCCAAAGAAAGTATTAAAAACCTTATTAAATCTTGACAAGGTTGTCTTATGATTAGAAATTGCATGTCTTCCTTTTTATTCCAAATTTCTTTAACAATATTAAAAGTATTGTCAAAACACAAAGAGATTTTCACAACCTCTTAAACTCTAGAAAATTTGTCTCACTTTAAAAGTTGAGTTTTCTTTTACATCAATTATTTTTATCTGTTTCTAAACTTTCAAAATTTAATGAAGTTTTCAGTCACTGTCAAGATTCTCAAAACTTTTAAAAGTTTTGATGAAACTCTTCATGTTTATTAAAAGCTTCAAAGTGTACATCTCTATACACTCCATAGTTAAGCGTGCTTGAGTTGAAGTAGTATTGGAAAGGATGACCTCTGAAGAAGCTCCAATGCTTCAGTTTTGTGAACATCACCTAGATGTCACAAGTGCTAAATGTTCTATTCATTCTCATAAAAAATAGATTCTTATAAATAATTACTTATAAAACATTGGTCAATAAATTTGACTCTAAAAATACATAGTTGAATCCTAATAACAATATCACCATTTCTTCACTTTTAGACTTCTAAAAATTTATATATATATTTCTAATTAAAAATAACATATAAAAAGATTACCAACTTTCAAACATTGATTATATATTTCTTCAAACATTTAAAACTAATTTTTAAATTTAAATAAAACTTATGTTCTTTGAGAAAGTTAGAACTTATTTATTCTACCATTATGGCAAGTGAACAGTATTATAGCTAATCCTACCCATATTGTTGTGAAGGTGTAAACACTACCAATGCTACCATTTGGGTGCTAGAATTAGACTGGATATTTTGGAATTAGATTTCTGGATAATGTTGATTCCATGTTTTTGTCCATCCAAAAAATTGGAATTGGAATTTTGAAATTCTAGTTATGCCCCCAAAATGGGCATTTCATTTTCAACTCAAATAGGTGGAACTGGAATTTCAAATTCCAATTCCAATTTTTATAAAACCAAATTTAATATTTCGTGGGATCCATGACTATAAGGATGTATATTATATTTCTATAAGGATGTATATATAGACATGTGTGTATAAAAGAACAAAGGGTTGGGCCCTTTTTTATATAGTTGGGATCGTACAGAAAGAACCGGATAGAACAGGGCATAAGCACAAGTGTCAAGTCAGGCTCGACAACTGGGATGGGAAGGGATCCAGAGAATGGAGCAATGCTTAGAAAAATGTTATATGCTTCTTCCCCCTTTGAGTGAGTTTATGAGCCAGGTAACTATATAAAAAAGGGCCCTTTACACATGTGTGTATATACATATATATATACACACATGTATGTATATGTGTATATATATACACACATGTGTGTATATACACACATGTGTACATATATAAACAGACATGTGTGTATATGTGTGTATATACACACACGTGTACACACATGTATGTGTGTATATATACACACATGTACACACCATATTTAAAGACATTAAAATAAAGAATTAAAATTCCTTATGCATCTTCTTAGTCATCTTCTGAGTGAACCAAACCGGTTAGCCCATATTCCGAAAATCATTTTCAGGATTTGTATCTTCCAAAATTGTAGCATCTTCCAGAATTGACTGGAATTAGCATTTGGTATTCCAGTACCCAAACGGGCCCTACATATTGTTAGATTCTATTTTCCTAGTATCAAAAGATGAAATGCTAGCTTTACTCTTATTAAAAAAAGGAAAATATAGGATGATGTTATACCTCTGTTCAAAAACAATAACGGCAAAAGAAGCCTATGCAGAATATATCAATTTTCCCAGTAGAGTATCTAGATCAGATTAGAGAAAAATAAATGGATGATGAAGTTTTCTTCATATATGCCTGCATTGAGATTGCAAAGAAGTTATATAAATAAACCTAGTCTTCACATCTTTCCTTTTAATCTCTGCACCTTTCTTTTTACTCTGAAAAAAACCATCATGATGCATAAAAGCAATTGAGAAGTAGAAGTTGGTGTGCCTGCAAGCACAATATGGAAAGCTCTGACAAAGGACCTGGTGGCCATATTTCCCAAAGTGCTGCCCAACATGTTTACCTACATTGAACTGGTAGAAGGAGATGACGGAGTTGGCATTGTATATGTCTTTAATTTTGGTTCAGTTAATCATTTACCTGCTTGTTTCTTTCATCCATTTCTCTCACTTGTGGTATGCTTTATTAAATTAGGGTAGAACATTATTAAATCAAATAAAAATTTATTATTGGTTTCACCTATTTACCAATTCGCTACTTATGGCAACTAATTATTTAAGAAAAAATATGCATATTTCAACTATAATAGAATTTTATTTATTAGTTTTAATCATGATTCATTTTATATATACATGTACAGGTGTCCATAAGGAATGTGTAAAGACTGAAATTCCAACATGAATGTCACATCAACAAAAATAATATAATTTAAGGAGTTGGTCAACAAGTCAAAGGTTGAATACATAAGTTGACAAGATACAAATAGATTATTTATATTATAAGAATAAAAGAAGTACAAATATAACCATAATTTTTGAAATGATAAAGCATACCTATGTCCAAAGATAAGCAGAATGTTGACCATCTATGGAACGTCCTAATGAAATCATAATAAGAGATGTCACATCAAATACAAGCAAGTACAAACTATCAAGTCGGGATAACAACCCAAGATATTTTTGTTCAACTGTCGAATCACATCAGTAAAAGATTAAGATTAGATCAAATGTAGACTTCTATTTCTAATGATAAAGGTAACCATCAAAGTCAAGAAATACCACCATGTCGGATACAAAGAAGGTATAGCACTATAAAGGAAAGTCCTTCCTAAAAGAAGCTTCAGACACCTATTCTCAAAAGTCAGCTAGGGCGAGAATATTGTGAGAGTACATTTCCACCCTACCACAAAGTAATTACGCTTCCCTAGAATCTTTCCTGATATGAAAGATACCCAGTCCAGCTAGAAGTAATCTAACTAAGTAAAATTGACTGAAGTAATAGATTATGTGCTATTTGATAGATTCACATTCAATTTCCAATATAACATGTCATGGACTCCCAAAAGCATACCTTGGAAATCTGCTTCCATTTCATACATATGGAAAATATTGTACAAAGATTCTCATTTAATGCATAATACATCATGTTTCATGGGTGCTTTCAACATACATATAGGAACATAACAAAATCCTTCTCTTAACTATCAAAACATGTCAAGCTCATAATTCCATCAATATCTCTTTTAGTTTAAATGATAAATATATCTTGAATTCATCATAGTACACAGAGAAAACCCAAGAATACACATATAAAAAATTCATTTCATTCAAGAAGCATAAACTATATCAATGATTATGATGTAGGAGCATCCAGGGTGTAAGAGCAATCTTGCATCACCGAAAAATATTTCTATTTTTGTATTCAATAAGGGCTATCTGTTGCAGAGCTGCTATTTATGGAAACTTTCTATTTTTAGTATGTTGGTCTTACGATCTCGAAATGTTCTGAATTTGCATGTGGAGGTTCATCTCAGTCATATTAGCCTACCAGTAAATTTTCATGGCTAGATCAAGTCTAGTTTTGAAGATATTGAAGATTTTCAGTATTGGCAATAGGATATATAAACTTTGAACTTAGTTTTGAAGGCTTTAGAGGCCCCAAATGAGGTCAAAAATTTGGGTGATGGGTGCTTGCACAATTTAAGCCTATAGAGCGCTTCATGGCATTTCTAAAATGGGGTTATAATAGTCAATTGGGTCAACTGGTGATGACTTATGGTCTTCGGAAGTTGGGCTACCTGAAATGGCAGAAAATAATTTTCCTTCAATATTTTTGTTTGGGATTCAAAAGTTATTTTGAGCCGCCTTTGATGTAATAAATTGAAAAATAAAATAATTCTAAGTTTGGTCGGCCCTAAGGGCTAAATTTCTGGAACCTTCTCAGGTGGTGGAAATTGCCTTTATAAAGAAGGCCCGTAGTGTTGTATACGGTAGCTTTGGGTGGTAGATCTGGGTATTGATTCGAGGCTTTGTCCTATAGAATATTGTAAGGGAATGCCCATGTGGCATTGCATGTTGTAATTCTAAAAGTTTGTAATTCCACATTTGTGGAGATAATAAGAAGCTAATTTTCTATTCTTGCATATTGTTGTTGTTTCTCTATTTCTGTTATGTGTTTGTGGTATTAAGGGGAGCACCCTTCATTAAGTGGTATTAGAGTAGGAGTTCTTGAGTGTGTAAATAGATCATCGACTATGAGGAAGTTTGCACTAGGACTATGGTTAGGGTTTCAGCGTGCATCATGAAAATGCCTCCATGAAGGGAACATAATGGAAGAGCTGGTGTTGTAACACCTGAGGTTAGAGCACTCCAGAGACAAGTCTGAGCATTGAAAGAGGAGATTCATAGAGGAATGAATCTTAATGTTAGAGATGAAAGTGAGGATGAAGCCAAAGAAGAAGATCAACAAGGAGAAGTCAAAGTTGTGAACTAGGAGGAAGAAAGACTTTTTTGAGCCATTTCCAAGATCAGAAAAAGACCTAAGATTGAGGTTCCTACATTTTCAAGAAATCTTAACCCAGAAGAATTGATTGACTGGATCAATGAATGTGAAGAATATTTTGAGTATGAAGATATTGAGGATCCTGATAGGGTCAAATTTGCGAAGGCCAAACTGAAAGGTCATGCGAAGATTTGGTGGCAAGAGATTCAATTGGAGTGAAATAAAAGCGGGAAAGATAAAATCACAAGATGGGATCAGATGGTGGATAAATTGAATCGATAGTTCATCTCTGTTGATTATGAGCTTGACCTACTGAATAAAATATAAAGTTTGAAGCAAGCAGGATGATTTGTTTAGGAGTATACAGAGGAGTTCTATCAAATCCTCATCAGAATAGGCCATGCGAAAGCTGATAAGGAGAAAGTCTCTTGTTACCTTAATGGGTTGAGGCCAAGCATTCAGGAGGAGTTGTATCTAGTTTGAATAAATAGTATTGAAGAGGCATACTAGTTTACCCTAAAAGTAGAGGAAAAGCTAAACAAGAAGTTCAAGAGCAGACAAAATGGGAGAGGTCACAGTGGACGATCTGGTGGATGGTCATATGGAGGCCGAAATGAAGATCTAAAAAAGAAGGATTAGGCCAGTAGTAGTCAAAATCAGATAGGAAACAATTTCAATCATTTTTAAGATTAGAACAATAGAGATCAGAGAGGAAGAGGAAGAGGACAAGATTAAGGAAGAGGAGGCTTCTGTGGAACATGTTTTCACTATGGAGAAGAAAGTCATAGGGAATTTGAATGTCCTCAACACCAAGGAAGGATAGATAGGAGGAATGAAGGCCAAGGTAGAGTTGCACATGTAGATGAAGATGCTAGATCATGGAATTCTGAAGATGCTGAAAGAGGAGAAACATTGATTAACAGAAGAGTTCTGCTGAGTGGTGAGAATGAACTTGAACAAAGGAGGAGCTTGTTTTGCACTAGATGCAAGTGTGCGGGTAAATGATATGATGTGATTATTGATAGTGGAAGCACTGACAATTTGGTGTCAGAAGAGATGGTGACAAATTTGAAGCTCAAGAGACAGAAACACCCACATCCATATCGGATTGCTTGGGTGCAGGATGACCACAAGGTCATGGTCAGTGAACAGTGCCTAGTAAAGTTCAATATTGGTGGGTACCATGACGAGGTACTATGTGATATCATACATATAGATGCATGTCACATGTTGTTGGGTAGGCTATGGTAGTTTGACAGATGTGCTCTACATGATGGTCATGTGAATGCTTATTCCCTGACAAAGGATGGAGTGTGACATAAGCTAAAGCCATTGAAAGAGACCGAAGAAAAGGTATGTGGTAATGCGAGAATAACTTTTTTTCATGGAAAAAAATTCATAGATGGTATGAGGCATGAGCATGTGTGTTTTGCTTCAATTCCAAAAGCTGGTAAAGAGGAAGTAGAGGATGTACCTACAGAAGTTACAGATTTGTTGAATGAGTTTCAAGATATTGTATCTGATAATGTACCTGATGGATTATCACTGATAAGGAAGATCAATAATCAGATGGATTTGATTCCAAGATCCAGTTTGCCAAACAAGGCAGCACACAAAATGACACTAGCAGAAAGTGAAGAGTTGAATAGACAAGTATATGAGTTGTTACAGAAGGGATTGATTCAGGAGAGCCTGAGTCCATGTGTTGTACCAGTAGTATTAGCACCAAAGAAGAATGGAGAATGGAGGATGTGTATAGATTCTAGAGCAATAAATAAGATCACAATCAAGTATAGGTTTCCATTACCATGAATGCATGATATTATAGATTGTTTGAGTGGAACTGTGTATTTCTCAAAGATAGATCTGAAGAGTGGATATCACCAGATTCAGATAAGAGAAGGAGATGAATGGAAGACTACCTTCAAGACAAAGGAAGGACTGTATGAGTGGTTACTCATGCCTTTTTGGTTAACCAATGTACTGAGCACTTTCATGCGGCTCATGAACGAGGTTTTGAAGGAATTTCTGGGTAAGTTTGTCATTGTGTACCTAGATGATATTTTGATCTTTAGTAAGACATTGGAAGAGCATATGATGCACATTCATATGGTGTTTGAGAAGTTAAGAGATGAGAAATTTTTGATTAATTTAAAGAAGTATAGTTTTGTGAAGAAAGAGTTAGTGTATTTAAGATTTGTAGTTTTAGCAAAAGGTCTGAAAATTCACCCAAAGAAGGTACAAGCTATCCTTGAATGGTCCACTCTAAGGAGTGCTACTGAGGTAAGGTTTTTTTATGGTTTGGCTAGCTTTTACAAAAAGTTTATAAGAAATTTTAACAATATTTGTGGACCCTTGACTAAAACAATGAGAGGGGATAGAAAAGAGTTCAAGTGGACTAATGGGGCAGATAAGAGTTTTAAACTTTTGAAATAGAAAGTTATAGAACAACCTATTTTAGCACTTTCAAATTTTAATAAGGTGTTTCAAGTAGATTGTGATGCTAGTGGTACTGCAATAGGGGTTGTTATGAGCCAAGAAGGTAAGCCTATTGCTTATTTCAATGAGAAGTTGAATGATGCCAAGAGAAAATATTATATTTATGATCAAGAATTTTATGCTATAGTTCAGGAATTGAGGAAGTGGAGACACTATCTTCTTCCTAAGGAGTTTGTTTTGTAAACTGATCATCAAGCTTTGTAATACTTGAATAGTCAAGGAAAGTTGAATCAAAAGCATTTGAAATGGGTTGAGTTTTTGCAGAGTTATACATTTGTTTTGAAACACAAAAGTGGAAAGTCTAACAAGGTTGCAGATGCGCTTAGTAGAAGGCAATTATTGCTGATAGAGATGTAGATTGAGGTGGTTGGGTTCAAGGAACTCAAGAATTTGTATCCAGAGGATCCTGATTTTGGTGAAGCTTGGAAAGCTTGTATAGAACCTATTACTCTAGATAGGATGAAGTGGTTAGATTTTATCATTCAAGATGATATGCTATTCAGAGGGAGTCGGTTGTGCATTCTAAGAAGTTCTATGAGGGAGAATCTCATCAACGAGAAGCATAGTGGAGGATTGGCTAGACATTTTGGTTGAGATAAAACCCTTTCTTTGGTTAGTGAGAATTATTATTGGCCACAGTTGTAGTAAGATGTCAAGAAGTTTGTACAGAGTTGCAAAGTATGTCAGATGGTGAAAGGAGTGAAGTAGAATACTGGGTTGTATCAACCATTACCTGTACCAGAGAAGCCTTGGGAGGATATCAGTATGGATTTTGTTCTTGGTTTACCAAGGACACAATGGGGTCATGATTCAATTTTTGTGGTAGTTGACAGATTTTTAAAGATGGCGCATTTTATTCCCTGCAAGAAGACTAATGATGTTGTTTATGTAGCAAAATTGTTTTTTAGAGTAGTGAGACTACATAGTTTGACAAAGAGTATAGTTTCAGATAGGGACACTAAGTTTGTTGGATATTTCTGATGTACATTATGGAAGAAGCTGAAGATAGATTTGAAATTTAGTTCATCACATCATCCATAGACTGATGGACAAATAGAGGTGGTGAATAGGAGTTTGGGAAATTTGCTGAGATGTTTGGTTGGAGATAAGCCAATAGGATGGGATTTGATTTTACCACAGGAAAAATTTGCATACAATAATTCAGTCAATAGGAGTACTGGTAAATCACCATTCTAGATTGTATATGGATATAGTCCCAAAAATGCATATGAGTTGAGAAGGATAGATAAAGGAGAAATAAGTAGTACTGAAGCTGAGGATTTTGCAGAGCATTTGAAGAATATCCATGAGAAGGTGAGGAAGCACATTACCAAGATGAATGCATAGTATAAGGCTAAGGTAGATGAGAAAAGGAGGCATAATGAACTTCAGGTTGGAGATGAATTCATGGTTCATTTGTGGAAGGAGTGATTTCCAGCTGGTACATATAACAAGCTAAAAATGAAGAAGTTTGGGCCATGTAAAATGCTGAAGAAGCATGATTTAGGAAATGCATATGAAGTAGAATTGCCTACTGAGCTGAATATTTCACTAGTGTTTAATATTTTAGATTTGACAGAGTATCATGAAGGAGGTGTTGAAGATGAGGTTACTGTAGCACAATGGAGTATTCCAGCAACCAGTTTAGATATCAAGGAGATTGAAGACATACTAGATAGTCATATTGGTAGAAGCACAAGGAACAGGACATATGAAGAATATCTGGTCAAGTGGAAAGGATGACCTGTTGAAGATTCATCATGGCTGACAAAGGAGGAGGTTAACTGTCTTAGTTTTTCCTCTACACATTTGAGTCATGATGGGGTCACTTCTAAAATTACCTGGAGTGTCTGATGCAGGAGCATCCAGGGTGTAAGAGCAATCTTGCATCACTCAAAAATATTTCTATTTTTGTATTCAATAATGGCTATCTATTGCAGAGCTACTATTTATGGAAACTTGCTATTTTTAGTAAGTTGGTCTAATGATCTTGGAATGTTCTGATTTTGCATGTAGAGGTTCATCTCAGTCATATCAGCCTACCAGTAAAGTTTCATGGCTAGATCAACTCTAGTTTTGAAGATATTGAAGATTTTCGGTATTAGGAGTAGGATACAGAAACTTTGAACTCAGTTTTAAAGGCTTTAGAGGCCCCGAATGAGGTCAAAAATTTGGGTGATGGGTGCTTTCCCTAGTTAATCTTGTGGAGTGCTTCATGGTAATAGTCAATTGGGTCAACTGGTGATGACTTATGGTCTCCGGAAGTCAGGCTACCTGAAATGGAAGAAAATAATTTTCCTTCAAAATTTATTTTGAGCCGACTTTGATGTAATAAATTGAAAAATAAAATAATTCTAAGTTTTGTCAGCCCTAAGGTCTAAATTTTTGGAACCTTCTTGGGTGGTGGAAATTGCCTATATAAAGAAGGCCTGTAGTGTTGTCTAGGGCAGTTCTGGGTGGTAGATTTGGATATTGATTCGAAGCTTTGTCCTACAGAATATTGTAATGGAATGCCCATGTGGCTTTGCATAGTGTAATTTTGAAAGTTTGTAATTCCACATTTGTGGAGATAATAAGAAGTCAATTTTCTATTCTTGCATATTGTTGTTGTTTCTCTATTTTTGTTATGTGTTTGTGGTATTAAGGGGATCACCCTTCATCAGATTAACAGGTACATTGCAAATAGTTCTAATGAGTTTACATGTCTAAGCTTTCCTCTATAACTTGAATTCATCATAGTACATAGAGAAAACCCAAGAATACACATATGAAAAATTCATTTCATTTAGGAAGCACAAACTATATCAATGATTAATAGGTACATCGCAAAAAGGTCTAATGAATTTACATGTCCAAGCTTTCCTCTATATATCTACTCATTAAAATTTGACTTTCACTTATTTTATTTTTTTGTAGTAGTGTAATAATAAATAACCATATTCTAAATCATTATGATCAAGACATGGATAAGCCAAATGCATCAGTCAAGCCTATTAAATTAGAAGCATCAAGTCTTTCTTGAACAACATGTTGAGATCTCAATTCTTTCTCACTCACATACATAGATATACCAAGAGATTATTTTAAATGAAGGAACTCACAA
Organism: Chamaecyparis obtusa; assembly: GCA_027943335.1. NCBI lineage: Eukaryota > Viridiplantae > Streptophyta > Pinopsida > Cupressales > Cupressaceae > Chamaecyparis > Chamaecyparis obtusa. The sequence goes on from BSBK01009693.1 coordinate 130,735, forward strand.
TAATGGCATAGAAAAAAATAAGATCTCACGATACCTTAATCATATCAAGTTTCACCAACAAGTACACAGGTAGACACATTCAATTTTCAATATAATTTTATCATAGAATTTCTAAAGATATACTTAATTAATTGATTCCATTCAACAAAGTGGTTAGCTCCCACTTATAAATCCAAATTTAAGGTTTGAACGTATGAAGTTGAATACAAATCTAATTTTAGCAATAAAATCACCCTGAAATAATAAATTATCCAACTAATATATAGTGAAGATTCTGATGACTCCTTTCAAAAGAGATCATCACATTACATTAATAAGGAGTTTCAAATTCAAGTTTTCAATAAATAGTTAGACCATTATTAATCAAAAGAAAACAAAAAACAAGAGACTTTAATGCCATGTCTATTGGGAGAGATCTTATAAACATAAATGAAAGTAATTTTAAATCTACAAGAAAACAAAGACAATTCTCACAACATGAACAATATATTCATATAGATCAAAAGAAAACAAAAAATAGAGGACTTTAATTCCATGTCTATTGCGAGAGATCTTATAAAGACAAATGAAAGTAATTTTAAATCTACAAGACACAAATATAGTTCTCATAGCATGAACAATATATTCATATAGATCAAGGGAGGTTTATATCATTAAGTAAAAACCAATAAATGTGAAACCAATTCATTTCATCTATTCAACATGATAATTCTCTGTTCCCAAAATAAATAATTCCAGAAAACGTGGTAATAAAATTAAATCTATATTTCAAATTTAGGTGGACATACTAATGCTACAAGAACTATACTTGTATCTTGTCACAATTTAAATGATTAGAACAATGAACTTGATTCCAAAATAATCAATCATAATTTCAAATAGAGATGATCGTCAAACATGTTATTTGGTATACTATCATTTGTTCACTGACTGGGTTTTCAAAAATGATGACTAATTTCAATTCCAAAAGTTATTTCAAATTTCTTCCCATCTATCATGTTTAGCCAAATAATATAAAAAAAAAAAATTTCTACAAGAGAAACAATTTAATCATCTAAATCATGTGAATTTTAATCTTCTATTTATCAACTAATGCAACACATTAAAGAAAAAGTCACAACACATAAACATAATCAATTATCAAAGTCATTCTATAAAAATGTAATTTAAGAGAAATACTAGTCAATAAAAAGATGATTTGCAAGTGCCTATAGTTCCCATTAATTCCTTTGATCTCTGTCCCTCTTTAACAATTTTTCATCTCTCTTCTTTATTTTTTTGCTCTTTCTCTGGTTTCATGCCTCTCTCAACTAATTTCCATCCCTCAACCTTTACTCTCTCCTAAGGATTATGTTTCCTCTACATTGTTTCTTTCTTTCTCAACCCATCCTGTCATGTTCTTCCTTCTTTATGCCTCTCATTCGAAATCTCTCACACCCAATTCTCCCCTCTTCTAGACTCACTGTACTTTTTTTTTGACCATCTGTCCTCCCTCCATTATCCTCTCTTGCAAATCTCTCACTTAACTTATTTTAGAATTCCCTTGTAAAAGAGTCATAGTTTCTCTCAATCTAGGTGCAAGACTCCTAGTGAATCATCGACCATCTCATTTTTAATTTCCCCAAAATAACGGTTAATGAATCCACTCGCATTTTCTTACTCACTATTAAAGGAAAGGTGGTTGTTTCTGTTGGCATGTGATGTTTTGGAGCACTAGGTATCACTTGAGGGTTTTAATTTATGGCAACACTCATGATGGAGTGATTGCATGTTGTGAAGATTGCCACTAGAGTCACAGTCATGAAAATGATAGTCAAGAATTAGGATAACAGGGTACAATGCCACAGTTTTGGTCTGTGATGAAGATATATAAGGTATTATGTCTTGTGAAGTTAACTGAAGGTATTTTTGGATGTGTGCATGCTTCATTTAAGAGCACATAAGTTTTTCTTACCAGATCCATGAAATGCAATGATCAAAAGGTATGCAAAGATAGTAAAATAGTGTAACAGGATATATGAATAGTTGTGAAGATTAAGGAAAGCATAATGGATATGGTAACATGCTAAGTCAAGTAAATAAAGTATATTATTGACTCTTTGGTAATATAAGAGCACCAAATCCATGTATATCATTTGCATAAGTTTCTATTATGTTTTGTATGGCAATTATGAGGCCGACCGGAAGGCTAATTCTATATAAGTATAGATTGGTTTTGTGAAGGCAAAGTATGGAATACTTTATGATGATGGACTAAGTTTGCGAATATAAGAGAAGAGATTAGATGTGAGATCAGTAAGAGGATGAGCTATAATTGGAACTATCTAAGGAAGATAAGTGCTTGTATTGTTCCCCTTTCGAGAACTATTTTTGAAGACAAGTGTTGATTGTAAGAGCAGTTTGCTCACCACCTTTAACTAGGTGTTTTGTATACCTCTAACAGGGTTTTTGTAATCCTCTAACAAGAAAATGTACTATGTAACAATTAGATCCTAATAGGGCTAGATCTCCTAACATGGATACTATATTTTAGTACATATTTTTAGGTACCATCCCCACCAGGGTTTTCCCTTTGGCCAGGGTTTCCTCGAGAACAAATCATGGTGTCATGAGTAATTTTTTATTCTTATATGTTCTTTTCATTTTTGCATTACTTTGGATTGTTTATAATTGTTTAAAATTGAAATCAAAGTTGTTCTATAATATTGATTCACCCCCCCTCTCCATATTACCTAATCCTAAAAATTGGTATCAGAGCTTTTAGAACTTTGAGAGAAAGTTTAAAAGCTTAAGGGAGATCAAAATAGAAATTTAGAAGATTTACAAATGAACTTTGAAGCTATGCTTGAAGATCTGGATAAGATGAAAGCTGAGAATGATGAACTAAAATTCAAATTAAGAAGAGTAGCAAGTTTCATGAGAAAACTTAAAGAACATCTTGAGATTGTAAAAAATTAGAGACAAGACCTTATGGAGAGAATCAAAGAAGATTTAGACAATGATACATCAGACAAAGTAAAGAAGTTGGAGCAAGAAAAAGAACAAATCAATCTCTTGATGATCAAAGAGATTTAGCATGAAAAGGATGAAAGGAACAAAGTTGAAGAGTCACTAAAAGAAGCTAACTTGTAGATAGGATAGATGAAGACTGAACTTGACCACTACAAGGACAAGTATCAGGAACTGGATAAATACAATCAGATCAATAAAGGTGAACTCACTCAAGCCAAACTACACATTGAGAAGTTACACATGAGCAATGACAAGAGTGATGAACAAAGAACAAAACAAAAAACCAAAGGAGACGAGTGGATCCAATGAAGCTGGACATTCAAAAACTCGCGAAGAACCAAAAGAAGACAACAATGAGGAAATACCTATTCCTAATGAAAGCCCTACAAATGAAGATCCTAGAGAATAGTTCAGACCCTTCAGAGGTAGATGTTTTGGATGCAAAAAATTTAGACACATGAAAAGATATTGCAGAAGTAAAGGTAACTCTAAACCCTTTACCAGGTACTATTTTAATTTCTTTGAGTATGGACACAAGAAAGAAGATTGTAGAGAACCTGATCAATCTAGGTATAAGAAAGACTATATCAGAGAAGAAACTATAGCCAAGGTTACATGTCATAAATGTAATAACCTTGGGCACAAAACAAGGTACTATAAGCTACAAAATACTCAAGAAAGAAGAAGACCACCTATTTGTTACAAATGTAACAATCCAGGTCACATTGCAAAGTTTTTTAAATACAATGGAGATGACAACATAAGAGGACCAAGGAGATCTAGTGAACTAGAAGGACTACCACCTATGGTCATAAGGAAGAACAATAGTGACAGTTGTAAAAGCCTAAATGATTACATGAATGAATACAAGAAATTAGAGGATGAGAAGATATGGAAAGTAAAAGTTCTAAATAAGGAAGTGGTTCAAAGAGAGATAGCTGATGATGCTGTGTCTTCACATGATGAGTTCTTTGAGGTATCAAACTAGAAGGCCTCATGGCCTCATGGGGAGCATTGGATACATAAAACAAAAATTATCTAGCCCCTATATAACTGGACTAAGCTCATGCGAGCTTAGGTATGACATGTACAAATTTTTTTGAATCTGTAGATGAGATCACAACACTTGCATATTCATCTTCTATGTTTGCGATTTTTGCACTGACTAGATGCCATGCCAAGTTGAGCTACCTTTGTTTAATGCATAGACTCAACTTGTGATTAATAAAAGACTTGAAAGATTTCATTTCTACACCATTTGTTGATCAACAACTAAGGAGAGAAGAAGTGTGAAGGTAGAGTAGTAATCTAGCAGAGAGATTTTGTGTTTGTGTGAATCCAAGCATCATATTTGTGTGTGTTTAAGGCATTTAGACTTAATCTCTTTGGAAAGTCATGGATGCACTAGTAGTTTTTGATGTTATAGATAGACCTAGATACAAATTCAAAAGGCATCCATTCAAATCCTATGAGGATGATTTGGAGGAGGCATTCTCTCAAACCCCTGTAGGTGTGTTACACATGGAGGATATTAGGGAATACATACATTGTGAGTATGAGATTATTGGGGATGTTAAAATCTTATATGAGTTGAACAACATGATAGAAGTAAATGGATCTTTGGTAGAAGAATTCAAACATTTAAAATAACTGTTAATACTCAAGTTAACCTGACTCACTGAATTCACATAAGTTAAATGGTTTAAGATCATTCTGAGTAGAGTTCATGATCAGTTCTTATGGATAGGTGATCAACCTATTAAGATATGTGCTTATTTAATCCATGATATCATAGGGCTTGACAATGAAGGATCCCTACCTGTTAGTGAGAAAAACCTAGGAAAAGAAGTTGAAACCCTAACACACTCTAAATAGGACAAGAGGGAAATGATATTAAATGATATATATTTACAAGATGTTAGATTGGTAGAAATGATAATTGTCTATAAGTTGTTTTACAGTTCCAGACTTAATTCTATATCAACTAGAGTAATAATGATGGCATATAGAATGGTTAAAGAAAACAAGAAATACAACTTGTGTGAAATACTCGCTCAACAATTCATTGAGAATGTAAAAGTTATAAAAAAGGAAAAATCTAAGGCATTCAGGTTTGGGTCATTACTAGTTCATATGTACATTCATGTCATTCAAAACTTTTCTAGTATGCATCCTAGAGCATGGAAAGATAATGAACCCACTGGTCTACAAGTCTTGGAATACTATAGAAGATAGAAAAAGGACTGGGTTGATGGAGAATTGTTTGGCATGATTAAGATCATGTAGAGGAAGATGAAAGAAGGATATAGAATTCTAGAAATCTTAGTAGAAAAGTACAAGGAAACCATCTATTTCATGGTTGAAACTAATTGTGTCTTCTTTGAGGTAGTTGAGCCTAGAACCAAATTGTGTTATCCTATGGGATATAAGGTAAGTGCTGAAATATTAACTATGAAAGTAGAGCATGTACTGGTAGTAGAAAAGGACCCTACTCAAGAAAGATGGGGTACATATAGAGAAAAATATGAAAAAGTTAGAGAAGAACAAGAGAAAGTAACAAGAAAGAGGAAAGTCAGCAAGATAGTGGAAGATATCACTGCAATGGTGGGTTTACAAAAGAACAGTTGATAGATATCAAAAATAAGATGGAGGCATCTTCTAGTATTACCACTAATTCACCCATTCCATTAAAAACAAATAAGATAGTCACTACTGATAACATTGTTGATTTATCAATCTCTCAAGAGGAAGAAACACATGAAGTTGAGACTACAACCGTTCCTAGAAGATATTCTAGGATAGTCAAGTTGGTCAGTCCAAAAGGAAAAGAGACAAAGGTAAAGAGGAAGAAGGAAGAAAAGGCCATGGATAAAGAGCAAGATAAAATGATTCAAAATAATCCACAATCCTTGTGGAAACCATATATGAAATTACTATAGAAAAGGGTTATCAAAGAGGCAAATCTGATATCAATAAATAGATACTATGAGAGATATATCCCTGAGGACCAAGCAATCATCAAGGACACTATCATTGAGAATTTGTTAGTTTTCAAAAAGAATTTGTTGGAAGTTGAAGCCAGTGTCCCCAAAGATCTATACAACAAACTGGAAATTAGAAAATAGTTAGCACACTCAAAGGATGAGAACATAAGAAACAAGACAATCAATGATATGTTGTCGATTGTGTCTATTCAGGAAAGAGAAAGAATCATAAAGGCACTAAAACCTCTACTAAGAACAAAGACTAGACTAGTCAATATTATGGCTAGAAAATATGATGAGGTAATTGAAGATACTCAAAAGGCATTAGACCAAGTTCTAATGTATGACACGCCTAAAAAGGTGTCACCTCCTAAGACTGCTAAACCTATTTACTTGGGTTTAGGAGAGAGCTCAAAAGCAATAGATGATAGTGCTCAAGTTAACTTGCAACCAGACTTCTTTGTCACTATTGTGCCTATTAGCCTTGACACTTCACATGATGTAAATGATCTATTTATGGACAAGGTGGACAGTGTGATGGATTTTGAAGATTAGGAATAGATAGAAGGAAGAAAATCAAAAGAGAAACCAGAAGAAAGAATACATGAGAAGAAGTTACAACAAGAAGAAAAACAATAAAAATAACCTAAATTAGAGGATGATGCTAAAGTTAGACTAGATACATCCCTATTGTTGGCAAGTGTGGCCAAACCAACCAGTTCTGATGTGGACAACATGGATGAAGATGAGCTGATGAAACTTTCATTTATGGATTTTTCTAAAGCTAAGGAGAGATCAGTTCAAAAGGGAGACAAGAGAACTAAGATAATGGTTAGGGCTATAGAAATAGTAAATAAGCTACTTCTGTCACCAGTTATCCTAAAAGATAAGGATGATTTTGGAAATCTCAGTATAGTATTAGATAGCTTTGATAGTCATTTTGACTCATTGATAAAAACAACATAGGAGAAGGTTGAAAATAACTTCTTGGAAAAGAAGTTAAGTGAAGTTCATAAGTCCATTTCATGGGACTTAGGCATTCTTAAGGCCACAACTCTTAAAGCCAAGAGTTGTGTAGCACAAGATAGGAAATTATATAGCTATTGCATAAATCCTTGTAGATATTTGAAGAATGTTGAGGAGGCCATAGCTAAAGATAGGGCTAGCCTTGATAGTATAATGGAAAGTTGTGTCATCTTCAAAAAACTATGGGAGAGGTAGATAAGGAGACATCCAGGCTATTAGAAAAGATAGGAGCACTAGAAATGGAGAAAGGGAGAGTTTCAAAAAGATTTGGCTAATTAAGAAGCCTATTGACTCCCAAGCTCTCAATATTGGAGACTCATCTCTCAGAGATGATAAAGGTTGAAAGCTCAATGTTAGTATCTACTCTTATTGAGCTTAAGGTAGCAAAGACAACATCATATGCACTGAATGGATTAATCCATGTCAGTGAAGTACTGATAAGTTCATGGATTGAGGAAGTTAAGACCTTGGAAATCTCTTTCCAAGATATCTTAAATCTGGTAAGTAAGCACTCGACCACTTGTGCTTTAGTTCTACAATTTTGAATACCTTTTCCATTAATTTCAAAGAGAGAGGAAGAAAAAGGAAAAATGAGGAAGAGAAGAAAATACACAGAGCTATATGGTATAATAGAAAAAAATAAAAAAGAGAGGAAAAGAGGAGAGTTGCAATGTGACACTTAGTCATTTTTCTAAGTGTTTCCATCAATACCAAAGGGAGAGATTGTTGGCATGTGATGTTTTGGAGCACTAGGTATCACTCGAGGGTTGTCATTTATGGAAACACTCATGATGGATTGATTGCATGTTGTGAAGATTGCCACTGGAGTTTGTCATGAAAATGACTATCTAGAATCAAGATAACAGGGTACAATGCCACAGTTTTGGTCTGTGATGAAGATATATAAGGTATTATGTCTAGAAAAGTTAACTAAAGGTATTTTGGGATGTGTGCATGCTTCAATTAAGAGTGCATAAGTTTTTTATACCAGATCTATGAGATAAAGTGAGTCAAAGGCATGCGAAGATAGTAAAATAGTGTAACAAGGTATATGAATAGTTACGAAGATTAAGGAAAGGATAATGTATATGGTAACATGCTAAGTCAAGTAAATAAAGTATATTTTTGACTCTTTGGTAATATAAGAGCACCGACTCTATCTATATCATTTTTATAAGTTTCTATTTTTTTTGTATGGCAATTATGAGGTTGACTAGAGGGCTAATTCTGTATAAGTATAGATTGGTTTTGTGAAAGCGAAGTATGGAATAATTCATGATGATGGAGTAAGTTTGTGAATATAAGAGCAGAGATCAGATCCAAGATTAGTAAGAGGCTGAGCTATAATTGGAACTATCTAAGAAAGATAAGTGCTTGTATTGTTCCCCTTTTGAGAACTATTTTTGAAGACAAGTGTTGATTGTAAGAGCAGTTTTATCACCACCTTTAACTAGGTGTTTTGTATACCCCTAATAGGGTTTTTGTAATCCTCTAAAAAGAAAATGTACTATGTAACACAACTCCTAATAGGGCTAGATTTCCTAACATGGATACTATATTTTAGTACATATTTGTGGGTATCATCCCCACTGGGGTTTTCCCTTTGGCTAGGGTTTCCTCGAGAAAAAATCATGGTGTCATGAGTAATGTGTTATGCTTATATGTTCTTTTCATTTTTGCATTAGTTTGGATTGTTTACAATTGTTTAAAATTGAAATCAAAGTTTTGTAATACTGATTCACCCCCCCTCTCAGTATTACCTAATCCTAATAGTTTCTTAAGTTCCCAATCCATAAAATCACTCCCAACTAAATATCTAAACAATTAGTTTTTACTACTGATATGGGTTGTAGTAGAATGATGATGCAGGAGCATTTTGGAATTCCCTGTCAGAGGAATACATTACTTTGTTTTGGACAACTTTCTAATTTTCTAGGTTGTGATGATCTATGGAGATCTTTAGCATGTGTGATGGAAGAATTTTTTTCCTTGATGTATGTGGAAGATGTGTCTAAGGTCACAGCTCTTGAGGTGGCATGGTTTGGGAGATATTGGATAAACTGTTTCAAAGTTAGAGTTGCTTTCCTTGCCGTCAGAGGAGTATTTTCCTGCAGTTTTGGAGCTGATTGCCAGATGGGGCACTAATGATCCTTAATGATTCAAACTTTTTTATCTTATGGCCTTAAATAGGACCTAAATTAATATTATTTACCAAGGGTGTAACTCCTAATTCATTATGAGTAAAAAGTTATGACTATTTTTCTCAGGGACCTATTTTCTACCAATGTTCCCGCCAAAGCCATTCCTACAGTTTTGGTGCTGATTGTGCATCATGGAGATGTTGATCCTTAATGAATCATCCTTTGTAATCTTAAGGAATTTAATAGGACCTAAATTACTATCATTTCCCTAAGGCGCAAGACCTGATTCATTATGAGTAAAAAGTTATGTCCATATTTCCCCAAGACCTATTTTCTGCCAGTTTTTAGATGACACGTGTAGTGTTTCTTCTTGCGCACTTATGTGTGATAAAATGGGATCTTGCATAGTTAAATGAATTTTATTGGGTCATGTGAGGACCTAAATCCAAAGGTACATTAATTTTTGATAATTCTTGCGTTAGTTTTGGTTTCTTTTATTGGATTGGACATATTTTGTAATTAAATGCCTGACTGGCCGACTTGTAGCTTAGCTGGCTATATATTGAAGGATTGGGTAGATTTTTAGTAGTTATAAGGGAGTAATTTGAGTATTATATTATCCTTAGATCATTAGGAAGAATAGTGTAGAAGCAGATTTATGAATCTGGGACTTTGTAGCAAAACTAGTGGCCTACGGGCTTAGGACAACAAAGGGTTGCTTGGAAGTGTGAGTACAAGTTTAGATCTAGTGGTGGTTGTTCCTATCAGAGGCTGCCTATTGTAGATCTGAACTAGTTTTTGGTTCCTTGGATCTTTCTATATCTTGTTGATACTTTGTTATTTCATTGTAATAGGCTGAAACCTGGAAGGCCTTACAGCTGGGCATGTTGAATGAAATTCAGTTTTGAATCATTATCTTGTGTAATTCCACTGCAATTTTTGTTGTTATAATTGGTAGTTGTAGGTTTGGACCATCCATTATTGGATCCTCCATCCCTACCCTACATCAAGTGGTATCAGAGCTTGAAGATCTTGAGTGTGCAAATTGAGTTGAGGCTGTTTGCATGAGGACCTTATTCATGATTTGTTTCCTTGGGTTTTCAAAGATCTTGAAGGATGTCTCCAAGAGGATTGGACCTTAGTGCATTTGCAGAAGAGTCTAGAGCTTTGAAGAAACAAGTGCAAGACCTAAAAGAGGAATTAAGATGGAAGACTACAAAGAAGAAGGTTGTGAAGAGGCGACAACAACTTGTGGAAGTCCCTGATGACTTGGCTAGAGTTGATGAAATGTCTTTTGGTTCACATGAGCAGGTAGATGGATTTGGCATGGAACTTGTAGAGTATCTTGTTGTGTGCAATGAGATTTTTGGTGGTGAAGAAATTGGTTTTGATTCTCAGTTGGTGGAGTCTGACATGAAACCTGTACAGCAACTTGTGGTTGTTACTGAGATACCTATGGTTGCCAACAATGTTGTTGACCTTGTTGAGGCTGGTGAGAAGATTTGTTTTCATGTTCAGTTAGTTGTGTCTGACATGAAGATTGTAGAGCATTTGGTTGGGTTTTATTAGACTACTGTTGGTGAAGATTTACTTGATGTTGAGGCTGGTGAGAAGATTTGTTTTCATGTTCAGTCAGTTGTGTCTGACATGGAGATTGCAAAGCATCTAGTTAGGTGTGATTGGATTTATATTGGTGATGAGTTATCTATTTCTGAACACCTTTGTGGTGGTGGTGTAGCTGACTTTCTTTTGTTTAGTGTTATGGTGCAGATCTTATTTGCTGGTTGTGGACTTGAATTACTAGTTGACACTAATAAGTCTTGTGATGAGTTGTAGATATGTGATGTTGATGATGAGAGATTTCATATTGATGTGGATCTCACTTTGGATCTAATTTTTGGGGAGTTGGATACTCTTTTTTCAGATAGTGGTTGTGGTGATCAATGGTATGCTGAGTGGATTGTTGAGATTCTTATAATCCTTATGTTTGAATGGATGAAGCATAGATGGTTGATTTTCAGATTTGTTCTCTTATCCTTAAGGGATTGGAAGCCTTTGGTGAAGATGAAGTTGATTGTAGATAATGATCTTAAGATTAAAGTATGGGACATACATTCTATTTACCTGGGTAGTCTGATGCAGGAGCATTTTGGAATTCCCTGTCAAAGGAATACATTACTTTGTTTTGGACAACTTTCTGAGTTTCTGGGTTGTGATGATCTGTGGAGATCTTTAGCATGTGTGATGGAAGGTGTTTGTTCCTTGATGTATTTGGAAGATGTTTCTAAGGTCAGAGCTCTTGAAGTGGCATGGTTTGGGAGATATTGGATAAACTCTTTCAAAGTTAGAGTTGTTTTCCTTGCTGTCAGAGCAGTATTTTCCTGCAATTTTGGAGCTGATTGCGAGATGTGGCATTGATGATCCTTAATGATTCAGAATTTTCAATCTTAAGGCCTTAAAGAGGACCCAAATTAATATTATTTCCCAAGGGTTAGAATCCTAATTCATTATGAGTAAAAAGTTATGACCAATTTTCTCAGGGACCTATTTTCTGCCAGTGTTCCTGCCAGAGCCATTCCTATAGTTTTCGCACTGATTACACATCATGGAGATGTTGATCCTTAATTAATCATCCTTTTATATCTTAAGGAATTTAAGAGGACCTAAATTACTATAATTTCCCTAATGTGCAAGCCCTGATTCATTATGAGTAAAAATTTATGTCCGTATTGCCCCAGGACCTATTTTCTACTAGTTTTTAGATGAAACATGTAGTGTTTCTTCTTGCACACTTACGTGTGATCAAATGGGGCCTTGCATAGTTAAAGGAATTTTATTTGGTCATGTGAGGACCTAAATCATAAGGCACATTAATTTTTTATCATTCTTGCATTAGTTTTGGTTTCTTTTATCGGACTAGACCTATTTTGTAATTAAATGCCTGACTGGCTGACTTGTGGCTTAGCTGGCTATATATTGAGAGCTTGGGAAGATGTTTAGTAGTTAGAAGGGAGTAAGTTGAGTAGTATATGATCCTTAGATAATTAGGAAGAATAGTTTAGAAACAAATTTGTGAATCTAGGAATTTGTAGCAGAACTAGTGGCTTGCCGGCTTAGGACAACAAAGGGTTGCTTGGAAGTGTGAGTACAAGTTTAGATCTAGTGGTGGTTGTTCCTATCAGAGGCTTCTTGTTGCAAATATGAAATAGTTTGTGGTTCCTTGGATCTTGTGAGATCTTGTTGATATTTTTTATTTCATTGTAATAGGTCAAAATCCAGAAGGCCTTACAGTCATGTTGAATGAAATTCAGTTTTGAATTATTATCTTGTGTAATTCTGCTGCAATTATTGTTGCTATAATTGGAAGTTGTAGGTTTGGACCATCCATTATTGGATTCTCCATCCCTGCCCTATGTCAAATGACATACCAGAAGGAGAAACTGGTTGAAAAGGATGAAGGAAAATGTATTATGGCATTCAAGGTGACTGAAGGACACTGGAAAATGAAATTATGCTACTACAAAACAAGGTTTGAAATGAAGGATTCTAATTCTTCATGTGTTATTGATTTCAATACCAAATATGAGATTTTTAGTGGGGATAGTCTTTAAAGAGATCGGAGCTCATATTTTCAGGTCCGCACATATGTAAAAAATTACAACATTTCTATGTCAAAATTGTTATAGAACCAAGTTTCTTCGATTCATCAAAGATTGATGAGATATCTAGAGTTGATTTTGTTGGATTTATGGTTAAGTTAGTAGTTTTTTCTTATGAGAAAAGTGGTTGTAAGAATTTATAATGATATTTTTTATGAAGTGTATTGAAAAATATAATTAAAATTGATTTTTTTTATAATATATATGTTTGTTTCTTTAATATTATTTGATAATGTAAAGTTGTATATATATATATATTTTATGTATGTGGTCTTTTATCTTATAGTTGTACTAGAATATGTCTTTATATAATGAAGGTGTACACATTTAATAATATTTTCATGAAATCATTATAAAATTTCTCTTAATTATATGAATATTATTTATTTATTTATTTAATTTAGTACCTTCTTCATCTATTGTTTAAATAAATATTATTATTTAATTATTTAATTTATTATCCTTTTTTATCCTAAGATTAAATAAATTTTCATTTATTTAACTACCTATTTACCAACTCTTTTTTCTCCTATCTATAGAATAAATACATTTAGGGCCTTTTTTTTTGCTAGAATTAGACAAGAATTGGGATTGTGAAATCATGGAATTGACATTTTTGATGTTTGTGTTCAAAACATGAAACTGGAGTAGGGATTTGTTAATTTTCGTTTACCCCAAAAACCAACATTTGAATCTTCCATCTAAATAGGTGGAATTGGAAAATCAATTCCAATTCTGGACTTAAATGGGAATTGGGGCTAAAGAAAATTTATATTATTTTGAGATCCATATGAAAACAATATTTTCCATCTTATTATGAATTCTAGGTGAATTCTAGATGAACCAACTGGTTCTATCCATATTCCAAAAACCATTTTCCAGATTTAAAACTTCCAAAATTGTCAAATACTGCAATTTAACAATTCCAATATTATTTAATTCCAGCAACCAAATGAACCCTTATTTATTTTATAAATTCACTACGCCTCTTCTTTTAATATCCACCAATCACCTTCAATTACATAGATCACTTTATAAATTTTGAGCTTGTAACACATTACACTTGTCACTTCATTTGGTTTTTTTTTCTCCTAAAATCAATATCCTCTACCTACCACTCATTTCATAATGCCTTTTAAAATTATTTATTATCCATATTTCCTACATACTCCTTACCTATTCTCAAACCTATCTACTCTACTAGCACCTTTTAAACCTAGCCATTGATTTTAATAAGACTTCTATAAAATATGATTTTCTCCTCATTTGAAGATCTATCTAAACTCTTTGCATACTTGAGATTTTGAGGAACTTGTGCCCTATTGTGATCCTTGAGAACTCATAGCTATCATATCATCATTCTATCACTATCATAGCCTTCATATCAACCATCTTCATAGCTTTGCATCAATCAACTATCTCCATTTTCTCATAGCCTATTGTGCATATGTTAACAAATCTAAGAGCACTTACATGTTCAACACAAGATCTTAAAGATAGGAGGACAATGGAGTGAAACATCTCTTGAGTGCATTCGTATGATTTCTTTATGTTTATTTCATATTTCTTGCATTCTTGGCTAAGAGCTATATTGGGTGATGTTGGTATTACTTTTCTTACCTAGGGCTTATGGTTGGACTTAGTGAGAGGTATTTCTAATTTTGTCATCTTCAAAAGGATATCATTTGATGTCCCCATTCATTAGTAATTCGATTGCTTGCTAAGAAAGGTTACTTTTTTTTGTTTGAAGGAATTATTGTTACTTGAATCAGAGTGGATAAATATGTTCTAGGAGTTCTTACTTTTTCTTACATTCTTTTAAAAAAGAATAATTTTTATGTAAGTAAAGAAACCTTACCAATTTGTTTCTTTAATTAAATTAAATCAATTTTTTTTATTAGTTGAGCATTTGTATTCAACAATAGGATTTAGGATGGAAAATATTTAATTCTTAGAAATTAAAGGATGAAATCATTATGGTCTCTTGAGGAAAATACCATATATAAAACTTCTATTTATACTTCAAATACTATTTTAAACTTGAACATCTTTTCATAGTCTATATTTGTAGGATTATGTACAAAAGAGTCTCAATATAGTGAAGATTATTTTAGATGTATTCATCGTTTAGTTGTCTGGAATATCTAAATGCAGAGTAATATTTTGTTGCACATTTGATTAAAAGAACTATCTCCAACACATAGTGAAGTTGTTGTTTATGCATGCAAATACTTTGTCTTTATTACATAATTTTTTAGAGTAAATCTACATAATTTATTTAATATTTCTCATTACATGCTCTCAACTTGCCTTTATGGAACCCTTACTATTTAAAGCTATTTAAATTTATTGTATGTTTTATATGATTTTTAAATTAAATATCACGTATGTTTGTGTTAGTAGTGGAGCATGTTTACTTTTGGAATGTTTTTGAGAGTAAATATTTATTTAGTTGTCATTGACATCATATATTTAGATACATTTTATATTTAATTATTAAAATTTATTTATTTAATTTATATTTAAAAATAATTCCAAAAACTTTCCTTGAACTTTTTAGTGGACTTATATTATTCATTTGAATTCAATTTAGACTTTTTAGAGGACTTATATCTTTCATTTCTCACTTGATCTATCATTAAAATAAAGAGCCTCTTTGTCATTTCAATTGATTTTCTCCATATCTCTATAAAAAGTAATCATGCAACCACTTCATCTTGAAAGTGGTAGTGGTACTCTAAATGGCCATGTCAAGATGGTTCCAAGAGTTCGATAATGAGCATATAAAAATCATGTAATGTTCCTCATCCTCTTTTACACCAATGGACTTCAATTAGGTATCAAGCATATTGAATGTGATAAGATGATCTAAAATAGATCCTACTTAGTCCATCTTTGGTATATTTTCTTTTACAAGACAACTTATTTACTAGGGATTCAACCCAATAAATTTGAGCTATTTGGTTAAAAAAATATTAGCATTATCTAAGGGGTTGAGTTTATAGGTCAAAGAAATGAGTTCTCATTGTAGAGACCCAAGTTCAAATCTCAAAGAGACATCTTAGATGGAATTCTAATTTGTGACTCTTGGTATTCCATAGTTACCTTCTATTGTGGAGGTGGTTTCTTAATAAGTGGATTTGTAAGTTGCAACTATTGGTTTCATCTGCCGCATGTTGATGCTCATATAAGTAGATTATTTGCAAACTATTGCCAATTTAAAAAAAAGGAAGGTGTAAACAGAATAAAGTCTTATCATACCTTTAACCTATTGATGTAACTTTGCTCCATTTTATTTATTTATCAATCTTTAAATATGTAACATTTTAATATATTCTTGCACAAGCAAAATCTTAGGCAGATAAAAAGGGAGAGTAAAGTAATAATAAAGACGTGTTCTTTTTTTCAATAAACAGTTGATGCTTATTTCAAGCCTCCCTTTTTTCTAAAATTATTTTTAGTTTTTTTAACAAATATTGTTTAAATCTGAAATAGGAAAAGATTTATGTTTATGGTTTCTCTTTAATTTAAAATTCATATGAAAACGCTTCAACTATTTAAACAGAAATTATGCATACATAACGAGTTTAGCACCACCAAAAAGATTTCCCATTTATTTCTTTAATTTTGATTGACATCTTTCTTATAATCCCTAAACCTCTTAAATTTGTATTCGTTTCTCCATTTTATTTTAAAGAAAGTTAGAGTTGCAGTTGCAACATTGACAAGGCTTATGAATTGTTTGATGCCTGCAGTTTAACTTCAGAATTTTAAGTAAATACAATTGGTTGATGTACAACAAAAACTCCTCATCTTGTCTCTTATTTCCATTGTTAATATCGCCAGTTGGAAAGTTAGTTATTGACTTTGTTCAAAAAAATCACAATGACAATCAGCTTGTAAGAAGAGGTGAGTGTGGTCGTGCCCCAACCCTTAATTTTTAAGGGTAAAAACAAATTAAATGACAAAATTTAATTTAATCAAATAAAGATAAAGCTAAAACCTAAATAGTACTCTGATTTTTCTAACAGTTAAAAATAATATATTAAACTTGATCATACGCTTACATACATTGTTTATATATTTTTTCAAATATTGAAAATGTTAACAAAATAAGAAAATAAAAAAGTCAAATTTTAAATTAAAATAAAATAAAATTCTAAAAAAATTAAAATGCAATTATACAGTGGTATCACCATGTCATAAAAAAATAAAAGCTGATGTTTTCTTTCTTATTTAATCTGAAATCTGATGTTTTCTTTCTTATTTAATCTGAAATTTTTAACACTTAAAAATAAATTAAAATTTGTTTAAATTTGATATCTTTCAACAGTTTTTAACATAAATTTTGTTTAAAAAATATAAATATGCTAATCATTCTAACATTATCCCAATTTTTATTTTTTATCTTAAAAGAAAAGGTGATAGCTGTATTTTTATAAAAAAGGATAAAAGAGCTCAGAGTGACGTTATACCTTTGTATAGACTATAGCCCACCTAAGATTCTTTTGGGCTAATACAACGACGACAAAATAAGCCTGTGAGGAACATATAATTTTTCCCAGCAGAATATCTAGATCAGAACAGAAAAATTAAATGGATGCTGAACTGAACTTCATATCTAATTTATTTGTTGCAGAATTAAATGACATGGCTTTACATGGGTGTCTTTACTTAAGATATTATTTACTAAGTAAAGGCTGCAACATGGCAACAGATTTTTGTTCCAATTGTTTTTGATTCTCACGCAGTAGCAGAGTATGTTAGGGGTAGGATTAAATCGTTTATTACATTTTCTATTCTTATATAATGGATTGTTTACAGGGAAACGTGTTTGATCTATTTTTATTTTGTAATTATTTTTATTTTTGAATGTTTTAATTATTTATTTCGTTCAGTGATTCGATGTATATTTATATTTTAATTATAAATTTATTTTATAAAATTTATTCAGAATTATTTTGAAACTTAAATTCAAATTGGATCAAAGTGAAATTGACTTTTCTTAATTTAAAAATAAGAAAACAAATTAATTATTTTCCTCTTATTAGTGTAGGAATCTAAGGATTCTTTCTAAATTCCATAAAACTTCCAAAGAGTTGAAGTTAAATTAGATATTATATCATTTAAAAAATGGTCTCAGTTTTATACTTGAGAAAACCCCTTTATTAGATTTGCAGTTTTTTCCAATCACTGACACACTTCAAATGTTGGTGTTAATATGATGAAGGCCACTTGATATTCGTAATCACTAGTTGCTTTTTTTTTTTTTGATCAGTAAAGGCCGAAGCCAAGTTTTTGTATTATGCAGAAAGAAAGTATACAGAATCTAACATCTAGTAATCAAAATAATGTTCAAATATGGAGAATATATAATATGGAGCATAAGCTCTCTCCATGAAATACCAGTATCAACCATGAAGAAAGAAAGCTGAAAGCTACTTATCCCTACCAGTAATAGACGGTTTCAAACGGTCACCATTCAAACTGGGATCAACTTTATATCAGCACCAATAGATCTTCATTCTTCTCTCAGGCATCGGCAAGATTAACTGCAACAAGAACCTCAGTTACATTTGTGCTTGGTCGCATCATCGCAAAGCACCATACTAACCTCTGCGATCATGTGACTGCAACCTCTTAACCGTGCAATGCCGAACACAACCCCTCTCAAAAGTCTTCAACCACATCACTAGTCAGCAACCAATTAGAAATAAGCACGTGAGCAGTGCCGGAACTGGACCCACCTCACAACTCCGCAATGGCGACGCCTCCAGAGCTGTCACATGGTTGCATAGGCCAGGAAAATTTCATGCAATCATGCGACAACCGATGGATCTAGAATCTTTCCCTTCTGAGACACTAGGCCCGCCTGCCAATCTGGCACCCTATTTCTTAGACCAACCGGAGACTACCACAACACCACCTACCCTGACAGCAGGACCATTGCATCTATCCACCAACGGACCCCATGAGATAGATGTCAACTGGTCACATGATCGCATGACAGAAATTTCTGACATGTGATCATGCGAAAACCAATAAAATCACGTGCCTTCACTTCCTTTCTGATGCCCGCCTGCCAATCTACCACCCTATTTCTCAGACCAACTGGAGACCACCACAACACCACCTTCCCTGATAGCAGGACCACTACATCTATCCACCAACGGGCCCCATGCGATAGATGTCAACTGGTCGCATGATCGCATGTTAGAAATGTCTGACATGTGATCATGTGACAACGAATAAAATCACGCGCCTTCGCTTCCTTTCTGACACCAAGACCACCCCAAAACCTTGCGCAATCGGCATTGACACTCCTCCACTATGCACTGACATGACCAACGAGAGGACACCAGGGTGGCATGACATGTCATCAGTCCCTCTGATCACTATCCTAATTGATAGCCAAGTGTGCCATACTTTTCACTTACCACAACTACCTAGGGCCTTCCCTTCTACCTTGTCGCATGATCACAAGACAGTTTTTCCACTCTTGCGATCATGCAACCAGACCACATTTCTACCGCAACTACCTAGCTGCAACATCTAATGAAGTTTTATTTTATTTTATTCCTATCTCTCTGATGTTTCATCAAATTGGATTTTTTCTGGGCATTTCTAGAAGTTTCCCGGAGGTTGTATGTTTTTGAAAAAGGGCAATAAGCTCTACAAAGGTTTCCATCAATGACCATACCACCGTTGGAGCTAAAGTGGGGATGACAGCTATCAAAAGTACTTTCTCTTTGATCATTATCCCAATCGATAGCTGAGTTTACCATTCTTTTCACTTACCACAACTACCCTAGGCCTTCCCTTCTGCCTTGTCACATGATCGCGAGGCAATTTTTCCACACTTGCGATCATGTGACCAGACCACATTTCTATCACAACTACCCAGTTGCAGCATTTAATGTCAAAATAGGGAGAGATCTTCTCCAGGGAGATCGGCTAGAGGATATGTACTTGTCCTTATGATCGATCAACCTTTATGTACTTGTCCTTTTGATCAATCAACCTTTTTTGAATCTAGCAAAAGCTTCACCTTCCAACTTTGAAAGTGACTAAAAAGATGGATAAAAATACCCTGCAATAAATTTTTCACTTGCTAGATTTGGAAGGAATCAAAATGATGAAGAAACCGCCTCCACATATAGCCTTGAGAGCCAATCCCTCTCTGACATATTTAACTCGAGAAGGTGACGGGATGTTTCTGAGAATGAGGATTGATTAATATTCTTAATTTACTTGAGAATGAGAATGAGGACTAGTTACTTGCTTATTAATAAAGGTTAATATTCTTTTATTTGAAAGAATCATTGTCTCTAAAATATGGAAATGTGTTACATAAGATCTTAGTTATTCTTATTGTACGTTCTTTTAAAGAGTTATAGTTTATATATAAGCCAAACAATCTTATCAATTTGTATTTCTTATCAAATTATAAAAAATTTCCACCACAAACTCTTTAATTCATAGAGATTAGAGGATGAGACTGTTTTGGTCTTTTAAGAAAATTGTCATACAACACTTGTATTTGTATTTCAAAGATCGTTTTAAAATTAAACATCTTTTCATAGTTTACATTTATAGGATTGTGTAGAAAGGAGTTTCAACTACTAAAAAGTATTTAAGATCTATTCATTATTTAAGTGTTTGAAATATCAAAATGTATATAGCTATTTTTTTTCACATTTGATATAAGAATTATCTCCAACATATAGTGAAGATTGTATTTATGGAAACACATTTTCTATCATTCATACATATATTCTTTTTGAATAAATCTAGAAAATTTATTTAATATTTCTCATTATATGCTCTCATTTTGCATTCATGGAACATTTCCTATTAGAAGCTGCTTAAAAATTATTGTATGTTTTATTTGACTTTAACAAAATATATTTTAAAAAAATTGAGTGTTTGTGTATTAGTAGGGTAAAGGCACTAGTAGCTACTATAAGTAACTTCATGCACCTATAGGTATCCTAAATGGTATATCGAATTTCAATGATTTTTTTTACTGTCTATATATGTGACTTAATTGCTTAAATCTAAGGTTTCAACTTCTGGGCATTAACAATGCACATTGTAGGAGTCATTATGGGTGAAAGGGTGAGGTGGTCATTTCAAAGTGTCGACCAATACATGCTTAGAGATGATCCAATAACTATCCACTCAAAATAACAAGTACATGTGGACAAATCTACCAATTGTGGTGCATAAATGCCCTAGCAGTGGTGCACAAATGGGCCAATCATGAATAATAAAAGCTAAAAAGGTGATAAAAAACTTAAAAAATGAGTGACTATTAGTACAAAAATGATCAAATATTGGTACATGTATGACTAATTAAGTGAATAATTATTGGGAGGCTACTATGACCATAAATGAGCTGTTATTGGACCTCGAACGATATTGGTTCCTTTCCCCTAGTTCATGTTTAGTTTGGGAATGATATTGATTGTAAATCTCAATTTAGTTGTCATTAACATTTTATATATAGATTTCATATTTAATTGTTAAAATTTATTCATTTAATTTATATTTAAAAATAGTTCCAAAATTTTTCTTCAAACATTTTACTGGACTTATATCTTCCATTTGGATTTGGATTTAGAAGTTTGAGGGGACTTATATCTTTCATTTCTCCCTTGATCTACCATTAAAATAAAGGGCCTCCTTGGTCATGTCAAAATATTTTCTCTATATCTCTTAAAAAATTAATCATGAAACAACTTCATCCATCTCAAAAGTGGTAGTGGTGCTTCCAATGGCCATGTTGAGGTGGTACTAAGAGTCCAACAATGAACATATCCAATTCATGTGATCCTTCTCCATTTTAACCAATGGAATTCAATTAGGTAAAAAGAAGATTGAATTTAATAAGACGATCTACAACAAATCCTACTTATTTTATCCTTAGATAGTATATTTACTTTTAGAAGAACAACTTATTTATTACAATTTTAACCTAACAAATTTGAGCATGTTTATTCCAAATAGTTTTAATAGTGTCTAATGGGTTGATCTTCATAAGTTGAAACAATGAGTTCTCATTGTAGAGGACCAAGTCCAAATCCAAAAGGTATATGGAATTATAAGTTGTGACTATTGGAATTCTATAGTTGGCTTCTATGTAGAGGAACTTGTGACCTTTTTACACATCATCCCATTGCAAATTGGAACCCCCTCTTTTTCTTTGTAGGTTAGTCATCTTATTTAAGTTTCATTTTCTTGTTAATAAATTTACCCTCTCAATTTCAATTTTGCCTTAAAAACTACAATTGACTCATCACCTCATGGCAAGTCCTTGAGAGCACTTAAGATAGGAATTGAAAATGAGATTATGAAGGATTCCTTGAAATATAAGGTTACAAGATGTTGTCAAATGACATAAGGACAAATAGTTCCTCTCATAAGGATTAATTGCTGCTTTCATAGGGACAAATGCTCTCTAATTAGGATTAGTCATTCCTTTCATAGGAACACATCGTTCCTCTCAAAAAATTAATCATTGCTTCCTTAAGGATTAATTGTATTCTTCACAGGGCTTAATCAATGCTTTAATAAGAACAAAATTTCCTAAGGAGAATACAAGAAAATTCAAGCTCCCTCTTTCTACGGCCGGCCTTATTAAGTGAGCGCCCATAAAGGAAAGATCTTTTAGGGCCCGTTTGGCACTTGGAATTAACCTGGAATAGGCATTATTGAATGCAAGAATAAACTAATTCATTGTTTGTGGCCATTTTTTCAATTCTCGAATTAGAAAACCAATTCCCATTTTCAGTTGAATGCTTGCATTAGTTAATTCTGAAAAAAAAGGTGGACTTATTTTTAATCCAGGAATAAGTTTTTCATGGATTCGAAATTACATCGAAATGTATAAGTTTTTCAGGTCCATTCCTGAACGGTTAAGGGATTATAATCTTATTTTTTTATAATCTTTTTGTTTTACAATTTTTTTTTATAATTTAAATTTTTTATAATTTTTTTTTAATAATTTTTTTTTACAATTTTTTTAAATAATCTTATTTTTTAAGTTTAATAATACATATTTTAATTTAAAAATATATAAGTTAAAAATACATATATATTTTAATTAAAAAACCAGCAACAAAAATGACAAGTTCACAAATTAAAAATTAAAAATTAAAATTGAAAAAATGAAAAATAATTCTTATTCCAATTTCACATTATGGGATCCAAACGCAGAATAGATTATTGAGCTTTCGTTTTGAGGATTAATTAATCTGAGAATAGGTCCTTATTCTATAATAGGTCTATTCTAAATAAATTAATTCCATGCGCCAAATAGGCCCTCAGTGCAAATTCAAAATTTGAAACAAATTATAAGAAGACCCTAGCGAGAATACTCCGATTTCCAGCAGAGACATGTGAATTTGAGTAGATTGATGGGTGAAAATCAGAGTTGGGAAGTAAAACTCTAACTCAGATTATCACTTTAAATGCTATATATAGAAGAGAGGGGCAATTTCTGCCCTGGAGGTGTGGAAATCAAACCTAATAGAAAGGCAAAATCAGTCTGATTTGAAATGCAAAAATCAGACCCTAGCGATTTCAATAAAAACAATCATTTTGAAGGGCGATCCAAAGCATAAAGTAATCAGATATAAGGGTGATTTTTGCCCTAGGTAAGAGCGAATTACAGCAGAAAATCATATTTGAAGGCTAATTAGGGAAGACCAATGCATTTCAAAATTTGCATCAAAAGATGGAATCTGATTTATTTATCCAATTCCAAATCCAAACGCAATTCTATAAACAAAACAATGCAAGATATATCAACATGTGTGTGTCCTTTTAATCATGAATATTTAGAAGGGAATAGTAATTTCAAATCTTCAGGATATTATGGGTGTTGCATGCTGCGTCGTTGGTCTAGGCTAGGGCTTCCATACCTTAGCCTAGTCTATGTTCTTATCTACATGTGAGTGGTGGTAGGTGTGGATGGAAGTTTTTTGATCCAATTTTTTGCAGTGGTGTTTGAGGGTTTTTCAGATTGGTGTTCAAGAGTTTTTTTTGCAGGGTTTGTCAAGTGTTTGTAGGGTTCTATTGCCTTCTTCTTTGGTGTTGGTGTTGTGTGTATGGTTTTGTGGTGCATTGGTGATTTTCAAGATTATTTTTGTCAATGTCTTTTGTTCAGATGAAGGAGAATACGGTTTGTAATAGTCTAGTAGTTGTTGGTGCCTAGTCGTCCCATGGCTCTTACCCAAGTTTGTATGCAAAGTCGTTTGACTCATTTTATGTGGGGTCTGTTCTAGTCATTCCTCTGAATCAGTTTTGGACAATGTTGAATATTAGAGTAAGAATGCATTGATCTACAAATTTCTTGGGGTTCACATCTCTTTTTTGGCAATGGAAGCCTAGATTTAACATTCATGGCATATTGAGGGGGGATATGGAGCTAATGCTTGCAGAAAACAACTATTTCTTGGTTGTTTTTACCAACATGTTAGATTGGAATAAAGTTTTTGACGGTGTCCCTTATTTTATAATCATGTGGGTTTGTTTATTAAACCCTAGCATGTGAGATTCAATTCAGATGAGGAGTTTCCATCAAATTTACTGTTTGGGTTTGCTTCCCACAACTTCCTTTAGAATTTTGGAGGGAAGATATTCTACTATTGATTGCAGCTCTGATTTGGAAGCTTGCTATGATTGCTTAGGAAACCCAGGATAAAAAGGTAATCTCTTTCGCTCGCATTTGTGTTGAGATTGATTTAAATAATTCATTGGTAGATTCATTAGAAATTCATTTAGGTTTTTCATCATGGATTCAATAGCTTAATTATGAGTCCCTCTCTTTTTATTGTCATGTAAGTGATCAATATGGTCATCTCCAATATCAATGTCCTCGAGTTGACAAGAATCCAAGCCTTTATGTTGGTCGATCTACTCCTCCAATTATATAAGTGGATAAAGGGACAAGAGTAAGGTCCATATGAATGATAATGACCCTGATAAGGATGGTTTCATGTCAGTTAACCAAGCTGAGAAAAGAGAAGAGGCCAATAGAAACCCTTTAGGGATAGGCAACATAATGACAAATTTAATTGTTTTGAGGTGTTGGATACTTTGGCCTTGGAGGAAGGGATTCCAGTAGATGTTTCTTCTAGTGCTATTACAATGGGGATGGATCTTGTGTAGGAGTAGAAGTTTTCTATTATGAGAAAACCTATTAGGCCAGAATAGGATGGCTCTTCGTCTATCCCTAAGTTAGGCCTTGATTTAGTCCTTCCTCTATTCTCTTTCATGAGAATGTAGACCACTCTAATTTCATTGACATTATTTCATCTAATGTAATCTTTACTTGGACTAATAGGAGTGGTGTAGAGGTCATCTCCAAGAGGTTAGACAAGTTTATTATTGTCTTGTTTTGGGTTGGTGGTAGCATGAGTACTAATTATAAAATTCTTGATTAGAGAGGCTCTGATCATTGGTCTATCAAACTTTCAGCTTCTTCTATGGTAGTTCCTATAAATCCTCCTTTTATGTTCCAAATTATGTGGTTGTGGGACCCTTCCCTTCATGACTTAATGGCCCAATGCTGGAGAGATGAAAGCCCTTCTTATGGAACCACTATGTATTTCTTCGTTAAGAAATCACAATTTGTTAAGAGGCACCTTAAAAAGTTGAACAAATTTTTCTTTGGTAACCTTCATGTTATGAAAAGGAATGCTTAGGACTTCCTTGATGCTATCACTCATCAAATCTAGGATCTTGGCTTCTTAGAAGACTTGAGTAGAGACAAGTCAAAAGTTGTTAGTGAATTGGAAGAGTGGGAACTTAGGGAGGCCATTTTTTTGAAGCAGAAGGCCCATAATGACTAGCTTCAAAAAAGGGATCAGAATACTACATTTTACCATAAGTTGATGCATGATTGTCGTAAAAAGAGTTACATATCCTCTTTGGTTAATGTTGTTGCGGATCAATTGACTTCTTTGACACATAAGTCACTTGAGGTTACACAGTATTATGTTGCACTCTTTACAAAAAATTCACATCCTTTTGAGAATTAGGAGAATCTTATTTTGGACTGTATTCCTCCTCTTGTTAATAATGAGATAAATGATTCTCTTATGCATCCAATATCTTTGTTTGGGTTGGAGGAGGTTGTGTTTGTGATGCATAAGGATAAGGCTTCAAGCCTAGATGGGTTCTCTATAGAATTATTTCAGTAATTTTTGGATACTATACATTTCCAGGACTTTTTGGAAGCGGTTCATGAATCTTATTGCAGAAAATAAATGATTAATGCTATGTATTCTACTTTTCTTTTTCTTATTCCTAGGTGGTTCCACAATACTACATGTCCCACTTTTTCAAGAACTTTGATACAGAGATGAACATTTTGATTTTTTTTCTTTTGGAAACCTATTACTGCATAACCATTAAGAATTTGAAGATTATGTAAACTAGTGACTTTTATAATTTTGTTTGTAGTTTGTAAATTTATTTAAAAAATAAAATTGGAATTTATTTGTATCCATTTTTCCTTCAACTTTGAAAAGTAGTTGGTATTAAAAAAATAGCATTTTTACGGAGTGGCATTTAGATTTTCAAGCATATCTTCTTTCCTAATAATGATAAAAAATGTAATTCTTTCAAAGATAGGTTTTTAACACCAATATCTAAGGAATCCAATTGGTTCTAGATGCAATTTGGTTGAATATTTTATAGTTTAATGGGTTATGAAGTGACATTAACTATAATTTGAACATTGCTTAGTTTTGTGCACTCTAACTTGCTATATACATGTGTGTGTGTGTGTGTGTGTGTGTGTGTGTGTGTGTACAGACACACACACACACAAATATGCGTGTGTTTGTGATATATATATATATATATATATATATATATATATATATATATATATATATATATATATATATATATATATATATATATATATATATATATATATATATATATATATATATATATATATATATATATATCAAGTTTATGTTTTGTTTATTCACTAAAAAGATAACATAAATAACTAATTGTTAGATATTTTTCATAATTCTTTCCCCTAATTTGCTATTTTTCTAGAAGCATTGAACATAGAAGTTATTGAGAGGCTCAATCCTTGGCTTCCTATTTTAATCTTCAATGAGCAAGGAGTCTTTGTGGTAGGAAGACAAGTTATTGATGGAGTGGTAGTTGTTTCAAAGGATATTCACTCTATGTAAGTTTCCAAAGAGAAATCTATATTCATCAAACTTGATATAGTAAAATCTTATGATCAAGTTAAGTGGAGCTTCTTGCAAAAGATTCTCATAGCCTTTGGTTTCAATTTTGAGCAGGTTCATTGGATTTTGAGTTATGTTACTTTCTCATCTTTCTCTTTTATTCTCAATGGAGCACCTTCAATATTATTTAGAGATTCCAGAAATATTTTCCAATGAGATCCTCTCTCCCCTTATTTATTTATTTATTATTATGGTTGAAGGCTTGGAAAGATTTACCAAGTCTTAGGTTTCCCAAGGTATGATTCAAGGCTAGACTTGGGCTCATGGGTTCTCAAAGCTTTCTCAACTTTAGTTTGTGGATAACATTACTATTATGGGAGTTTCTTGCATTCATGAAATAAAAAACTTTAGGCGGGCACTAGATATCTACTTAGATGCTTTAGGTCAAAAGTCAATGACCATAAGTCTTCAATCTATTTTTTAATAATCCTAAAACTATTTATAGGAGGATTATTGTTATCTTTAAGTATCAAATTGGGTCACTCCCTTTATTATATCTAGGTGTTCCCCTTGTTGTCAATCAATAATGAAGTCCACTCTGGCAGGTCTTTCTTGATAAATTATATAGAAAGGTTAAGAAATAGACTCATTGGTGACTTTAGACTATTGCTAGGGTTACCCATCTCCAATCCATGACTCCAACTCTTCCTATCTATATAAGTTTTGTTTGAAAGTAGACCCAATTAATTTCTCAAAGATTTTAATGCTCTCTCACACCAATTTCTTTAGAGTGGTAATTTGAAGACTTTTAATTAGAGCCTTGTTTGATGGGATGTTGTGTGTTGTCCAACAAAGGAAGGGGGTCAAGGTGTTCAATCTTCTATCTAGAATGGGTAGGATTTAGTAGTCAAATTATATTGGCAATGGTGTATAAGTCAACTTCATCTTTGTGCTTGTATCCTTATGCATAAGCATTTAGTTGTTGTTGACCAAGTGGATGTTTGTTGGTATCATTTAGAGAGCACATTATCTATGATTTGGCACACTCTAAAAACCTAGGCATAACTTGTTAAGAAGGGCATTTTTCAGATCTATCATCGAGGCTCTGAAACTCTAGGCTTTCGATCCCTCTTTTAGCATTTAGCATATTTGGTTGGAAAGGAATCGTAGGATTTTTTAGGATAATAAGATGGTCATTAAGAGGTTTTTGTGGAAAATTGTTCATTCTCTTCAAGAGACTATTTTAGTGAGATGCAACTTTTCTCGAGGTGTGGGTCTTAGAGATGTTTCTACCTATACTCACCTTACTTTTCCTCTTCAAGGAGGTGCACCACCAAGTCTTGGTCATGCTACAAGGAATATATGTAGACACCCTCTGTGATAAATTAATAGGGCAGGCCACTAGACCCCTCCACTAGAAAGAGTTTTGAAAATTAACACTGATGGTTCCTCCTAAGGGAACCCTGGTCATATAGGTCCTGGTGGGGTTGGTTTTGATAGTTTTGGGGACATCTAATTTATTTTTTATATTTATAAAGCCTTGAAATGAATAATCTTATATGGCTCTAGCCATCTACTATGTTGTTGAGCATAGTTGTGTTCTTTGTTGAACAAAGATCATTTGTGAGTGTGATTCTAATTAGGTAGTGGTATCTCTTATTAGTAGATAACACTTAATTGTTGGGTGACCCCACAATAGTGGCTTACACTTTTTTAGACATGCTGATTTTTGCTGAAATAACACATTTTTAGTAAAATATGATGATTTAAGCCTTGAGAGGTTCCATTTAAAGGAATTAATTAGAAATGGTTATCTGAAATCATGTTAGATAAAAAAAATATTGATATAACATCTATACTCCTCATTCATACCTACAATGGAGTCTCCTTTGCACCTATTACAATGCTGACAAAAAATCACTTCGAATTTATCTTTTGGAAGATCAAATGAATCTATTTGAAAAACCTATCTATGTAGTAAGATACTATTGATAAAAATCTTTCCAATGATTAAGTTTATTATGACTTTGTAATTTTAGTTTTACTAAACGTAGATATTTCACCATATGTCTACCTCTATGTTTGCCACTTATGGAAAAATAGTAAATGAGAGAAAAAAAAATTCTAAAAAATATCTATGCCCTAGATATTGAGTTTATCTTTCTATTAAAAAAAATTAAAAATGAAATTGGACAAATACATAACAAGTTATAAGCTATGTAGTCAATGAATGTCAAAATTACAGTTTAGTCAACTTCAAACATTAATAAAATATGTAATAATCATGATAATGTCTTCAAACCAATTGCATTCATTTTGGTAATGTGCTTCCTCACTTCCTCATGGATGTTCTTCAAGTGTTCTGCAAAATCCTCAGCTTCAGCACTACTTATTTCTCCTTTATCTATCTTTCTCAATTCAGATGCATTTCTTGGACTACTTCCATATACAATCTAGAATGGTAATTTACCAGTGCTCTTGTTGACAGAATTATTTTATGCAAATTATTCCTATGGTAAAATCAAATCCCATCCTATTGGCTTATCTCCAACCAAACATCTTAGCAAATTTCCCAAACTCCTATTCACCACCTCTATTTGTCCATCAGTCCATGGATGATGTGATGAACTAAACTTCAAATCTGTCTTCAACTTCTTCCATAATGTACACCAAAAATATCCAACAAACTTAGTGTCCCAATCTAAAACTATGGTCTTTGGAAAACCATGTAGTCTCACAACTTCTCTGAAAAACAATTCTGCTATATGAACAACATCATTAGACTTCTTATATGGAATGAAATGTGCTATCTTCAAAAATCTATCAACCACCACAAAGATTGAATCATGTCCCCACTGAGTCCTCGGTAAACCAAAAATAAAGTCCATGCTGATATCCACCCAAGGCTTCTCTAGTATAGGTAATGGCTGATACAATGCTATATTCTACTTCACTCCTTTTTCCATCTGACATACTCTGCAACTCTGTACAAACTTCTTCACATCTTGCTGCAACTAGGGCCAATAATAATTCTCACTAACCAAAGCAAGGGTTTTATCACGACCAAAATGTCCAGCCAATCCTCTGCTATGCTTTTTCTTGATGAGATTCTCCCTCATAGAACTTCGTGGAATGCGCAACTAGCTCCCTCTGAATAGCATATCATCCTAGATGATGAAATCCATTGATTTCATCCTATCTAGAGTAACAGGTTCTGTACAAGCTTTCCAAGCTTCACCAAAATCAAGATCCTCTGGATACAAATTCTTGAGTTCCTTTAACCCAACCACTTCAATCTGCATTTCTGTCAGCAATAGTTGTCTTCTACTAAGAGCATCTACAACCCTATTAGAATTTCCACTCCCGTGTTTCAAAAAAAATGTATAACTTCAAAAAAACTCAACCTATTTCAAATGCCTCTGATTCAACTTTCCTTGACTATTCAAATATTGCAAAGCTTTATGATTAGTATACAAAAAAAGCTCCTTAGGAAGTAGATAGTGTCTCCACTTCTTCAATGCCTAAACTATAGCATAAAATTTATGATCATAAACATAATAGTTTCTCTTGGCATCATTTAACTTCTCACTGAAATAAGCAATAGGTTTACCTTCTTGGCTCATAACAGTTCCTATTGCAGTACCACTAGCATCACAATCTACTTGAAACACCTTATTAAAATCTGGAAGTGCTAAAATAGGTTGTTCTATAACTTTTTGTTTCAACAATTGAAAACTCTTTTCTACCCCATTAGTCCACTTAAACTCTTTTCTATCCCCTCTCTTTGTTTCAATCAAGGGTCCACAGATACTGCTAAATTTTTTGTTAAACTTTCTATAAAAGCTAGCTAGACCATGAAAATATCTTACCTTAGTAGCACTCCTTGGAGTAGGCCATTCAAGGATAGCATGTACCTTCTCTGGGTCCATTTTTAGACCTTCTACTAAAACTACAAATCTCAAATACACTAACTCTTTCTTCACAAAACTGCGCTTCTTCAAATTAATCAACAATTTATCTTCTCTCAGCTTCTCAAATACCATACAAATATGCATCACATGCTCCTCCAATGTCTTACTAAAGATGAAAATATCATCTAGGTAAACAATGACAAACTTACCCAGAAATTCTTTCAAAACTTCATTCATGAGCCACATGAAAGTGCTCCGTGCATTGGTCAGCCCAAAAGGCATGACTAACCACTCATACAATCCTTCCTTTGTCTTGAAGGTAGTCTTCCATTCATCTCCTTCTCTGATCTGAATCTAATGATATCCACTCTTTAGATCTATCTTTGAGAAATACACAGCTCCACTCAAATAGTCCATAATATCATCCATTCATGGCAACATAAGCCTATACTTGATTGTGATCTTATTTATTGCTCTGGAATCTGTACACATCCTCTACTCTCCATTCTTCTTTGGTACTAATACCACTGGTATAGCATAGGGACTCAGACTCTCATGAATCAATCCTTTTTGCAACAACTCATGTACTTGTTTGTTCAACTCCTCACTTTCTACAGGTGTCATTCTATGTGGTGCCTTATTCAGAAAAATCACTCTTGGGATCAAGTCCATCTAATGACTGATCTTCCTGACTAGTGGTAATTAATCAAGCACATTATCAGATATAATAATCTAAAACTCATTCAATAAATCTACAACTTCTACAAGAACATCTTCTACTTCCTCCTTACCAGCTTTTGGAATTAAAGAAAAATACACATGCTCATGCCTCGTACCATCTAGGAACTTTCTTCCATCAACAAAAGTTATTCTTGCACTACTACATACCTTTTCTTCTATGTCATTCAATGGCTTTAGCTTATGTTGCATTCCATCCTTTGTCAAGTAATAGATATTTGCACGACCATCATGTATAGTGCATCTGTCAAACTACCATGGTCTACCCAGCAACATATGACATACATCCATAGATATGATATCACATAGTACTTCATCTTGGTACCCGCCAATCTTGAACTTCACTAGGCATTGGTCATTGACCATGACCTTGTGGTCATCCTTTACCTAGGCAATCCGATATGGATGTGGGTACTTCTGTCTCTTGAGCTTCAACTTTGTCACCATCTGTTCTCACATCGAATTGTTAGTGCTTCCACTATAAATAATACCATTACAAGACTTACCCTCACACTTGCACCTAGTGTGAAATAGGCTTCTCCTTTGTTCAGGTTCATTCTAACTACTCAGCAAGACTCTTTTGTTAATCATTGTTTCTCCTCTTTCAGCATCTTCATTATGTGATGATCTGGCATCTTCATCTACATGTGCAACTCTAGCCTGGCCTTCATTTCTCCTTTCTATTCTTCCTTGGCACTGAGGACATTCAAATGCCCTATGACCTTCTTCTTCATAGTGAAAACATGTTCCACAAAAGCCTCCTTGTCCTCTTCCTCTTCCTCTTTGATCTCTATTATTCTATTCTTGGAAATGATTGGAATTGTTTCCTCACTGATTCTGACTGCTACTGGCCTCATCCTTCTTTTTCAAATCTTCATTTCTACCTCCATATGATTGTCCACTAGATCTTCCACCATGACCTCTTTCATTTTGTCTTCTTTCAAGCTTCTTGTTCAACTTTTCCTCTACTTTTCGGGAAAATTGGTATGCCTCTTCAATACTATTCATTTGAACCAAATTCAGCTCCTCCTAAATGCTTGGCCTTAACCCATTAAGGTAATGAGAAACTTTCTCCTTATTAGCTTCTGCATGGCCTATTTTGATGAGGAGTCGATAGAACTCCTCTGTATACTCTTGAACAGATCTTCTTGCTTGCTTCAAACTTTGCATTTTTTTTAGTAGGTCAAGCCCATAATCAACAGGAATGAACTGTCGCTTCAATTTATCCACCATCCAATTCCATCTTGTGATTTTATCTTTTCCTCTTCTATTTCGCTCCAACTGAATCTCTTGCCACCAGATCTTTGCATGACCCTTCAATTTGGCCTTCACATATTTGACCCGATCAGGATCCTCGATATCTTCATACTCAAAATATGCTTCACATTCATTAATCCAGTCGATCAACTCCTCTAGGTTAAGATTTCTAGAAAATGTTAGAACCTCTATCTTAGGTCTCTCCCTAATCTTCAAAATGGCTCGAAAAATTCTTTCTTCTTCTTGATTCAAAACTTAAACTTCTCCTTGTTCAAAATTTGCTTCTTCAGCTTCATCCTCGCTTTCATCTCTGACATTAAGATTCATTCCTTTGTGAATCTCCTCTTTCAATGCTCGCACTTGTCTCTGCAGTGCTCTAAGCTCAGGTGTTACAACACTAGCTCTTTCATCATGTTCCCTTCATGGAGGCATTTTCGTAATTCGCCTTGAAACCCTAACCATGGTCTTGGTGCAAAATACCTCACAATCGACAATATATTTACATAGAAACCCTAACCCATAGTCTTGGTGCAAACTACCTCATAGTTGACAATCTAATTACATGCTCAGGAACTCCTTCTCTGATACCACTTGATGAAGGGTGCTACCCTTAATACCACAAACACATAACAGAAACAAAGAAACAACAACAATTTGCAAGAATAGAAAATGGGCTTCTTATTATCTCCACAAGTGTGGTATTCCAAACTTTAGAATTATAATATGCAAAGCCACATGGGCATTCCCCTTACAATATTTTGTAGGACAAAGCCACGAATTATTATCCAGATCTACCCAGAACTACCTAGACAACACTACGGCCCTTCTTTATATAGGTAATTTCCACCGCCCGAGAAGGTTCCATAAATTTAGCCCATAGGGCTGACCAAACATAGAATTATTTTATTTTATGATTTATTACATCAAAGTCAGCTCAAAATAAGTTTTGAAACCCAAACAAAAATTTTGAAGGAAAATCATTTTCCGCTATTTCAGGTGACCCAACTTCTGAAGACCATAAGTCATTGCTAGTTGATCTGATTGACTATTATGATCCAACTCTGAAAAGGCCACAAAGTGCTCTATAGGCTTGACTTGTGCAAGTGCCCATCATCCAAAATTTTGACCTCATCCAAAGCCTCTAAAGCCTTCGAAACTAAGTTCAAAGTTTCTGTACCCTGCTGCCAATACCGAAAATCTTCAATATCTACAAAGCTAGACTTGATTTGTCAATGAAACTTTATTGGCAGGCTAATATGAATGAGATGGACCTCTGCATGTGAAATCAAAACATTTTGAGATCATATGACCAACTTACTAAAAATAGCAAGTTCCCATATATAGCAGTTCTACACAAGATAGCCCTTATTGAATAAAAAAATAGAAATATTTTTGGGTGATGCAAGATTGCTCTTACACCTAGGATGATCCTGCATTAGAATGTGTGATGGGAAAGCATGTGAGAAATTCATTCAGGAGCAAGCATAATTTAGTAGAGAACAAGTCGGATCTGATTCATACTAACCTATGTGGTCCAACTCAAACAAGATCATACTATGGTGAAAGGTACTTCATTATATTTGTTGATGATTATACCAGGATGGTGTGGGTTGCGTTCTTGAAAGATAAGATAGAAGCATTTAATAAGTTAAAAATATTCAAAGCAAAGGTTGAGAATGAATCTGGACTTAAGATAAAATGTTTGAGGTCAGATAGAGGAGGAGAATTCACCTCTGATAGATTCTATGAGTACTACGAAGAACATGGCATAAAGAGACAATTAAGTGCACCTAGAACCACTTAGTAGAATGGATTTGTAGAGAGAAGGAATAGGATCATCCTTGATACAGTGCACACCATCATGATTGAAGGAAAAGTGGTACACACCTAATGGAGAGATGCAGTTAATACAATAGTCTATACCATCAATAGAATTCAATTGAGACCAGGTGCTGACAAAACACCATATGAGCTTTGGTTTGGTAATGTTCCCATAGTAAAATACTTCAGAATATTTGGAAGCAAGTGCTACATCAAGAGGGATGAAGCAGTAGGCAAGTTTGATGCAAGAAGCAATGAAGGTATTTTCCTTGGTTACTCTACTAAAAGTAAAGCTTATAGATGTTTCAATTTAAGATTGAAAAAGATCATTGAAAGTTCTCATGTAAAGATTGATGAAAAGTTCATGGTTCAAGAAAGATATCATGATTACTCACCTATGATTGAAGAAGAACCTAGACCTTCCACCAGTGAGACTGTTATTGAAGAAATGTTTGATAGCATTGATGTGTTATTCAAAGACCCTGAGACAAGTGAAGAAGAAACTCCTAAGGCTGATGAGTCAGCAACACCTAAGGTTCCAAAGTTTACTTCTAGAAACCATTTCAAGAAAGACATCATTGGAGATCAAAGCGAAAAAGTCTTGACAAGATCACAAGCAAAGAACTCAGCTAATAATGATGCGGCATGTTTACTATCTCAAACTAAGCCCTTAAGTGTTGAAGATGCTTGTAATGATTCAGATTGGCATGATGCTATGAAAGAATAACTTGATCAAATTATTAAGAATGACACTTGGGAACTGATCCCAAGACCTAGTGATAAAAATGTGATTGGAACAAAGTGGATATTTAGAAACAAGATGAATGAAGATGGCACAGTAGTAAGAAACAAAGCAAGATTAGTATGTAAAAGATATGCTCAAAGAGAAGGCATTGATTATTTAGACACATTTTCACCTATGAGTAGATTAGAAGCTATTAAATTGTTTTTAGCTTATGCTATAGTCAAAAACTTCAAAGTGTATCAGATGGATGTCAAGTCAGCATTCCTAAATGGAGATTTGAAAGAAGTATACATTGAGTAGCTTGAAGGATTCACCTTGTCAGACATACCTGATATGGTATGTAGATTGAAGAAGGCACTCTATGGACTTAAGTAAGCCCCTAGAGCATGGTATGAGAGACTAGATGGATACTTAACAAAGATTGGATTCAAGAAAGGAGAAACATATTGTAGTCTTTTCATAAGAGAGACATCTGAAGGTTTACTACTTGTAGCTATATTTGTTGATGACATTATCTTTAGAGGTAATGACAAACTTAGTACTGAATTTGCTAAGGAGATGCGTATGATTGGTCCTATCAAATACTTTTTGGGATTAAATGTGCAGTAGATAGAGAAAGGTATTTTCATTAATCAGTCCAAGTATGTGAAAGAAATACTAAAGAAATTCAAGATGGATGAAAAACTAGTAGGAACACCTATGATCATTGGATGAAAGCTTACAAAAGAAGATGAATCATGAGCAGTAAATATAAATTTGTACAAGTCTATGATTGGAAAACTTATTTATCTTACTCAGACTAGACCTAATATTTCCAATGCAGTTGGCATAGTTGGAAGATCTGCAGCAGAGCCTAAACAAAGTCACCTCATGGTAGTAAAAAGGATATTCAGATACTTGCAAGGCATTATAGACTATGGTCTATGGTATCCCAACTCAAACAATATTGAGCTTCTTGTGTACACAAATACAGATTGGGCAGGATGCATTGATGAAAAAAAGAGTACATTAGGTGGAGTAGTGTTTCTTGGTGATAGACTTGTCACTTGGACAAGCAAGAAACAAAATTGTATCTCTCAGTCAACAGCAGAAGCAGAATATGTTGTAGCAACCTTGAATTGTTCTACAATTGTTTTGATCAAGAAAATGGTAAAAGATTTTGGAGTTCAGATTGATTATCCTATTTTTATTTACTGTGATAACACTATCACCATCAATATGTCAAAGAACCCTATGATGTATGCAAAGACACAGCACATTGAAATCAAGTATCACTTCCTAAGAGAGAAAGTGGTAGAGAAAGAAGTCAAGTTGGACTATGTAAGTACTAAAGATCAGTTGGTAGACATTTTCACAAAGCCCCTGCCAAAAGATACTTTTGAATATCTCAGGGAGAAGTTGGGAGTAATTCCCTTCCCTGATTCTACTTAGAAGAATGAAGGAAAGGCATCAGTCCCTAGGGACTGATGGAAGGTGGACTACTCTACTTCAAGAGTAGTACTGGTGCTTAAAATGTATGGTGCCCTTTGCCATTGATGTCAAAGGGGGAGTAGTAAAGAGTCATGAAAAATAGAAGTAAAGATGAGGAGTAATACACTAAGGGGGAGCAGTATTCAGTATGATAGTAGTACAATTGAGGAAATGGAGAATATTAGAAAATATTGTAGAAAATAAAGGATTCATCCTTGGGGGAGTTTTGAAGAGGAAATGGAGAATGTTATAGAAGAAATGTTTAGTTGGGTTCACGGTGGTTTTTCATTCCACATGTTGCCATCAATGCCCAAGGGGGAGATTGCTGGAGATTTTCCAATAGGCCAGTACTGACTATATGTTTGTCATTGATGACAACATATGGAAAGTAGCATGTGTGGAAGTCTTATGTAGTAAGCTTTTAGTATATGAAGCATGGGTATGATATTAGCATGATATCATGGGCGCAAAGCTTAACTATGAGTACATACAGTTATATAGAAGCTTGTGTTAGTAGTGTTCCTCACAGAGTAACAGGAAGTGTTCTGTGTATGGTTGTTTGTATAGTTATCATGGAGCTGTGCACCCTTGGATATATGATGGAGACATGTTAGTGATTTTCCAGTTATGGATGCATAGTCTGATGATGAATGCAAGTGAAGTTATGTTGTCGCTATTTGGTAGTAGCAATTTCCTATGTTTATTTAGAAGAGCCGACAGAGATTTTATTGGTTCTGGATTTGCGCCCATCCTTTGGGTATGCACCCTTGGAATTAAGCTTGGAGAAGAGTTATTGATGTTCAGTTATGAGTGCATGAGTTAATTCAGCTTGAGGAGAAAGATCTAGTTTTTTTGGTAGAGCTGACAGTGTGTAGCATGCGTCTACAATTATCTTATTTGGATAGGTCCCAGAATGTGTTGCATGCATAGTAGAGTTGACATAATGTTTATATGAGTTTTTTATGGTTTCTCTATTATGATGAAAAGGTGGTTCTAATAAGCTGACCTGATTATATGATTTAGAGGAAAGATATTTATAAGAAGTCATTTGTGATTGGTGAAGTGTGGTTCATGGTTGATATCAAGAGCAGAGCAGAGTGTGTGAAGTGTGGAACCATCAAGAAAAGGTTTATGTGACCAAGAAGAGTACTTGTGCTATACATTGTAACTGATCCAGACAAGTAGGTCAAAGCACAGTTCACCAAGATCTATATATAGTGTGTATCTATTAAATAGAAGGTTGTAGCCTTCACCCCTTTGAACAGTGAGCTCTTGGACAATGTGTCCTCTCTCCTAACAGGGACTATTATAAAAGACCCCTAATAGGGTCCAACCCTTGACCAGGTCTACTGTATTTAATATATTGTAACACTACTCCTAACAGGGTAAAGGATCTTCTAGCATGGACCATAATACACTAGTACAAAATATTAGTGGGTGTCAATTTTCATCCGGGTTTTAACCTATTTGGGTTTCCTCGTAACCAAAATATTTGTGTTGTGTTCATGTGTTCTTTCATTGTGTTTATGCTCTATGTTTAAGTATACTTAATTGGATAAAGAATTGAATCTTGTAGATAACTGATTCACCCCCTGCCCCCTCCCCCTCTTAGTTATCTCTTGGGACTATTCCTAACAATTTTTTGGTCTTTCAATTCCCTATCTTTCTTTTCTTTTTGTATAATGTTTTGGGTCCTTTCAAAACATATTTTTTTATAATCAAAACATTAGAAAATCTTGATTCTTGCTCGACCAAGCAACTAATTGGGAGCCAAGAAAGAATTCTCTGCCACTAGTACTCCTTATGTTCTCCAAGCAACCTATCCAATCTACATCTGTTTATGCCGCCAGTGAAAAATATGACTCTCCTGGATACCATAATCCTCTATCTTCTATTCCTTTCAAGTATCTAAAAATACTCTTTACCATTATGACATGTGACTCCTTTATTCCTTGTTGAAATCTAGCTATCGAGCATACTGCATAGATGATATCTAGTCTGGTAACAGTTAGGTACAACAATCCTCCATTCATTGATATGTACTTAGTTGCATCTACTTTCAGTGAATCATCCCCCTTAAAGTCAATTTACAACCAGTAACAATGGGAGTACATACAAGTTTCAAATTTTCTAAGATAAACTTCTTCAATAACTCATTATAAGTAGATTTGATTCTTAAACTAATCTCTTTTTGAATTTTATTTCAAACCCCTAGTAAAGTTTAGTTGAAGAAATCACATTATAAAATCATCCAGTGTTTGAGAGAAAGTTGATAAATCTAGAAGGAATAGTTCAAGTCCCTTTGTGTGTTACCAACATATCACATCATTTAAATTAAGTTATATCCTACATAAATTCTTAAGTATATAGTGTAAACCTTGGGGCTATTGTATTTGATTACATAGTTGCATATTATTTACATTTGAGGTTTCCTTGTTCAGGAGAGGATAGAATACTTGGTATTTTATTTTGTCTTGGCGAGTGTCATAAACCACACATCAAAAGAGGTAGTTTTTAAATAGGTGAATTCTAAGTTGTGAATCTTGGTCCTCCATAGGCAGTTCTTTGAAAGGAGCTCATACTTGTCTCATTGTTGTGCTTGGAAGATCTTGCAATGGTATCATGTTGATGCTCACACACTAACATTATTTGTAAATGTTTATCAACACACACACACACACAATCAACATTCTTTTCTTCATGAATATTTAGAATAATGGTTTTTGTCAAATAAAGTCTTAGCAGACCCTTAACCTTTTGATTCATTGGATCCCAATCTTTTTCTTTCATGCTTGATAACATCTTAGATACATCACTCTATAGATCTCGGTTTTAAATCAAGCCTTCTCTCTTGAACTTCCACAACTCAAATTTGCTTCCATCCCCTTCCTAAAACAAGGTAAGATGAACAAATTCCCACTCAAAGAAGATTAGTACAAAAATCCCTTTACCTAATAATGAGACCAAAGCTAGCCAAGATTCAATACCTAAAAATCTCAAATGCCAGGAAAAGTAGAAAAAAATCCCTTTACCAATTGAAAGGAAGAAAGGTCAAAAGAAGAAAAACTCTCGAAGGCCAGGAAAAGTAGACAATTAAAAACATTGGATTTGCCTTTGGCCCATCTTATCAGAGCACGTCCAAAAATTGTAGATACGGCAAACCTAAATTAAGATAAACCCCTCGAAGGAAGGCTAAAGTAGACAATTTAAAATAGCACATCCATTGCACAGTTACATGCAGGCCCTCTTTCCAAAGAGGCGAATACTGTTATATGCGTCATCTAGATACTCTGCAATTTCTTGGACCAAGTTCCATTTTACCACCTTGAAAGAGCCATCCTCTGAATATACACATGGACAAACTAATAAAAATTCTAATAGAATGTACAAAACAGCCATGTTATCGAATATACACATGGCCAAAACATTATAAATTCAAATGGAAGGTACGAAATAATACTGTCATTGTATTTTAACAAGGCTGTCACTACTATCTATAGAAACTTTTCTTGAGATTACCATGAAGTACTTCAACTTAATTAAGCACAACTGGAAGGATTAGGAAACCAATGAAAACTAAATGAATAAAAACAACTATCAGAACCCACTATCCTTGAGATGCGAGTAATATAATGACAATAAATTGAGCATATCATTGGAGATGAAATCCATAAAGAAGTGGGAGTTAACCGAGGGATTCCTTACTCTTCTCTCAAGGATTAGAAAGTTTGTCCAACTATGTGGATTGTAAGAAGTTAAGAGGCGTGAAGAGTTTATTTATATCCTTTCAGCACTTCTTTGTCTAACAACAAAAACATTTGAGTCAGTATGTCTCAGTTGATAAGTGGTAAGGTGGAGTTGCAGGTATCTGCAAAAGCATTATGGAAATGCTTAAGCAAGGACTTGGCTAATCTTTTGCCCAAGCTAGTCCCAAAGCTTATCTCTGGTGTTGAAATCTTAGATGGTGATGGTGGCTTGGGAAGTGTATTGATTATGAGATTTCAGTCAGGTAATATAATAGAAAGTTTTGTAAGAACAAATCATGTTTTCTTTACTGCTTTACTTCTGATTGTATTTCAGTAGGATTAGGATTTTGATTGCATCAATGTGTCAGATGTGATCTATCATCAGAATAAAAGTGATAGATCACAGAATAGAAGTGAGACAGCCGCAGTTGTAAAGTGATGCATTTTCATGATGGATCATTGATCCCAAACATTAATACTATCAAAATCCAGCAAAACAGTAATTGATAATAGATTAGAAATATTTTCTCTCTTATCATGTTTTCTGTTTTTTCTGTTTACTGTTTTGATCACCTTGTTACGCATTTATCAGGCTAATGATGTTTTCATGTTATGTGAAAGTATAGATGGTGGAGATAGTTATCAAAAGGAGAAGATAGTTGAGATGGATGATGTGAATCTTGTTATGGCAAATGAAGTATTGGAGGGAGGATACAAGCAAATGGGCTTCAGCTATTTCAAGACCAGATTTCAGCTCAAGGAAATAAGTACATCTTTAACAAGTGCTGAATGCACAGTGGAATATGAGGCCTGTGGACCACAAATGAGGTCGCCAGAAGAAGCACTGCAAGCCAGCTTCTTCATTGTCAAAACTATGGAAGCTTATTTGCTATCACAATAAACCCATCTAAGACAATACTTTGTTTTCCTGCATTGTTCAATCATAGCCCTGCCATCAAGTCAGTTAACAAGTTAAGCTACATATAAGTTCAAAGCCGGCTTCTTTTCTTCTTGGCATATAATGTAATGAATTATAGCCTATCTACTTTTAATAATTTATTAATTACTTTGTTTTAGAAGGCTTTGCTTCGTTTCTATTAGATACTGATGTCATGATATGGCTTCGTTATGGTCATACTTTTGGTATTATATGCTGGCATCAAGGTAGAGCAGATAGGAGATTCTATGTGATAAATTTATTAAATCCTTTTGAGGATTTTCTGAAATCAGGCTAGCACTTTTCGTTTATCTAATAAACATTAATCACGATAAAGAAAATGTATGAATATATTAAACATTGAGGGATAAGAAAGAGAACATTCAAGCTTTTCAGAAGCTTTTAGAGATAGGACGAAAAATCACTGTGTTGAACTGTTGATAACAAAGAGATCATTCAGTTGAGCTGTTGGTTACAGATTGTGTGTTTTTTGTTTTTTGTTTTCTATTTTGTTACTTTGCAGTTTGGATTTCTCGTTGCTGTAAAACTAGTTATCTTTAATAAAAACAAAGAGACCATTCAAGCTTTTAGTAAGCTTTAAAAAATAGGACAAATGACAAACTACTGTCTTGAACTTTTGAGGACCTCTTAGCCATATCAACAAAATAACATGAATGTTTATCTTGTCATTGTTTCATGAGTTCTGCTATCCAACTCTTGAACTCCCTCTATAAACATCATCTAATAATTTGACATTTATTTATTTATTTTATTTCTACTGATTTTTAAATATATTATATAAATCATATATATAGTATATTAAAAGACTTATAGACAAAAACACTACATATAATTAAATAAGTATGTATGTGTCCATCTACGTATATATAGATACATGTACAGACATACACACATACATATACATATATAAGTATGGATTTTTTTAATAAATTAGTTATAAATTACAAATACAACATAGTAAAAAACTATGATATAAGATTAAATAAAATAATGAAATTAATGTATGTATGTATCTATAGATATATGTATGTGTGTGTGTGCGTACCTGTCTACGCACACATACATACATATATATGTATATCTTTGTGTGTGTGTGTGTGTTTAGTTTTTAATTTTAATTACATTTTTCAATGATATTTAGAAATATCTTTATGTTTCATAATCACTTTTATAAAAAAGTATTAACCATCCAATACATATATAAACATTAAATTAATATTATTAAGTAATTATAAATTGATATTTGCTCTTTAATTTAAAGGGAAGTAGAAGATGATTTGGACATCTATCAATTTGACTCATATGACCACTTTAACAATAGTCACATACTGACTAGTACTTGCCTTTTTAAAATTGTAATTTGTACTAGATTGTAACTTAAAAATGTTTTGTATTGAATTGATTGAG
Organism: Chamaecyparis obtusa; assembly: GCA_027943335.1. Classification (NCBI taxonomy): domain Eukaryota; kingdom Viridiplantae; phylum Streptophyta; class Pinopsida; order Cupressales; family Cupressaceae; genus Chamaecyparis; species Chamaecyparis obtusa. The sequence continues at coordinate 173,832 of BSBK01009693.1, forward strand.
GATTTAATGTGACATTAAAAATTATAATAATAAAAAATTAATTAATTTATAATGATAAAATGTTACTTTACGAAAAAAAATTCTAATACATTATGTTATTAGATCATTAATATTAAGGTAAACTATTTTTGAGTAGGAGTCTTCCATCCATATCATCCTTTAGAGTGCCAATGACTACAAGCATTTCAAAATAAATAAATATAAATATCATTCATATCAAACAAAAGTGATTTACATAAGGAAAACCTTTTCTAAGAAAAAATCTAAACTCTAAAATCCCCCCAATAAATTATTTGTAAAATGAACATGATTATAATATTCTTGTGAAGAAAGATTCTCATAGGATTATCACCAACCAGATATCTAGAGGCAACTCAATAGCTATCAAAATCTCACAATACATCACAAAATCTAATAATAATATAATTCATTCATGAAATAGGATTTCCTTCTAGAGAAAGAAGATCTATGACCTTATAGTACAATCTATATTTACAAAAACAAATGTTCATAAATGTATCTTTTTGTGGCACTTCCCACGAACCCGTGTAAAGGTGTGTGGCCCTCAGATTCTTCTCCAAGGAAGCTATCACCCTCCCAACACTATATGGTGGGCACTCTCCTTTGTCACCTAAATTACAAAGCACCACAATGTAGGAGAAAATATTGAGCCTAATTCACCTTATGTCAACTAAATCTAAGTAAGATTAATACATGTTATTGATATTTACTCTAGCACACCATATTGAAACTAGGGAGAAAACTATTATGCAAATAATGTGAGACTAATATGTGAATACAATATGAAATGGGTCCTAACTATTAGAATAACTAAGAGGGGGGCTGAATTAGTTAGATCAGTTATCCTACAGTCCCAAATCTCAAGATGTAACTATAAAAACAATTTTAGCAAACATTGTAGCTTGGTAACAAAAACTCTTAAACTGTCTATGTTTTTGCTGATTACCAGTTAATTAACTCATAGTAATTTCTGATCAAATCAAACATGCAATATGTAAAGTATGACAATAAAGCAATCATCACAGAAACACATAACACAATGACTAACTATGGAAACCCTATTAAGGGAAAAATCACTTGGGACTGGTAACCCAAAATAATTTTCACTCTTCTGAAGTGAGCTCGATGAAGAGCCAACCCTATTAAAGGTTACAAACACACTATTAGGTGTGACCTTATTAGAGGATTTAAGACTAATAGTTATCATTCAACCAACATTCACTATGGGGTTGATAGGATAACAATGTACATTCATTGAATGACATGGGGCATAACATAAGATGGTTAAGTCCACTCGGTTAAGAGATTTTTCTGCATCAATGGTTAAACTGAAACAGTAGTTGATCTGATTACAATACAACTTATCTTGTAGATGTTCAGATCTATTCTAAGGCCATACAAATCCTCTGATCAATATATCAATTCACTTCCTTAACTTACTTTCACTTGATAATAGCTCTTTGACACTTGGTACTATTGTGCAATTCAGTTCTCCTTCAACCAGTTTGATAAGGCATGCATGAAACTATATTCACGTGAAATCTCTGTAGTCTTCTTTCTTCTAGCATGTTTCAATAAAGAAACACATATCTCTTCTATAGATAGATAAACCATTTCATATCAACCATCATATTTTTCTGCTTAATCTCCTTCATAGATTTTGCCTCTTAAACCTTCCTCAGCGGTTGTGTTAGTAACACGTTTCAATGCCATTCTTTATATCTTCTCCAAATTTTGTCAGTCATGGATCTTATAACAAACTTTATCCTCAATCTTGAAATCATAACAATTTCCAGCTCATGAATTTCTATTGGCTAAACTTAAGCATTTAATACTTTCATCCATAGTCAGTTAATAAAGAAATGCATCGGTGAACACAAGCTCAGTTAATACTATCACTTGGTATACACAACACTATCCAAGTGTATATTGAAGTGCTTCATTTACCGACCACATTGCCTTGTACATTTTGCTTCCTTCTCCATAATAGATTTATACAACATAATCAAGTCAACAACATGAAGTCATAGAATCACTAATAAGTTACCCAAAAATATTCCTTATCGTCATCCATAGTATCCATCTTCCTTTATGTAGATATCTCAGTTCTTCATCTTTTCTCTCCTCTTTACAAATGTTTAGATATTTGTAGCTAACATGATAAGTACTATCAAACCAGTTGATATTAATAACAACATAATGACTCATTTAATTATCTTACATATCATTTCAATACTTGGTGATCTCTAATCACTGATCTTCAAGTCATTTAGGTATTCAATCAGTTGTAGTTCATCAGTCTCTCCCTTTGGCATTGATAGCAACACAAGAAATATGAAATATGCCATACACATACCAAACATGTATTCTAAAACTATGTCAGTAAATATTGTAGCTTGGTAAGCTCTCCCTAGCTTGATATTTTGATATGTTTAATCACTACGTTACATGATAGCATTACAAGTGTAGTCTTTTCTCTACAGATTTGATCTGTTTAGCTCTCAGATTCCTTCTATTCTTAGCAATAAATCTTCAAAACTCTCCCTGACTTTCTCAGATTATCTCTCACTTAGATAGATGTGATCTTGATCTGTTCATCATATTTTTTATCTCTCTCTTTGACAACAATGATAAAGAAAAACATAAAACATATAGCTCTACAATAGCCAAGTGACTCTTTATGGTTCGGTGCAGACTATGTATCTTAGTATACTAATATGCCAATTCTTTGTTCTAGTTCCTCAAAGCTTTCACAACCTTGGACATAATCCAAAGTGTGTACCATGTTGCATCAACATGAATGATCTTCTAAAAAGAGTAGGCTGATACAACCTTCATTTCACATTAGTGACCAGTAGACAGGAGACGAACCCCAAGTCTAGTCCTCAAGTTTTCAAAAATTTCCTTCAATAGAGGCTTGGTAAAAATATCAGCAAGTTGCTCCTTTGATGTAACAAATTCCAGTTTGACTAGCTTCTCCTATACTTGTTCTCTTAAGTAGTGATACTTAATAGAAATATACTTGGTATTTGAGTGCATTACAAGATTCTTATAAATATTTATTGCACTAGTGTTGTCATAATATATAAACACCGGCTCATTGATTACCTCATTCATCCCTTCCAACACTTGTTTGATATAAGTAATGTTTGAATAGTTTGTAGTATCAACAACATACTTTTCTTCGGTAGTAGACTAAGAAATACAAGGTTGTTTCTTACTTGTCCAAGTAAAAAGTCTTTCACCAAAGAAAAATGCTCCTCCAGTTGTACTCTTTCTGTCATCTATATTTGTAGCCCAATCTGTGTTGGTATAGACTCTTAGTTCAAATTTTTCTTCCTTAGGATACCATAATCCATATTCCTCTATTTTCTTTAGGTATCTCAAGATTCATTTTACTACAACCGTGTGTGAATCCTTTGGATTGGCAGAAAATATAGCAACGATCCCTACTACATGTGCAATATCTGGTCTACTATGTACTACATACATCATTTTACCAATCATATATTAGTACAATGTATGGTTTACCTCTATAGATTCATCATCTTTAGTTAGTTTACAGCCTGTGACCATCGGTGTTCCAACTAGCGCAGCATCTTCCATGCCAAATGTTCTTAATACTTCCTTTATGTACTTTGATTGTCTGCTAAAAATTCCATCATTCTTCTGAATAACCTACAAGGCTAGAAAGAATTTAATCTCTCCAAACATAGACATTTCAAATTATTTTCTCATCTCATCATCAAATGATTTGAAAATATGATCTTGTCCTCCAAATACTATATCATCCACAAATATTTCAGCAATTAAAATAGTATCATTAGACTCTCCTTTCATATACAAATTGTTGTTTTCACTAGTTTATACAAAACCAATACTTAAAAAGATAAGTATGCAACCATTCATACTAGGCTCTCCGTGTTTTCTTTAAACCATATCAAGCTTTATGTAGTCTACATACCATGTCTTTCTGATTTGGATCAACAAACCCTTCTGGTTGTTCCAATGAGAACTCCTCTTCTAGTATTCCATTCAGAAAATTAGACTTAACATCCATTTGATAGACTTTAAATTTCTTACGTGCAACATATGCAAGTAACATCTAGACTCCTTCCAATCTAGCAACAGGTGCAAAATTTTCACCATAATCTATGCCTTCTTCCCATGCATATCCCTTGCAAACTAATCTAGCTTTGTTTCTTGTAACCTCTCCATTCTCATTCAGCTTATTTCTGAAAATCCATTTAGTACTGATAAAATTCTTATCTTTTCGTTTAGGTACTAAAGTCCATGTCTTATTTTTCTCTATTTTTTCTATTTCTTAATTCATTTCATTTACCCATTCATCATTCTCAAGTGCAACCTTAACATTATTTGGTTCAAACTCACAAACTAAGCATGTATTCTATCTTAACTTACTTCTTGTTAGCATGTCAGCTTGCTTGTCTCTAATGATTTGGTTCTCAAGATGATGTCTTCTAAAAAATCTTTCCAGCACTTGATCTCTCTTTTGTCCTTCATTCTGTTCAGGTTCATTTCTTTTCTCAATAGCTTCTTCCTATTCCTTGGTTTCCCTTTGCTATTCCTTGGTGTTATTTTCCTGATGCTCGGTCAAATCATCTTGTGGCTTTAGTAGGTACTCTGGATGCTCAACATAAGTGAATCTACCATAGTCATTTGGCTCCTTATTGCTTTCCATATTTTAACCATCAAATTCATCAACGCTGACATTAGCACTTTCAATCATTTTATTAGTGACCTTATTCAGACACTTGTAAGCTTTTCTTTCAATAGAATATCTAAGAAATATTCCCTCATCCCATTTCAAGTCAAATTTTCCATTCCTATCAACTTTTAGAATAAAACATTTGCTACCAAAAATTTTGAAGTAACTTACACTCAGTGTGTAGCCAAACCATAACTCGTAGGGTGTTTTGTTTGCATCCTTCTTGAATTGTACTTGGTTCAAAACATATACAGCTGTGCTAATTGCCTCTATTTGGTATACTTGTGCAACATTGTTTCCTAACATCAATGTCCTTGCACAACCAACAATTGATCTATTTCTCCTTTTAGCAATCCCATTCTGTTGTAGTGTTCTAGGAGCAGAAACCTATCTTTTTATGCTATGCTCATTACAACAGTTAGTGAATTCATCTGAAATAAACTCACCACCTCTATTAGATTTCAAGCATTTTAGTTCTTTCCTAGTTTCTTTTTCTAATTTTTCTTTGTACCATTTAAAAATTTTAAATGCTTCAGATTTCTCTTTTAAAAATATGGCAATCATCAATCTAGTGTAATCATAAACAAATAGAATAAAATATCTATCTCCATAGTAGCTTTGAGTTCTAATGGGACCACATAGGTCGGTGTGAACTAACTCCAAGATTCTTTTTGTTCAATGGTCTTTACTCTTAAAACTAGATTTTGTCATTTTCCCCTTTTGACATTCATGATACATAATGTTATTAGGATTTGTTATGCTAGGTAGACTTCTAACCTTTTTCTTTCTACTAATCTTAATCATGTTATCAAAATATACATGACATAACCTTTTATGCCATAACCATGCATCCTCATTTTTCATCAATAAACAAGAAGTCTCAACATTGTCAAGATAAAATAAGTTACCTTTAGATTTCCCTTCTATTTTGACAAGCTTTCCACTTTCATCAAATATCTTTACCTTCTTTCCAAAAGATACTCTGTGACCTGAGTTGTTAAGTTGTGCCACACTTAGCAAATTGTAATTTAGTCCATTTACCCAATAAGCATTATCACATTTGATTTTATCATTTATCAATAAAGATCCTTTTCCTCTAACTGTACATGGTGTATCATTACCCATTCTTACTGATCCTCCATTATAATTCTCAAGATGATCAAAATTTTCTTTATCACCAATCATGTGATGTGTACAACCACTATTTATGATCCAAGTATCATTTTTACTAACTTTAGAAATGAGTGATGTCTCTACATACCTTTCTTCTTCCTCAGAATCATCCTTCATTGCAACAAATACTACTTCAACATCATCATTTGTGTTAGTATCAGTATCATTCTCTTCAACAATGTAACATACCTTTTTTCCCTTATCTCTGTGATCTTGGTTGTCCCTATTGTAGTGTTGGTAACTTCTATTGTTTCTACTTCCATAGCTTCCTTCATCAAATCAATCTTTGTTTCTATCTTCATCTTTCCTATTGGGACATCTTGTTAGGAATGAATGCTTGGCAGCCATTCTGTAGCAGTTGTTGTTGCATTCATGACTATGTCTGTCATTGATGTCAACATAGTGACCTTCTAGAGACTTACAGAGAAGTAGACAGCGTTTTGATTAGCGCATGTGTGATATTTTAGTTGGAGCTATGCGATGTTGAGGATATACTCTTTGGTATGTTATACATTTATGGTTAAGAGAATAGATAGTAATTCATTTATTCATGGAAGTTATGAGTATTTTGGTGGAAGCAGTATTTAGGTAGTGTTCCTGAGTAGCGGTTTGTGGAAATCAGATGATATCTCCTAATCAGGATAGAATCTAGTTTTGTGCAGTTAAAGGGAAGTTAGAGACACATTGATAGTGACATGGATGATAGCACAAACTTTGAGGTCACACAAGTGGAGAATTATTGTATTTGGAAGCTGACAGTTTTGTGTAATTTTGATGTAGCATGTGGAAATTTTTATTTTGTAATTGTGTGCCAACTCAATTGTAATTACTTGAGTGTGGTATAAAGGAAGGAATGTTTTTCCTTGTTGTAACAATGATGAGGATATAGCTGAATGTGAATGTATGCATGAAGTGAACAAAAGAGCTAATGCAGTTGTGAAAGCAAGATTGTGAAGGAAGAAATGCGAAGTACACAGATCTAAAGTAGAGATTTGGTGAAGCAGTGAGTGGAGTTTGGCACAATGGGAAAGGAGGTAACATATTTGATATTATTCTATTGAATAATCTTAAGATTAGTTGGACAATGAGTTCAGTGATCTTGCCATTGAAGCTATTTGGGTAGTGGGTCCTTCTATCTTCCATTAACTCCTAATAGGGTTAGAATCTTTTAATAGGGATTCATATGTACTGAATCTATTTCATAAGACTCCTAACAGAGTCCATCCTTTGACAAGGAATATTCATATTAGTTCATATTTTGTGGGCATCATTCCCACCGGGGTTTACTCTTTGATCAAGAGGTTCCCTAGTCAACATATCTTGTGTTATTGTGTATGAATATCTCTCTATGGTTGGTAATTATATTGCTTACATGGTTAAATGCTATTGAAGTTCATAAATTTTATAATTATCTGATAACTAATTCACCTCCCCTCTTAGTTATCTTGGTGGACTTTACTTTCTAACAATTGGTATCAGAGCAGCAGGTCCTTGAAAGAAAAGTTTAATAGCTTAAGGAGATCCATGGTGAATTTCAGGAAAGAAATTCCTAAGTTTGATGGAGTAAATTTTGACAACTAGAAGGAAAAGATGAAGACACATCTACTATGTTTAGGACTAGGTTATTGGTTGATTACAAAGAATGATAAGGCTATCATTGAAGAAGACAATATTGAAACATGTTCTAGTGATGAGAGAGATCTATTCATGTGTAACATACTTACAATAGAAGCCCTTTTGATAGCACTTCTAGAGAATGAGTATAGTCAAGTAAAATGTTTAAAAAAATCTCATGAAATTTGGAAAGCTTTACACTCTACTTTTGAAGGTGATGAACATGCAAAGAAAGCTAGATTACGTAATTGGATATGTGCATTTGAAGATATAAGAATGATGAAAGATGAATTTGTTAGAATCTATATTGGTAAAATGTCAGAAATTGTTGCAGGGATAAAATCTTGTGGAGGAACAAAGACAGAGAATGAAATGATACGAAAAATTCTGAGGACATTGACTCCTATATTTAAGCAGAAAACACAAATTATTGAACAAGTTATACCTTGTACTGCAAACTTTACAAAAGAGACTCTTCTTGGAAGATTGGAAGCAGCACAAATGAACCTGAGGTTATCAAGAGATTTACCTAGAATGGAGACAACATTCAATGCTCTTAAGTGTTTTCCCTACTTTTTCATGAAGCATCAGTGTGAGTGGAGATTATGTTGGTAGCAACATATCTAGAAATGAAGAAGACAAAAATATTGAAGAAGGTATTGCCTTGTGAAAAGAGAACCAGGCAGTAATAAAATCTTTAAATGTTGGACTTGTCAAGATATGGTCATTTTGCATCTAAATGTCCTAAGAGAGTCAAAAAGTACAGAAATAATTTTAAGCCTAGAAGATCTAAGGAATGTTATTATGCTAATGATGAAGACCTTCAAACTAGTATAGAAAGAACTCTAAGTGAAAGTGATACTGAGAATAATGATGACATAGGATTTGTAGAAATTAAAGAAGAGAATCCTAAAACTGATGTTAAGGAAGAAAAAGCCTTAGTTTCCCAAGTTGAAAAGAAAGCTGATTAGATTATAGATAGTGGTTGTTCACATCATATGACTGGAGACATGAAAAGGTTCATAAATTTTAACAATTATGATGGAGGAGTTGTTAGAGTTGGAAACAATGCACCTTGTTTGATTAAAGGTATAGGATCTATTACTCTTGATGGAAAGACTAATACTAATGATGTTTACTTTGTGGATGGACTGAAAAATAATCTTTTGAGTGTTGGACAGTTAGTTGATAAGGGATATCAAGTATGGTTTACTAAGAAAACTTGTGTGATAAAGGACAAAGATGGAAATCTGATTGAAATTGGATCTAGAACCAGAGGTAATGTATTTCAATTGAATCCCACTAAGATGACATGTTTGATTACTAAGATTGATGATAGTTGGTTATGGCATAGAAGGTTTTGTCATATAAACTTTGATAACATTGTGAAAGTGAGTACTACACTTGCAGTAAGGGATTTGCCTAAAATTATGAAGCTTACTAACATGATTTACAAAGAATGTGTGATGGCTAAGTAGAAGAGAAGTTAATTTCCTAGTAAGAAGTTCACATTTGCAGAGAAGTTGGAGATTATTCATACAAACTTGAGCGGTCCTACTAGGACTAGAGGATTCTATGGAGAAAGGTATTTTATGATTCTTGTTGATGATTTTACAAGAATGATGTGGATTGCATTTTTTAAAGAAAAGTCTAAAGCATTTGATAAGTTTAAGATCATTAAGAATAAAGTTGAGAATGAATTTGGAATGAAAATTAAATGTTTGAGATCTGGTAGAGGTGGAGAATTTACTTCTAGAGAGTTTAACACCTTTTGTGAACTGAATGGTATTAAGAGACAGTTTTCAGCCCTGAGAACACCTAAACAAAATGGTATTGCAAAAAGTAGAAATAGATATAGAAGTAGCAAGAGCTATGTTATTTGAGAATGATTTGGCAAAGATATTCTGGAGAGAAGCAGTGAACACAATAGTGTATACAATGAATAGAGTACAAATCAGAGCAAAGACAGACAAGACACCTTATGAATTATGTGATGAAGATGCTGATTGGGGAGACAGTGTTGATGATAAGAAAAGCACCAGTGTTGGAGCCTTTTTCCTTAGAGGAAGATTGGTTTCTTGGCTAAGAAAGAAGCATAATTGATCTCACAAAGCATAGCAGAAGTAGAGTATGCAGTAGCAGCAAACAATTGTAACCAGATAATTTGGATGAAGTAAATGTTGAAGGATATTGGAATAAAGTTTGTTGAGCCTATTGTCATACATTGTGACAACACTAGCATAGTTAGTATGTCTAAGAATCATGTATTACATTCTAAGAAAAAGGATATAGAGATCAAGTATCATGTAGTAAGAGAGAAAGTTGCTAAGAAAGAATTAAGACTAGAGTACATAAGCACAAAGGAGCAGATAGCGGACATATTTACAAAGCCTTTGCCTAAGGATACATTTGAGTATTTGAGAGGTATGCTTGTGGTTATGCCCTATCCTAATTTTGAGTAATGATGCACTTGGTTGCATCTATCCAGTGGTATATAAGCCTTATTATTCTTTTGGATTGGATGTTGGTACTTCCTTTGTGGGGGAGTATGTATATTTGAGCTGAGTCATGAGGACTCTAGTGAATGTATTTTATAAATAGTGTCTTTTGGCATTGGAGTTTTTGTTGACATAATGATGAAATTTATGTCATTGATGTCAATGGGGGAGAAGTGTACATGAAAAACCATTTGTACCATATGTTGAAGAGAACTGAATAGGAAAATGAAGCAAGATTTAATTGATGAAGAGGATTTGAAAATGTTTGTCAAAGCACCAGTGTTGCAGTATTGGATTTTTGGAAAAATGGATGTTTTTCATCTATGTTGACATCAATGCAAATGGGGGAGATTATTAGAAATGAATTCTTGGTAGTCATTCTATAGCAATTGTTGTTGCATTCATGACTATGATTATCATTGATGTCAACACAGTGACCTTTTGGAGACTTGCAGAGAAGTAGACAATGTTTTGATTAGTGCACATGGGATATTATAGTTGGAGATATCTGATGTTGAGGATATTATCTTTGATATGTTATATTTTTATGGTTAAGAGAAAAAATAGTAATTCATTTAATCATGGAAGTTATGAGCATTTTGGTGGAAGCAGTATTCAGGCAGTGTTCCTAAGTAGCGGTTTGTCGAAATTGAATGATATCTCCTAATCAGGATGGAATATGGTTTTGCATAGTTAAAGGAAAGTTAGAGACACATTGATAGTGATTTGGATGATAGCACAAACTTTGAGGTTGCACAAGTGAAGAATTATTGTTTTTGGAATCTGACAGTTTTGTGTAATTTTGATGTAGTGTGTGAAAAATTTTATTTTGTAATTGTGCGCCAACTCAATTGTAATTACTTGAGTGTGGTATAAAGGAAGGAATGTTTTTCCTTGTTTTAATAATGATGAGGATATAGCTGAATGTGAATGTATGCATGAAGTGAAGAAAAGATCTAATGCAGTTGTGAAAGCGAGATTGTGAAGGAAGACATGCAAAGTACAGAGATCTGAAATAGAGATATAGTGTAGCAGTGAGTGAAGTTTGGCATAGTGAGAAAGGAGGTAACATATTTGATATTATTCTATTTAATAATCTTAAGATTAGTTGGATAGTGTGTTCAGTGATCTTTCCATAGAAGTTGTTTGGGCAGTGGGTTCTTCTATCTTCCATTAACTCCTAACAGGGTTAGAATCTTTTAACAGGGATTGAAAATCTCCTAACAAGGATTCATATGTACTGAATGTATTTCATAAGACTCCTAGTAGAGTTTATACTTTCACAAGGAATATTCATATTAGTGCATCTTTTGTGGGCATCATTCCCACCAGGGTTTACTCTTTGATCAAGAGGCTCCCTAGTCAACATATCTTGTGTTATTGTGTATGAATATCTTTCTATGGTTGGTAATTATATTTTTTACATGGTTAAATGCCATTGAATTTGATAAAATTTATAATTATCTGATAACTGATTCACACCCCCCCCCCCTCTTAGTTATCTTGGTGGACTTTACTTTTTAACACATCTAGCAGCAATATGGCCAACTTCTTTATAGTTAAAACATGCTAAAGATAATTTACCCTTATATCTACCTTTACCTTTAGATAATATTCATTGGAAAGTTGAATATATTGATGTATATGAATTGATATAGTGTTTTCATTATGGAAACAAAGTCATATAGTAGTTTGGAGTCAGCGCACTTAGTGTAAAGATCAGAATTCAGTTAAGTGTTGAAGACTCCATAGTGTACATAGTTCCTGCAGCTCAGAGCATCAGTGCACATGTGTATAGATGAATTATGGTATGCACCCTAGATTTTAACTTAGTTAGACTATAATATTACTTATTCTATGAGCACATGATTAGATATGCAAAGTTTTGAAAGATATAGTTAGTTGAAGTTGCACAGCTAGTGTGTGCCACTAGAGAATAGAGCATGGAGCCAACAGTTAGTATTTTGGTTTGCAATTGTAATGTAAAGTTGTAAAGGCTATGTACCCATTGTATTTAGGTTTCTAACATGTTTATATGTTTAATTGTAAGAGTGCTTAAGCCAATTCATTTGGAAGCATTATTTGTAATTAGTTATAAGGCTGACCTAGATGTTTATTTTGTATGAGCGTATAAATATTAAATGTGCCCATTGTATTTAGTATGGAAGAAGATCTATTAAGTTGTGATAAGTAGAGAAGAAGTATGTGAAGACACTATGAGATGTATTAAGGCTTTGTAAGAGGTCAAAGCATCAACACAGCAAAGGAATTGATCTGACAAGCAGTGTCACAGTGACAGTTCACCTAGCAGATATAGTGTGTATCTGATATTAGAAGGTTGTAGCCTTGATCATTTGAGCAGTGAGCTCTAGGATAGTGAGTCCACTCCCCTAATAGAGACCATTGTAAAAAACTCCTAATAGGGCCATACCCTTAACTAGGTCTACTGTACTTAGAGCATTGTAAAGCTACTCCTAACAGGGTAAAGGATCTTCTAACAAGGATCACAAAAAACTAGTACAGAATATTAGTGGGTGTCAATTCCCACCGGGGTTTTTACCTATTTGGGTTTCCCCATTACCATATTGGTTTCATGTGTTGATTTCATGTTTCATGTTTATGTGATTGTTTAATTTAGTACTCAAGCATTTAAGTTCAATATAAAGATTAAAGTGAATAGTTAAAATATAGTCAACATTGATTCACCCCCCCTCTTAGTTTTCCCATTCCTAACAATTGGTATCAGAGCTTTGGTCCTCAGCAAAGAAGTTGAACCACTTGAGGAGATCATGGAAAAAGTAGAAATGAAACATCTGAAGAAAAATCTTGAAGCCACTCTTGAAGACCTAGATAATTCAGAAAGAGAAATTGAAGAACTCAAAGAAAAAATCAGTGATGCTCAATTAGTTATCAAAAGACTAAGAAAGGACTTGAAAGGATGCTCTAACAATGATCTTGAAGAAAAAAGAAAGAATTTGAATGAACAAAATGCATCCCTATTAAGTCATCTTGAAGAATTTGATGACAAACTGATGAACAATCAAGATGTCTATAATGAACAAGTTAAGGAGAATCTTCAACTCAATGAGGAATTAAGGGAAGCTAACTTGGAAATCTTGGAGCTAAGGAATTGCAAAGAAATCTTGGAATCTAAATTAAAAGAAGAAAATAATCACATTGACAAATTGCACACCAGTTTTGATTTGATAGAATCTCAATTGTATGCAAGAAGGGCCAAAGGAGACACTAGCTATATTGGATACAATGAAGCACAAAACTAGATTGACAATATGTGAGCAAGAAATGATACTCAAAAGGAGTCTACAAATACTGAGAAGACTAAAGATCAAACCAAAGACAATAGTGAACCTCCTAAGAATGAGTGCAAGCCTGGGGAATGCATTTGTTTTGCATGTAACAAGCCTGGACATATTGTAAGGAACTGTACAGAGGTGAGACCCTTTAATGGTTACTGTTATTCATGCAATAGATTTGGTCATAAAGATATGAATTGCAAGACTAGTAAGAATAATAGGATTTTGCATGATCAAAGAAGCTAGAATCAGAATAATGCAAGTTCTCAGAATGTTACATGTCAGCTATGTAACTATAATGGTCACTCAATGAAACATTGCAAAATGGTGACTTATGTCAATGCACCGAGGAATATGAGACCCCCAGTCATTTATCACTCTTATAACAAGGCTAGACATATCTCAAAGTTCTATAGATTAAAGACACAAGGTCAGGAAAGCCCTAAAAAGACCGAAGAACTAGTATTGGATCCCGAAGGAGAAGTCAAGTTTGTGAAAGCCTTAGAAGATGCGAGCATGATTTGGTCAGAAGGAAATAAGGACAAAGTTTATGAGAATGTATTGGATGTAGCCCTAGTGGACACACCCTCTACATCTACATGAATAGCCCTCAGGGTCATAGGGAGAGCCAATTTAGCTCTAGACCCCTACATGGCTAGTATACTCATTCTCAGAGTATGTGCCTTTGGACTTAAGCTTTTGGATTGTATAGGAACCATTATGTAAGAGTGCACATATTGATTGATAGCAGAACTTGAGTTTGAAATTTTGAAGTGATGGCTTGGTTTACACAACTTGTATTAATGGCAGAATTCTCACTTTAAGTATACAAAAAGTTGTTTTCATTACTCATTGCATTCGAATTTAGAGTGATTGGAGAGTAGAAAGAGCCTTGGAATTTGTTGTGAAGATTTGGAGATTGATCTATCAATGTTTTTAGTGCATTTAATCAGTTGCAAAAACCATAGTTCATTGTGCTAATTCAGAAGTCGTCAAATTATCTCAGAGATCAATTGAAAAGTGTAGCAGTAGAAGTAGAGCAAGAAGATCCTAAGTTGAAGAAAATGAAAAATGGAATAGATGACAGTCAAAAGGGTAAAGAAGACTATACTCCTTCTACACCCAAAGATACTATTGACCTTATCACTCCTCTGGAGTATAAGCCAATAGTCAAAAGAAAGAAAGAAGCTACCACTAGTCATCCATCCTTGCAAGTTACAAGGAACAAGAGAAACATTCAAGCACCTCCTAAGGTAGGATTTAGATCAAGCCTAAAAGTTTTGAATACAAGAATTGTTGATGAGGGTAGAATTGATCAAGTAGAGAAGTATGATGATACATATACTGAGATTGACAAATCATAAATTCATGATATGATTATCAAACATATGATCAAGTTCAAGAAGACAATTCTTGAATTAAAAACTTCTATTCTAGATAGAGTATGGGATATTTTAGAATTCCAAAAGAGACAAGAAAATGAAGAGGATCTAAGGATCAAAGAAAAGATATTAGAAGATAATCTGCCAGTATGTTCTAATGATGAAAAGACATTGATATTGAATTTATTGAAGCCACACCTAAGAACAAAGATGAGAACTCTACACATTATGAACAAAGACTATGAGATGATAATAAAGGAAATAGAGAAGGCTTTTGAGAAGGTGTTCTTAGAACAACACATGAAACCTCCTTCTGTGCCCATCACTCATGCACCTAGTAAGCAAGACAATGTAGTAGAGACCTTTAATATACCAGTGATAGGTCCACAGGTCTCACCACCCACAAATGGAAAAAAATTAGAGGCAGATAAGTCTGTGCCCATGACAGAATCATTCAAGAACAACACCATTGTTATTGACAATGTAGAGACAGCCATGGCAGCCACTGCCATAGAATTGGATAAGTTTGAGGAAGCATTTGTGAGTACACAAGAAGCTGAAATCTTATGCAGCATCTCTCCTCCCACTCATCATGCAGAAGTTCTCATTGAAGACATATCTGATAAGAAAGAAGAATAAAAGAAAGAAGGAAAGAAAAAAGAAGAAAAACAAAGAAGAAGAAAACAAAGAAGGAAAAGAGGAAAAAGAAAGTAAAGATGAAACTTCTATTGAACTAATCATAGTGAAATAAGAAGTGATGGGTAGCACTCGCATCACTCCCTCAGTTTTGTTGTCAAGTTTGACACCTAAAACAAGTAGTTTGGACTCTTGGAAAGAAGAAGACCCGATTAAGTTCAGCGTCATGGCTATGGAGAAGGCAAAAGAAAAACAAGTTATGAGGAATCCTCTCCTAGTAGAGTCAGTAAAAATTTTGAATAGTCTACTAGAGGATAAGAAAGTGTAAAAAGTACATTCGGTTGATGATGTGAGTACAATCATCTCACAGTTTAAAAGTAATTTTTCAAGCCTTCAAGAGTCTACATCCTTCATGGTAGAAGAGAAGTACTTAAAGAAGAGATTGAATGAGTTGATCAATAACATTGCACTAGACTTAAATTCACTTAAGTTTGTTCAAGCATCCTTGAAAGGATTTGCAGATGAAGGAAGAAGAATTATTGTAGAATGCATGGATCAAGACAAGCTCGTTGATGCTCATTTCAAGAAGATAAAAGAGGCTGAAGCCATGATTAAGAAGGTGAAGAGTTCTATGATAGACACATCCACTGATGTAAACATGTGAAACAATGTCTACCAAGGATAGATAGACAAGATTGAGAAGGAAGAAAAAGAGATAACAAGAATAAGATCCAGACAGACTCAGTTGAGGAATGGTCTTGCACCCCCTTTAGACATCCTCAATTAGAACATCAAGAAGATTGATGCTTCCATGGTAACTTATGATCATGGTCCTAACAGTGTCTTGGAGAAGATGGAGAAGCTTCAATATGCATTATGTGCCCATCTCCAGATAGTTAACTCTCTGATAACTTTTTGGAAGAAGGAGATCTAGAATCTCAAGACAACATATCAAGATGTTTTCCCTCAGTAAGTATATGTAGATAATTTTTTTTGATACACCTTTGTCATTAATGTCAAAGGGGGAGTTTTGTATAGAATATTGAGTATAAGATGTATAGGGAGACATAAGATTATGTATAAAAATGTATAGAAGAACAAAATTTTTTTGTAAGAATATTTACTGACTTGGCCATATTCCTTTGTTGCCATTAATGAGAAAGGGGTAAATTGTTAGAAAGTTGACTATATTGATGTATATGACTTGATATAGTGTTTTAATTATTGGAAAAAAAGTCATATAGCAGTTTGGAGTTAGCGTACTTAGTGTAAAGATCATAATTTAGTTAAGTGTTGAAGATTGCACAATGTACAGAGTTCCTGCAGCTCAGAGCATCAATGCACGTGTGTATAGATGAATTATGGTATGCACCTTGGAATTTAAGTTAATTATACTATACTCTTTCTTATTCTATGAGTGCATGATCAGATATTCAAAGATGTGAAAGGTACAGTTAGTTGAAGTTGCATAGCCAGTGTGTGCTAGCAGAGAATAGAGCATGGAGCTAATAGTTAGTATTTTGGTTTGCGATTGTAATGTAAAGTTGTGAAGGATACATGCCCACTCTATTTAGGTTTTTGACATGTTTATATGTTTAATTGTAAGAGACTTAAGCCAATTCATTTGGAAGCATTGTTTGGAATTAGTTATAAGGCTAACCTAGCTGTTTATTTTGTATGAGCATATAAATATTAGATGCACCCATTTTATTTAGTATGGAAGTAGATATTGAGTTGTGAAAAGTAGAGCATAAGTATGCAAAGACACTATGAGATGTATTAAGGCTTTGTAAGAGGTCAAAGCATTAGCGCATCAAAGGAACTAATCTGACAAGAAGTGTCACAATGACAGTTCACCTAGCAGATATAGTGTATATCTGATATCAAAAGGTTGTAGCCTTCATCATTTGAGCAGTGAGCTCTAGGATAGTGAGTCCAGTCTACTAACAGGGATCATTTTAAAAGACTCCTAACAAGACCTGACCCTTAACCAGGTCTACTATACTTAAAGCATTGTAAAGCTACTCCTAACAAGGTAAAGGATCTTCTAACAAGGATCACAAAACACTAGTGCATAATATTAGTGGGTGTCAATTCCCACCGGGGTTTTTACCTATTTGGGTTTCCCTATAACCATATTGGTGTCATGTGTTGATTTCATGTTTCATGTTTAATTAAGTACTTAAGCATTTAAGTTCAGTATAAAGATTAAAGTAAAAAGTTAAAATATAGTGAACACTAATTCACCCCCTGCCCCCCCTCTCAGCATTCCCATTCCTAACAATCTATGGGCCATAAGAGCTTCAAGTTCATCAAGCTCATCATTAGTATTGCTATCACTATCATTATTTATATTATATCTACTACTAGACTTACAGATCTTCAAAGAAGACATGAAAGAAGACTCAATAGATAGTACAACACTATTATCAAAATTGTTTAACTCAAAAGTTGTTAGCTTACCAATTAGACTATCAAGAGTAAGATTATTGCAAGGTGTAGACCTCATTTCATGTATTGTAGATATTCTAATTGCATAAGTAGACATTAAGGTTCTTAGAGTTTTACTTACCACTGTATCTTCATCAATGACACCACCAGATCCTCTGATAGCATTGACTACCTCCTTTATTCAGTTTGTGTACTATACTATGTTTTCTCCTTCCTTCATTTTCATATCATCAAACCTACCTCTTAGGATTTAAGCTCTGACTCTGTTGACATTAACATCACCTCCATATACTTGAGAAAGTTTATCCCACATCTCTTTTGTAGTTGTGCAATCTTTGACATCCTCAAATTCAGCATCGGATAGAGCAGCAACAATCTCTATCATAGTAATGTTGTGTTCATGTCAATCTTTCAGTTGATCAAGAGTTAATGGTCCAATTGTCAGTTGTAAGTAACCCTTCTCAAGTAGATGTAATGTAGAATCTTTGATTCTAGATATATGAAGTTTCATTTGACTTTTTCATATGGTTAAATTGTCCTTGTTCTACTTTGGCACCTCCCTCTTATACATCTTGTGATCTTTCTGCTAAAGTCCTTAAAAATATGTTCCAAGCAACCAATGCTCTGATACCAATTATTAGAATAATTGACAGGGGGGGTGAATATGTTAGATAAATTATCCTATAGTCCCAAATCTCAAGGTGTAACTATCAAAACAATTTTAGCAAACTCTGTAGCTCGGTAACAAAAACTCTTAAAATGTTTGTGCCTTTACCGATTACTAGTTATTTAACTCACAGTAATTACCGATCAAATCAAATATGAAAATTATAAAGTATGACAATAAATAGATCATCACAAAAACACATAACACAATTATTTAACATGGAAACCCTATTAAGGGAAAAACCACTTGGGACCGGTAACCCAAAATAATTTTCACTCTTCTGAAGTGAGCTTGGTGAAGAGCCAACCCTGTTAAAGGTTACAAACACTTTGTTAGGTGTGACCTTGTTATAAAATTTAAGATTAACAGTTATTGTGTGTTCAACTAGAATTCACTATGGGGTTGATAGTATAACAATGCATAGTCATTGATTGACATGGGGCATACCATAAGATGGTTAAGTCCACTCAGTTAAGAGATTTTTTTGCATCAGTGGTTAAATTGAAATAGTAGTTGATCTAATTATGACACAACTTATCTTGCAGATGTTCATATCTATTCTAAGCCTATAGAAATCCTCTAATCAATATATCAATTCACTTCCTTAACTTACTTTCACTCAGTAATAGCTCTTTGACGCTTGTTATTGTTCTACAGTTTGGTTCTCCTTCAACCAATTTGATCAGGCATGCATGAAACTATATTCATGTGAAATCTCTATAGTTTTCTTTCTTCTAACATGTTTCAATAAAGAAAATCATATCTCTTATATAGCCAGGTAGACCATTTTCGAATCAACCATTA
Organism: Chamaecyparis obtusa; assembly: GCA_027943335.1. NCBI lineage: Eukaryota > Viridiplantae > Streptophyta > Pinopsida > Cupressales > Cupressaceae > Chamaecyparis > Chamaecyparis obtusa. The sequence continues at coordinate 193,121 of BSBK01009693.1, forward strand.
GATTTTTCTGCTTAATCTCCTTCATAGATTTTGCCTCTTAAACCTTCCTCGAAAGTTGTGTCAATAACACATTTCAATTACATCCTTTAGATCTTCTCCAAATTTTGTCAGCCATGGATCTTATAACAAACTTTATCCTCAATCTCAAAATCATAACAATTTCTAGCTCATCAATTTCTTTCGGCTAAACTTAAACATTTAATACTTTCATCCATAGTCGGTTAACAAAGAAATGGATCAACAAACACAAGCTCAGTTAATATTGTCACTCAATATATACAACATTGTCTCGGTGTATACTGAAGTGATTCATTTACTAACCACATTGACTTGTACATTTTTCTTCCTTCTCCATAATAGATTTATACAACATAATCAAGTCATGAAGTCATAGACTCACCAATAAGTTACCTAAAAGTATTCCTTATCCTCATCTATAGTATCCATCTTCCTCTATGTAGATATCTTAGTTCTTCATCTTTTCTCTCCTCTTTATAGATGTTTAGATATCTGTAACTAACATGATAAGTACTGTCAAACTAGTTGACATCAATGACAACATAATGATTGATTTAATTATGTTACATATTATTTTAGTACTTGATAATCTCTAATCACTGATCTTAAAGTCATTTAGGTATTTAATCAGTTGTAGTTCATCACTAACAAGTAGCCCATTTTAAGTACCTATACATAAGTAATCATACAATTAATCTCTCACAAATTGAGAAAAGGAAAAAACCCTATGTGATAAAACTCCTCTCCAAAAAAGAGATATGCAAATCACATACATGTGATAGAAAAAGTGATGGATTGAGGTCTCAACATCAATACCTCCTTGGATAGACATTATATGAACACTTCTTCAATTGTCAATATCTTATCACTATATCTATTTGGTAATGTCATTAAGATATTCTACATAAAGTCTTCATTGGTAATAGTGCTTCCCTGATTCTTGACTTTATTCACTACATTCTCAACTCTCTGAAAGTAGCTTTTGATATCTTCACCATCTTCCATTCTCATACTACCATAATTTTTCTCATGTCTTTTAATTTTTCCCAAACTTCATAGGAAATATTCAAATAAATAACCTTTTCTAATTAAGTCTTTGATAAAACACTAGTAATAGAATACCTTTCCTTTTCATTTTCCTCATATGCCTCTATTTCAACTAGAGTTTTAAGCCGAATTTGAGAAGGCACATAATTTCTCTCCACATGTTTCTAGGTCTTGTAATCAACCAATACCAGACATACTTTCATTTGATCTTTCCATGAACTATAATTTGATCCATCAAACAAAGAGATGGTGAATTCATGTGCCATCATATCTTCTTCAAGTGGTTAAGCTCTTCACCAAGGAACTAGGATCTGATACCAATTGTTGAACATGCCGAATAACTAAGAGTGGGGGTGAATTATTCCATACAACTTACAAAACTTTTCCTATGTTGGTTAACTCTCAATCAATAGTAATAAAAAATTTAGAATTTTTGGTTAAGCACATCAAACATCCACATAAAATTCAAGAAATAAAAACACAAAAATAATGAGATAGAGAACACATGAATTTACATAGAAACCCGAGATGGGAAAAACCATAGAGAAGCTAGTTCTCATGAAATCAAAAAAAACTTGTTAAGGTGACAATGATATGGTTATTTTTACAAAGGCTCACTACTAGTTACTTCTCACCATAGGTAGGCTCACTACCAATATACAAAGGCTCACTTACAATACAAAAAGACTCACCGCCACAACATGAAGGATCAATACCCAAACATAAAGGATCACTACTAATAAATGAAGGCTCACTTCCAATACATGAAGGCTCTCTACCAATACACGAAGGCTCAAGTTACCAAAAATATGAAAAGAGATATAATCCACCACTGATATCTACACATGGATACATATCTTCTTACTAAAATATTTCCAATCACTACACATATCATCACATGTTATTCCTATCAGTTTCATTGCAAACAATTCAACTCCTTGATCTACTTATATGGCATGATGATAGTTTCAAAGTCAACAAGAAGGATTAACCCAAACTATTCATCTGCTAATTTTTTCATCTAATAAACAACACTCTCCAAACTATGTCAGTGATATGCACATCAACCGATACATAACTGATATACAAAACCAATTGGTTCTACTACAACTGATACACTAGGAGAATAGAATACATATATGTTGACATCAATGACAATATAATTGATCACATTAAAGTCACATTATAATAGTCTCCCCCTTTATCATTGATGTTAACATTCATCAATAATAAAGCACAAAAATAAACTTCAATTTTTTAATCCAATTTTTATCCCTCTTTGACAACAATAAAAAAGGACTAAACAAACTCCCCCTTGCTATCATACTCTGCTCCCCTATGGGAATCCATGAAGCACTAATTTGAAAAAAAAAGAAATGCAAAGCACTAGACCAATGCACACACCTGTACATTTAGTGATCACTAAGAAGAGGGAAAATGCCCAGCTTCACCCTAAGATAATCAAAAGTATCCTTGCAAAAAGGTTTGTGAATATATCTACTATACATTCCTTTGTGGGCACATACTCAAGCTTAACACCACCTTCCTCAACCCGCTCTCTAATAAAGTGATATTTGATGTCAATATGTTTTATTCTAGAATGCATTACTAGATTCTTTGAGATACTTATAGCATATCAGTATTATCACACATGATAGGAATTGGTTCATCAAAAATATCTCCTATATCCTTCAAGGTATGCTTTATCCATAATACTTGAGTACAAAATGAGGATGCTACAATATATTTTGATTCAATCGTAGATAGTATTACATAATCTTGATTCTGGCTTGGCCAAGCAATGAATAGGGTGCTAAGAAAGAATTCTTAGCCACTAGTACTCCTTCCGTTCTCCAAACAACCTACCCAATTATCATTTGTATATGTTGTCAGTGAAAAATATGACTCTCTTAGATACCATAATTCCATATCTTATGTTCTATTCAAGTATTTGAAAATCCTCATTACTTCCATAACATGTGACTCTTTCATTCTTGTTGAAATAAGGCTTCCAAATATAATACATACATAATATCTAGTCTAGCAGTAGTTAGGTACACCAATCCTCCAATCATTGATATGTACTTATTTGCATCCACTTTCAGTGAATCATCCTCCTTAGTCAACTTAAAACTAGTAAAAATAGGAGTACATAAAGTTTTGAATTTCTAGGTTGAACTTCTTCAGTAACTCCTTCACATACTTGGATTGAGAAATGAAAATTCCCTTGTTGTTATGACTTACTTGCAATCCAAGAAAGAAATTAAATTCAACAATCATAGACATTTAAAATTCCTTCTACATTTCTTTAGCAAATTTCTTGCATAGATCATCTTTGCCTCCAAAGATAATATCATCAACATACACAACACCAATCAAATTTTTTTCTAAAATTATCTTAAAATATAGATTAATGTCAGCCCAGCCTTTCTTGAATCCTTGAATAATTATATATTTATCCAATTTTCAAAACCAGGCTCTAGGTGCCCACTTCAATCTACACAGTGCCTTTTTCAATCTATAAATTGTATTAGGATCTGATTGTGATATGAACCCTTCTAGTTTCTCATTATAAACTTCTTCCTTTAGTTATCCATTTAGAAATGTAGACTTGACATTCATCTGATAAAATTTGAATCTTTTGAATGTTGTAAATGTAAAGAACATCCTAATATCCCCCATATGAGCAATAGGGTCATAAGTTTCCTCAAATTCAATTCCTTCAATTTATGAACTTAACCCTTGCATACTAGTCTCACCTTGTTCCTGACAACTTTTCCATTCTTATCTAGTTTATTTTGGTAAACCCATTTTTACCCATCATGTATTCTTGTCTTCTAGTTTGGGAACCATTTCTAAGGTCTAATTCTTCTCTATGTGATTGAGTTCTTTCATTTTATTAATCCAACTTTGATCACTACACACTTCTATTATATAGTGTTAGGTTCAACCTTCAACAGTAAACATAACACCGTATGATCTTGAGATGCTTTACTTCTAGTAACAACTCCTCTTTTCTTTTCTCCAATGATATAATTCTCTGAATGATTCTAGATTTCTTTTTTAACTACACATAAAGGTCTATGACAACCCACAATTTTAGATACAATACTTTTATTCATGAACCATACTTGGGCACAATTTTAATATCTATTTCCATTTAAAATACTTGATGCCAACTAACAGGGTCTTTTGTTCTTAACATATAACTCACTTTTTTACCAAATGCACCCAAATATATAACTAATGTCATTACATCATTAGGTATTACATCTTAAGGAATACCTCTAAGTTTCAAAGTTGGAATTAATTCCTCCTTAATATGCAAACACATGAAATTATTGAGCATTAAAGACACATAAATCCTATCACCAAAATTCTTAATGAACGCTAATTGAAACTCTGGGAATGAGTCGATGCAGAGGTATCTTGTTTTCCTAGTGATCTTACATCATCTTGGAGGAACTTCCTTGTGGTTTGATGAAGTTCCTTGTTTTGGGCAGTTTTAAGAGATTTTGTGTGTGGATAATTTTTAGAGATATTTGGCATGTACAATGAAAATGGTGTTTTTATTTCTATTTGTGGAGGCTATGTCTTTGATCACACCTCTTTAGGTAGTATGGATTATGATATCTATCATGTTCTGTATTGATTAGTTATATTCTTCATGTAACTGGATAAGTTATGTTCACTAGTTGATTTTTGAGGATTGCAGTGGGGTTTTCGATCGATAGAACCAAATGGAATGGATCTTGGGCTGGACCTATATGTGTGGCCGACCTGGTGATTGGATCATGGCTAGGGAATTAATTAAATATTTTAATTTATTTAGGATCTAGGGTGACCTGATCTAACATGTTTGTCTTGGGATATGTAATATCTTGAATGCCAACCTATGGTGGATAGTAGGTATAAATTTAGAGATCTTGATTGTAATAGGAGGTAGCACTAGGATTTATAGATAGGAGAGAGAGTTGAGAAATGATAGCTCTAAGGTTTGAAAGATTGGAATGAGGATCTAAGTTTGATTTCATTATATTGGTCATACTGGGAAGACTTTACTACTAGACATGTTTGATGTAATTTGATGTTACTTGATAATAAATCCATTGTTGTTTGGTTATATCTATGTTGTAGGTTTCTTTTTTCTACCGTGTTGAGTCTTGCTACAAGATTGGACATATTCTTTGGAGACTTCTCTATTCTTGAATTCATAAAGTCATATCAGAGCTAGTTTGATCTTGTGATAGCGTAAATATTGGTTTCTAAAGTTGTGAAGAGTTTGCGGTGTTTTTTATGAGGTGGAAAAGGGTAGTTTTGACTTGTAAAAGTGAAGGGCTTGCGCAAGGTGGTCCAAAAAAAATTTCTACTGGAAGGTGGAGTTGTTGTGATGATATGAGTGAGTTACAGATCTTGGAGTGGTAGATATTTGTTCTTGAATTTTTAAATCTATGAAGGGCTTGTTGTAGGGTGGTAGATAGTGGATCTAACCTACGCTTGCTATGGATTCTTGTGAGATGTATCAGGAAGAGGATTTTATTGGCTATGAGCCTAAGAAAGAGGTGAAACCCTTGAGACATCCTATTTTTGGGGAAGAGATCATTAAATAAAGGAAGTTTGCAAAGCTTCTCAGTTATTTCCAACTATGAGGCACCTAGAATCTTTCAATCAAAGCATCAATCTGAGGTAGATGCATCTTGGGAGCGAAGGGAAGAAGTTGACAAGAAAGGTTGACCAGTTAGTTGAAGATAAGGTCTTTAGCCATCTTGAGAAGAAGATGGAGGATATTTTTGGTAAGCTTGAGGAAATTAGGAGGTTGAATTGCAATTGGCATTTACTAATCCAAAAAAGGATTGTTTGGCCTATGCAAAGGCTTGGTCAAGGCAGGAAAAGGAAAGTTATGGCTGTTGTTGAATAGGTTAAGTTTGAAGAGGTAGAAATTTACCTTTCTGAGGTTGAGGTGGTAGATCGAGTTGGTTTTCATGATCAGATGGTTGGGTCTGATATGAAAATTATGGAGCATCTTTTTGTTGGTAATGAGATTGCTAATGATGTTGAGGAGTTACCTTTTTTTATGGTAATATTGATTCTTTTAGTGTTGATAAACTTGTTGATAGGGTTTGCATTGGAGATGATAATCTTGTTGTTGATGAGGAGTTATAGACTAGGTTGTTCTAGTTAGATGATGTTACTTGTGTTGTAGAAATGCATATGGTCACAAAGGATATAGAGGTGGCTAATGAAGATGATGGACATATTGAATTCCCTATTGTTGATAAGATGATAGTGGAAGGCGATGAGTTGCATAATTTATTTGTGAAAGGAGAATGCTAATTTGATGCATTGTGCTGAGGATGTTGATCAATTTGTTTCTATTAATAGGTGTATTGACTAATTGGTTGTAGTGCAAAGGATTTAGAGGTTTCATTTGAGGAAGCATAGGTTGCTTGTGTGTGAGTTTATCTTCTTTCCTTTGAGGACTTGGAAACCGATGGTCAAGATGAGGTTGTGTTCTAATTTTCTTGCAACATCAAAGTGTGAGGAAAAATTTTCTATTTACATTGGATATCTAATGCAGGGGAATCTTGGGTTCCTAGTGATCTTACATCATCTTGGAGGAATTTCCTTATGGTCTAATGAAGATCCTTATTTTGGGCAGTTCTAAGATATTCTGTGTGAATGATCTATGGAGATATTTGGTGTGTGTGATGAAAAGGATTTGTTCCTTCATATTAGTGGACACTATGTCTATGATCTCACCTCTTCATGTGGCATGGATTGTGAGATCTGACATGTTTTGTGCTGACTGTTTATGTTCTTCATCTTACCAGTTTAGTTGTCTTCACTGGTTGATTTTTGAAGATTGTAGTGGGGTTTTTGATTGATGAAGTCGAGTGGCATGGATCTCAAGATGGACCTATATGTGTGGCTGACCTAGTGGTTAGATTGTTCCTAGTGAATTAATTAAATGTTCTAATTTATTTGGGATCTAGGCTGACTTGGTCTAATACATTTGTCTTGGATATGTAACATCTTGAATGTCGACCTATGGTGGCTAGTAGGTATAAATTTAGGGATTGCAATTGTAATAGGAGGTAGTTTTGGGAGTGTTGGATAGAATAAAGAGTTGAGAGAGGATATCTCTAAGGCTTAAAAGATTGGAATGAGGATTTGAGTCTAATTTCATTGTATTGGCCATAACCGGGAAGGCTTTACATCCTGACATGTTTGATGTGATTTGATGTTACCTAATAATAAAGTTGTGGGTATTTATTTATATCTTTGTTGCATGTTTCTTTTTTCTTTTGTGTTGACTTTTTCTACAAGATTGGACATCTCCTTTGTAGACTTCTCCACTCTTGACTATATCATGAGTTGGTTGATCTTGGTATCAAATTTAAAAACCAATCTCTTGCATCATCTTTCATGGACAATAGTGATGAAGGGACAACCACCTTTACCAACTCATAAGCAAAGAAATAACAACATAGAGACAAAGAGAAGATAAAATGCTTTACAAATCATACATTAATACTTGAAAATCATTACAACTTGAGAGATCTTACACATGAGAGATCCCTCCAAAGATGAGATCTACAACATGAGATCTTACATCCTCAAAGCTTACAATCCAAGAGTTTGCAACTTGAGAGCTTCTTCCCCAATACAAGATCCTACCACTTGAGAGTTTTTTCTCCAATAGGAGATTCTAGAACATGATAACTTACAATGTGAGAGCTTGCTTATGAATGCTCATATGCCTTCTTTATATAAGAATTTATCCTCTAAGATATTACAACACAACCAATGTGGGATAAAAGATAGATGCAAGTACTTTGATACAAATATTAAATTCTCACCCAAATAATATTGAGCACCACCATGTGGGCCAATTAGAAAATTACATTACTTTTGTGGCCAATAATAAAATAGAAAGTTGTAACTACCTAGCTACAAATATTAAATGCAAGAACTTTCAACAAATTTCTAAAATGCCACCTACACACCTTGATAAATGAAATGATTTCTTTTATTATTATTTATTTTTCTTTTATTCCACCTATGCACCTTGAAAAATAAAATAATTTTTTTTTCTTTTTTCTTTTTTTTTTAAATTTTTATCATGCCCCCTTTTTATTTTGTGATGCAAGATGATCCTATATTAGACACCCAAGGTAGGAAAATTTTTGTGAATATGGATTCACAAAATGAAGTAGTCGATGCTGATATTTTTTTTTCTTCTCTTCCAACACCTTGCTGGAACAAGTATCCGCTGCCCATATATTTCCTTTTTCTTTCTTTTCCAACACCTAGTTGGCATAAGTATATGCTGCCAACAATACTCTTTTGCAATCAACTTCGTCAATCTGTAACTCTCATTCTCCTCCAAACTTCTAGGATCTAATGCACCTGTAATAAATTCTGGAACACCATATAAATATTATATTGCATACCAAACATCACTTGAAAAGTCCTCATATAAAACATCATCATTATCTTTCAAATCCATCTCAAAATCAACATCCCATGATTCGTAAAAATTTACCTCTTTCATATCTTCATCTTTATTTTGTTCTTTCGCGTCTTCAACAAGACATTTAACAACTTCTTTCCTTTGACCTCCAACCAAAATATTTCACTCTTCCTCAACTACTACAATCTTCATTAATAAATCATCTTCATCAACTTCAGGTTCACAAATCTTTTCATCTTCATGCTCTCCCTCTTCTTTTGTACCACTTGCGTGATACTCTACTTTATTTTCTATCTTTCCTGCATCCAAAGAATTGTCATCATCTCTTTGAACCACTCTTCTCTTTTTCAGCTCTGCTTCTAATTCAGCCACTTGTTTCTTCAAATCTAGTATTGCAACTCTTGTCTCTTCTTGATATCTCTCTATAATTTTCTCAAGTCTAGGAATTCTAAGAAGCCATCCAATCACAAAACTCATCTTCTTCTTTCTCTTCTCCATACTCGCATCCTCTTAATGAAACTTTCACCCAACCTAAGGTCCTAGTGCAAACTACCTCACACTTGGTGATCTGTCTACATGTTCAGGAACTCCTGCTCTGATTGAAGGACACAACCGCTCTGATACCACTGATGAAGGGAAAACCACCCTTACCAACTCATAACTAAAGAAATAACAACATAGAGACAAAGAGAAGATAAAATACTTTACAAATCATACATTAATACTTGAAAATCATTACAACGTGAGAGATCTTACACATAAGAGCTTCCTCCAAATATGAGATCTACAACATGAGATCTTACATCCTCAAAGCTTACAATCCAAGAGCTTGCAACTTGAGAGCTTCTTCCCCAATACAAGATCCTACCACTTGAGATCTTTTTCTCCAATAGGAGATTCTACAACTTGAGAACTTACAATGTGAGAGCTTGCTTATGAATGCTCATATGCCTTCTTTATATAGGCATTTATGCTCTAAGATATTACAACATAACTAATGTGGGATAAAAGATAGATGCAACTACTTTGATACAAATATTAAATTCTCACCCAACTAATATTAAGCACCACCATGTGGGCCAATTAGAAAATTACATTACTTTTGTGGCCAATAATAAAATAGAAAGTTGTAACTACCTAGCTACAAATATTAAATGCAAGAACTTTTCATAAATTTTTAAGATGCCACCTACACACCTCAATAAATGAAATGATTTCTTTTATTTATTTATTTCTTTTATTCCACCTATGCACCTTAAAAAATGAAATAACTTTTTCTTTTCTTTTTTCTTTTTTAAATTTTTTTTTATCATGCCCCCTTTTTATTTTGTGATGCAAGATGCTCCTGCATCAGACACCCATGGTAGGAAAAATTTTGTGAATATGAATTCACAAAATGAAGTAGTCGATGCTGATTTTTTTTTCTTCTCTTCCAACACCTTGCTGGAAAAGTATCCACTGCTAATATATTTCCTTTTTCTTTCTTTTCCAACACCTAGTTGGCATAAGTATATGCTGCCAACAATACTCCTTTGCAATCAACTTCGTCAATCTGTAACTCTCATTCTCCTCCAGACTTCTAGGATCTAATGCACCTATAATAAATTTTGGAACGCCATATAAATATTCTATTGCATACCAAACATCACTTGCAAAGTCCTCATATAAAGCATCATCATTATCTTTCAAATCCATCTCAAAATCAGCATCCCATGACTCGTAAAAATTTACCTCTTTCATATCTTGATCTTTATTTTCTTCTTTCACTTCTTCAACAAGAAATTTAATAGCTTCTTTCCTTTGACCTCCAATCAAAACATTCCACTCTTCCTCAACTGCTACAATCTTCATTAATAAATCATCTGTATCAACTTCAGGTTCACAAATCTTTTCATCTTCATGCTCTCCCTCTTCTTTTTTACTGCTTGCGTGATACTCCACTTTATTTTCTATCTTTCCTATATCCAAAGAATTGTCATCATCTCTTTGAATCACTCTTCTCTTTTTTAGCTCCACTTCTAATTCAGCCACTTGTTTCTTCAAATCTAGTATTGCAACTCTTGTCTCTTCTTGATATCTCTCTATAATTTTCTCAAGTCTAGGAATTCTAAGAATCTATCCAATCACAAAACTCATCTTTTTCTTTCTCTTCTCCATACTCGCATCCTCTTAATGAAACTTTCACCCAACCTAAGGTCCTGGTACAAACTACCTCATGCTCGGTGATCTATCTACATGTTCAGGAACTCCTACTCTGATTGAAGGACACAACTGCTCTGATACCTTTTTGTTACATGTTGTGTTGCATATGTGAGATATTGTTTGTAAATGTGGCCATGTGTATTCTACTTGGTGGGTGATCAAAGTGTGACAACATGTCTATAAACCATTGCACTTGAGAGAATTTGTGAAGAGGAAGTCTCAAGAAGTGGCTTGTAGCTTCCTATCTACGATGTACAAGAATCTAAATATTATGCATAGCGGCTCTCAAATGAACCTCAATAAGAAACCCTTGCAAGGTGCACCATAGAATGGAAGATTCAAAATGATAGTGCAAGAATGAGAGATTTATTTAAATGAGATGCATGATCTAAGCTAGAATGAAAATGCAAGAACAAGAAAGAAAAGATAATCCAACAAGATTACAATACCTCCTAGTCAAGCTATGTGATTTAAGATAAATACAATAAGGAAATGTTAAGCTAAAAATACCAGTAAACAAGAGTGTAAGTGCTCAAGAGTGCTCTTAAGAATGCAAGTAAACAAAATGATAGCATAACAATATTATGAATGAGTGATGTCTAGATTAGGATTAAGATTCACCAAGAATGAGGAGAGAGTTTCCTTTTAAAGAGAAATGGACACTGAGAGATTAAGAGGAAAAATCTAAGGGTGGAGAATAATCCCTATTTTGACTTTGGTGCACAAGATTCTCAAGAGGAAAAATCAATGGACATGGTTAAGAGGCCAAAAATTATGTGTGGAAGTGATTATGAGGCAAAAGGAGATTCCACTCACCTAGAAGAATGTGCAATCAATGTGTAGACAAAAAGACTTTTCTTTCTTTTTAAATTAGAGAATTCCTTTTTCATGTGCACACATAGGATAAAGTGGGTTTTATTTAATTAAAAGGGGACTTGTTTTTTTAATCAAATAAAACTTAGTTGAATAAAGTGGTCAAACTTTAGGATATCATAAAAAAAAATGATAAAGTAATGATTTGATCAAGAGATAAGAGATTAAATCAATATAAAAAATTGATCAAGAGTAAGATAAAGTCTAGTATTTAAAATTTTAATGTTAGAGTGGAGCTCAAGGTTTACTAAACCATTTTTGGGTGATTACATTTTCCCCACTTTGACTAATGTGTGAGTGATATGGGAACAAATTGAGTCAAAGAATGATGATATCAAGTTAATTGATAGAGATCTAACTCCAAACTTGATTGAATGAAGCACAGAGAGATAGCTAATACCGAACTTGGATGAGGACTTAGAAAAAGATAGACAAGATAGGTCTGATTCCAAACCTAATCAAATGAAGCATAGAAAGGCAACTAATCTTGAACTTGATTGAACAAGAACTAGAAAATATAGATAAGGTAGAAAAATCAATTTGTATCTTTGAGACAAGTTACTCCCGCCCCCTCGGGATCAAAATTGAAATGAGGTAGAGGAGATGTAGAAATGAGATAGATATGATCAAAATCAAGATAAGATAAGATTCAAGATGATTGATAAGTGCATAAGACCAAGTTTGACTACCAAGTGATGAAAATTTTCCCCAGTTTGAATAAGGTTGACTAGAAAGATATAACAGTAGAATTAGGTCAAAAACTAGAAGAAAGGATGATGAAACGATGATGGAAGAGAGTAAATGGTGATGATTGCCTCGAAGGATCAAAAAGATTATCCTAAAAGAGTCACTCAACTACGTGTGGAACAAAAGAATTTTTAAAATATAATTTTGATGATCAAGATGAAGTTGGATTTCAATTTTGATCCTGAAAAGGGATCTAGGATGTCAAAATTAGGTAAGGGTGCAATTTTTGCGAAAAATATGAGACTTTAAAAAATTAGGTTAAAATACTATATAAGGGGCCCAAAGGGTCATTTTCAAATCATTTGTACTTTTTGACTTCTAGTGAATCCAGAGTGAGATATAGCTTTTTGATGGAAGACATGAGAATACCCATTGATTAGATTATGTACTCATACCTTATGCTTTATTTCTTTAGAACATGATGCTCTCATAGCTATAGATTCTTTATGCTCTAGTATGTATATTATGCGATTCATGGTTTGAAATGTAACACTTTGAGTAGATTAGATATGATTATTTTATTAACCCCTTGTGATGACATAGAAGGTTGAAAGAGAGAAAGATTGAAGAAGTGATAAAGACATGATCAAGATAGAAGAAAGGAAGATACACGATCAAGCACTGTTGACCAACCATCTAATAATGATGAAGGAGACTCTCTCCCAAATCTAATGCAAACTAAGAATGTACCTATGAAATGAAATCTACCATAAAAATGTAAAGTGCAATTTGCAAGGGTTAATAGGTCCTTGGCCTTATTAAGGGACATCGCAAGATCATACAACCATCACTAGTGCAAACACAAATATGAAGATATGAATATGATCTATATTAGATAGAATGTAGGAAACACATGTAAGTATCAAGACATAATTGTTGAGATGATTTGAACATGGTTTCTAATTTAATGTTGCAAGATTATACCAGCATTGAGGCATACGTGCTAAGGTAACTATGAGTAGGGTCTTGCATAAGAAAATACAATGTAAGAGTCAAGGATAAAGCTCTAAATCTCCTAAGTATCCAAGAGATCAAGACAAGAGACACCTAAGATCATTAAAGTGATACCCATAGGTAGAAATCAAAGAATATATGCCCCATTCCCACACTCCTCTAGTCATAACATCATAGAGAGACTAAGGAGGAAACAATTAATGAAAATCATCCATCAATCAACACATAAATAAAATAAGTCATAACATATCTCAGTCATTAGATTTTAAGTGTGGTGTGAAAAGAAAATTATAACCATTGACTTGCTAGGGCTCATGCCTGTAAGTGAGAAATATCGCACAATCCCATACTACATAAAAAGAATAGACTCAAGGTAGCACATCTAATAAGTGTTAAGAAACACTCGATGTCATAGGAAGTGTTGAGAAACACCAAGAAGTGTCAATGAAAAATTGCTCATCGTGAAGGACTAATAAACTAACTCAAGTTAAGCTCAAGAGGTCAACCAAGTGAAAAGAATTGACAACCTATATAGGCATACTATTGGTCCCAGGAAATAGATAAGAGCTAAGGACAAGACTAAGACTAGTTCTAGCCTATGACGACATAAGGAGACAAAGAGTTGATTGTGCTGAATGAGATCACAAAGAGTGCAACCACACATTGATAGATGTAATCAATCTGAGATATTGGTTTTCACTAGCATAATGATTTATTTGGACATTATATGATTTTTACTAATTTTTTAGAGATTTTAGGATTTTTAAGATTTTTTCAAGAACATTTTATAATTGTTTTTGAATTTTTTTCATAATCATTTTTTAATTTTTAAGATTTTTAGAGATTACTAGTTCTCAAGAAATATCACATTAGTTTTCCCCCAATGTATAGAAAGGTATAGGACATGATGGATGGATTATAAAGTTGGTGGATGAAGCAAATAGATCATGATGGAGGAGGTGAGTGAAAACAACCCTTAGGAATAGTCTCCTCAAGATTGCCCAAGATAGGGAAAGGGAATATAGCAATGTAGGCTCATGAAGTGATGTTGGATAGCATAAAGGATAATAACCTGGTGTCATGAAAGAATGTGGTCCAAAATAGTGGACATGTGAAGAGACACCTATTAACAGAAATTGCATTTTTATTTTGTTCTTCATTTTGATCAAGACCAAGGGGTTAATTGGATAAGATAGTGATAGGATAATACAATGAGGATAAAGGGTGAGCGAGATTATGAGTGAATGGTTTGAGATAATAGAAAGGATGCTTAAGAATAGTGATGGTAGATTCTAGATTAAAAAGATCACAGTAGGGTAGCATGGATGGAAACAAGTGAGTTAAGATGAAGGGAAGGATAGGATATGACAAGATATATGATTCTCATGGATAGTAAAACCTTGTCAAAATCAAAGGTGGAAGAGGAAGTATGGGTGCACATGAAATAGCTAGTGTTGATGAATCTTGCTCCAAGTGTAGAGTGCAAGATGGAAGAACTACACATGACACCTGTTTGTGAGATTTTCATCATGGTACTTGTCCAAGGAACCACAAGTACTGGTTTTCACTATAAGACAAATTTATTTCTGTTTATTTTTCAACCAAGTCGCCTATTTCCAAGTTTTCACCAAGGCACATTTTTTTGAATTTTCCTTTTTGAAATTTTTAATTTTTGAAGGAGCTCAAGCCTAATTCTCTTTGGATAATGATCCTTTGGAAAGATATGATATGATAGGCCAAGATTACTAAGAGATATTCTCAAAGATGCTAATAAGGTAATGGTAGGGAAATGAGATGGAGGAAAGGATGACAGCTAAGGATTTATACGTAAGATGGTATAAGAGGAATGAAAGGATAATGAATGAGAGGATAAGAAATATTTCTATGTGTGGGTGTGAGAAAGGGAATGGAAGGATAATGAATAGAAGGATACAAAGTATTATCAAGATCAACATTGACACACACCTTGAAGGGTAGTGGAAGGATGGAGGAAAAATGGATTAAATAGCTTGAGGCTTTGATGCAGGAAGTGATGCAGATCTTAGGACACAAGGACCCAAAATGGATGAAGGAGAGGATGGAATATTTTTGGAATAATATGGAGTGGAAGTCTTTGGAATCTTGAATGTCAACTTTGATTTTTCTTTTATATCCAAGCCCTTTAAGAGAGACTTGGGAATCCACATAGCTTTTGTATTTTTCTTACTTGTAGTTTCTTTTGATCGAAATTGTTCCATGATGGATTTCATAATCCATATTTTATCTCATTTTCTTCTTTTATTTGAGAACCCTTATGGTCTCTTGAATTTTTCTTTCTTTCTTTGTAGTCACATGTCGATTAGATAGGACATGGCGATCTTCCTATGTAAGTGGATTCTTGTATTTTTTATTTTCCTATTGTACATCCAAATTGCTTCCAAAATACTTAGGAATTGTGGATGAATGAGGCTTATATGTTGGGTTTTGATGGGTGGGTGTATGAAAATTTCTCAAGGATACATGTCTTTGTTGATCTTGAGGTATGATGGAAAAGGTGGAGGACAAGCTAGGAGAAATAGGTATAGTAGATGGAGGGATATACGGTCCCAATATGGATGGAAGATTTGAAGGTTTCATCTTTGGGATATAAAGACCAAGGATGGAATTGGAAGATGCAAATAGATAGTGGATAAGGACATCAACATCCATAGAGTGAACAACATGGCCAAGGCTCTAATCTATAAGGTCCACATTTATACCAATAGGCTCATGAGTAGCCTTGATAGGAGAAGTTTGATAGGAGAAATTGGAGCTTGGGAAGATTTATTCTTATGAAAAAGAGTATGAGAAATGGGAGATTTTTGAGATGGATGTGAAGGATTATGACAAGGAGTTATTTTTCTCCTAATTTTGAATAAGCTCATTAGAGATGATGGGAGGAATAATTTGATCTTTCTCCAGAGATGGATAAGATATAGGAGGTGAAGGAATATCATCTTAGAAGGAATCATCGTGAGGCTCTAGGGATATGGGACTTTGGTCAACCACTAGATAAGGATGGATGGTATCTTGGTCTTGATCTTGATTGACATTAATTTCTTCACACTTCAGATTGTCCTCTTGACATGGAACCACTTCTAAGGATGAAATAGGTATTTGGGTATGTGTGAGGGATTCTTAAAGGATTGATGAAGGAACATTTAGGATAGGTATAATAGGTGTTGAATCACAAGGAAGCTTGGGGTCTATGACCTATGAATCATGGAAGTGACTTGTACAAAGATGTATATTAGCTTAGATCTCTTTTGGAGGTAGCCCTTGAGGATACACATAGGTAGCATGAAAAGTATTAAGCTCTTTGTTCAATGTAGGGATTTTGGATGGCTTTTCATTTTTAGAAAATGAAACAATGTTGGAAGAGGTAGATGCATAATGAGAACCATTACTAGACATGGGTTCATGATTTTGATCAAGCTTGAGAGTAGTATCATCATTAGATGATTCATTAGGATCTTCAACACCAATTATGTCATCATTAATGAGATCTTGGATTTTATGTTTCAAATTCATGCAATGTGAAGTCCTATGTTCATTATTCAAATGATACACACAATAGAGACTCAAGAATGAAAGTCCACTATAAGTGGCTGGAAGTAATGTGATGAGATTGTTTCCAATGATAATTCATAAGATTATCCCAAAGGAGTAAAGACTTTCTCTAAGGGACGATTAGGTTCATTTTGATGTTTTTGCAGATAGGGAAGAATCTTAAGTGAATAAGTTATTTTGGTGTCTTCACTTTCTCAATCAAATATAGGTTAGTCATGGAGAGGTTCTCGATCAAAGATAAGTTTTTAAGGAGTTTAACTTGCTGATGATGCGGAGGAATTTCAACTGCTCTGCAAACTCTTCAATAACATTCTTCAATCTGCTTATCTCGGTGTTCTTCTTTGTAAACAATGATTCAAGGCTCACAAACTCTGCAAAACTCTCATCTCCTATTGATCACATCAAAGTAATCCTATGCTTCCATGGTTTGCACTGCATGAACATACACCGAGCTCAACATATCAACTCACCGATAACTGGTTCATGTATTTGCTAATACTTCATGCTTTTCTGGTCATCCATGGACTGAGTTGAATACAACATCACATGGGACTATCATCCCACAAACTTACAGGTATTAGCAAGATTTCGTGACACCTTTTTATATTATCAAAGAGTGATAATAATTGGTTCTGACACCAAACACTCTACAAAATCTTTTAAACCAAGTCCCTCGCGACTCCTAAACTTGGTTGTCACTGCAATCTTTGCTTGGCTATACATCACCTTTTCCATTTTCAAAGGCCAAATGGTATGAGATCACCAGCTCCATGTTGGTCGACTCGAATAGGCATGGCCATAACATATCTGCCACCTTTGCACTATTTCAAAGGCCGAGTCACACACTGCATGATGTGTGATGAATTTTGGCTGTCATTCCTAGCTCGAGCATGCAAGGACACGTATGTTTGCCACCTTTTCTCCATTATCAATGACCAATAATAATTTGGCTATGCTACTCAACATGAAACTGCATATTGGTTTCTTGAAAACCATTACAAACTTAATACACCCGAAGAGTCCTCAATATCATTCGGCCCACTTGACACGTGAAGAGCCCATTAACATATATCATTAAAATGAGACATTCAAAAGTATCAGGATCATTATCAAAACCGATATATAAAATAACTAATTCATTCCATATTGATTTAACAACCCAAAAACTTGATTCCACCACCACAACTTACACCATCCCAAAAAGGGATCGACACAAAGAGCCGACATACAAAGCAAACTAGATTCTTTAATGACATACGTTAACAAACTAAAGAACTTGATAACAATAGCATAGCTAACATTCCAAAAAATGATAGGGTACAGTCCCATTCAATGAACTATGATGGACTGTTAATAGAGACTAGCAATAGATAAAATCAAACCCATAGCAATGTAACCAAAAACATTAATTAGGGAGAGACATGACGAGAACAAAAACACACTTTAATCAAAAACAAAGATTTATAAAACAATTACATATCACATGCATGGCTCTCTAGCCTTCAGCCACAGAGCCGACCCTATTCTCTATTCTTTTTTTTTCTCTTTCTCTAAGCTCTCATAATCTTTCTACTCTCCCTCTATCTTTTTTTTTTTGGTTACATTTATCCTCCTTTAATGAGATCCTAGGTAGTTATTAGAACTAACCTATTACAATGCTATTTGACACATTCTCATGAACACATTACAATCCAGTTTTAGGGCATTTAACATCCAATTTTAGGGACTTTAACCATTTCTTGACATGGTCCCATGAAATCAAAATGACTTTAAACATTACAATATTATGAAACTCCTCATAATGTTGAAGGGTCAAGATGCTCCCGCATCATACTCCCAGGCTTAAAAGATTTCCATGTCCGATGGAAATGTGGATTGGTTCATGCTTTTGCTGTGCACTCTGATGTCATAAATGACTTGGCCGCTATCCACCTTGCTTCATGCTACTTCACACCATCACTTTATTTCTATCTTACCCACCCAAGATCCTGGAAGATGCTAACCACCCTTCGCTTAGTGGTTGCTTCTTGCACCTTCTACCCTGCCTTATCCTAGTGGAAACCATACCAAGACCTCTGCTCATGAGATCTTCACACAAGAACATATTTTTCTTGTTGCAGCTTCGATGGATCACTCTTGCAACTAGTGAAATTGCTACCCACCAAATCGCTAGACTTTTCACTGGCTCTGATACCAATCTGATGGGGAGGCTAGGATAGAGTAGCTTAGTCTATGCCCCTAATCCTCTCTAGGATCCAAGTGTTCTTCTAACACCCCTGATGGTCTATAGGATTCCTTATTCCTCCAAGGATCCCCTAACCTACCTAACCTACCCACCAAGTTAAACTATCTCATCTATCGACATTACAAGCTTTTCTCTTAAGCTACTATCCCTTACATAGGCTCATAAGGGTCTTTTAGGCTTCCCACTCCTTCCCAGACTCTAACAGTGAATTTTATGAGTTCCAAGGTGTTCTTGGGTCATTTGACACCACTTCAAGGCAATAGTAAGTTTGGTTCATCACCCGATTGCATAGTTCCTTTGTAAAATAGGGCTACTAGAATAAGCCAATTAGGCCTCCCTCCAGTTTTATAGGGCTTTTGGCATCTTTCCCTCACAATAACAAGGCTAGGTTTCTTAAGTAACCCTCATTTATTTACCCAATCCTCAAGGATTCTTGGGGTCTTAGGTCTCCAAGAATTTGCACAGTGCCTGTACCAAGACTAAGGGTTTTAAGGGTTTAGAGGTGTTAGGATTAACAAGGCAAAAATAACAATTATGTGCAAATATATCAAATATCAAAAATGCAATAAACCACATAGAAGAGAACACAAGACACAAAGATTTAATGTGGTTCACCCAATCCTTGGGCTACATCCACCAACAGTGAGTCCAATATTATTATCCAGTGATTACAACCTGATTACAATCCGTAATCCCTTACAGCTCAATTCTACCTCAAGTACTAAAATCATACATCATCATAAAAATCCCTAACCCTAAGCCATATTATACAATAATTTTTTCCACTTTAGGGTTCGAATGAATTATAACATGTCGGCTCAAATAACCAAAAATTAGTCAGCCTCAAAAAACATTTCCTCGGGGGCTACGCCCCCGAACCCCCGCTCGGGGCCCGACCCGGCCCTGAACCCCGGTGAGGTCAAGGGGAAAAGTGTACAGTACTTTCCTGATCAATCACCACAATCTAACAATCTCCCACTTGGTGACTGATCAGTATCCACACTAAAAAACCTCCCACTTGGAGACTGATCCTGTAGCAAAATCGCTATCATCTGAGGCACCCACTGGATCAAACCACCCTGGACTCAACTGTCCCTTTATTTTGTTCAGTCTATTAGACCAACCGAAGTTGAACAAGAGTCCAACTTCTCCTTTGTTACTACCGAAGTTGAAAAAGATTTAAAGCCAGGTTAGTCGTAAAAGGATTTGCACAGAAATATGGTATTGATTTTGATGAGATATTTTCTCCAGTTGTTAAAATGACTTCTATAAGTACTGTTTTACTTTGTTACTACCTTTGTAAACATATCTATTGGATTATCATCTGTATGTATCTTTGCCAGCTTTAACTACCCATCATCCAAAACTGACCGAATGAAATGATGTCGCAACTATATGTGTTTTGTCTTTGAGTACAAAGAAGAATTCTTCATAAGATGAATGGCACTTTGGCTATCTGTATGTAGAAAATTATCCTTCTGTGGATGTCCCAATTCTTCCAAGAATAATTGAAGCCATATCATCTCCTTAGCTGCCTCTATAGCAGCAACAGACTCTACCTCTGTAGTGGATAAAGCAACCACCTTTTGTAGTCGAGAAATCCAACTCACTGCTGCCCCACCAACAATAAATACATAACCTGTAGTACTCTGCCTGCTATCTATATCTCCTGCCAAATCTGAGTCAACATAGCCTTGTACAGTAGTAGTAGAACCCCCAAAGTGTAAACACTTACTAGATGTACCTCTCAGATATCTAAGAATCCATTTGACTGCATTCCAATGCTCAGTACCATGGTTACTCATATAGCGGCTAACGACTCCCAATGCATGTGCAATATCTGGCCTAGTACATACCATAGCATACATTAAGCTCCCTACAACAGAAGCATAAGGTACCTTAGACATTTTAGTTTCTTCCTCTGGTGTCTTGGGACACATATCCTTAGTCAATTTCAAATGACCAGGCAAAGGTGTGCTGACAGCTTTGGCATCCTGCATGTAGAATCTCTGCAACACCTTTTCAACATAATCAGCCTGAGATAGTGTTAATTTTTTGTTCTTCCTATCTCTACAAATTTTCATGCCAAGGATTTGTTTTGCTGCCCCCAAATCCTTCATAGAAAAATATTTTGCTAACTGTTGTTTTAACCCCTTAATGTGATCCATGTTAGACCCAGCTACAAGCATATCATCAACATATAAACATAGAATAAGGTAGCTGTCATCATCCAACCTCTTAAAATAAATGCAATGGTCAGAATGACACCGAGTGTATCCATGCTTATTCATAAAAGTGTCAAATTTAATGTACCATTGCCGAGGTGCTTGCTTCAAGCCATATAAACTTTTCTGCAATCTGCACACCAGATTCTCCTTACCCTTGACCTCAAATCCTTATGGCTGGACCTTATATATTTCTTCATCCAAATCACCATGAAGAAAAGTTGTTTTAACATCAAGCTGCTCTAAATGCAAATCTTCAGTAGCCACAATACTTAAAACAGTACGGATAGAAGTCATTTTAACAACTGGACAAAATATCTCATCAAAATCAATACCATATTTCTGTGCAAATCCTTTTACGACTAACCTGGCTTTAAATCTTTTCTTACCTCCATCCTCTTCTTTTATCCTGTAAACCCATTTATTCTGTAAAGCCCTTTTACCTACAGGTAACTTACATAAATTCCATGTTTTATTTTTTAGAAAAGAGTCCATTTCATCTGTCATTGCAGACTCCCACTAAAGCTTTGTATCCACCAGCATAGCTTCATTATAACATTCAAGTTCACCAGCATCTGTTAACAAAATAGAATACAAAGATGGATAAAATCTTTCTGGAGGTCTACTTAGCCTTGTTGACTGTCTAACATTCACTGGGGTTTGTGGTATTTGTTGTTGCTATTGTTGCAGAGCATAAGGACCTATTGGATCATGAACTTGTGGAGTATCATCCAGTACTATAGAGTCATTTTCTTTCTTCTCATGCTGCAGCAATAGATCTTTGTACAATACTTTCTCATTGAATATGACATCCCTGCTTCTTACAATTTTATGATTTTCAAAATCCCAAAGCCTATATCCAAATTCATCAATGCCATATCCAACAAATACACATTTCTTTGACTTAGCTTCCAGCTTGGTTCTATTTTCAGAATCAATAAGTGCAAAAGCTTCACAACCAAAGGTTTTGAGAAAAAAATAACTCACCTTCTTACCACTCCATGCTTCCTCTAGAATACCATAGTCCAAAGGAGTAGAGGGGCCTCTATTGATTAAATAAATAGCAGTGTTCATAGCCTCTGCCCACATATTTTTGGGTAGTCTAGCATGCAACCTCATACTCCTTGCACGCTCCATTATTGTCCTGTTCATGCGTTCAGCCACTCCATTTTCTTGTGGAGTCCTTGGTATAGTTTTATGCCTATGAATACCATTAGAGGAACAATATCCTTCAGATTCTCTACTGTAATACTCACCACCATTATCAGATTTGAGACATTTTAACTTTTTACCAGTCTCATTCTCAACCAAGCATTTCCATTTCTTAAAAGTTTGAAATACATCAGATTTCTGTCTAAGGAAATAAATCCATACTTTTCTAGTTGCATCATCTATAAATGTAACATAATACTGAGAGCCACCTAGGGAAGATACCTGAGCTGGTCCCCATACATCTATATACACAAGCTCTAATCTCTCATTTTTCTTTTCCTTCCCACTCTTCACAAAACTAACTCTCTTTTGTTTTCCATAAACACAACTTTCACAGAAATCCATATTGACACATTTTAGACCAGATAAAACTTTCTTTGAATGAAGTAATTTCATACCTTTTTCACTCATGTGACCGAGTCTATTGTGCCACAGTGCTATGTCAAAATCTATAGCAATAGTCTGTTGTTCTTCCTACTCAACTGTAGCCATTGTTCCTGAACATTCATGATCTTTTGAAATAATTAAAGTAGAAGGAACAGTATGACCTGTAAAAAGATATAAGGTGCCTACTTTCACACCTTTTGCTACTACTAAGGAACCTTTTGAAACCTTCCAATTTCTATCATTAAAAGTAACCGTGCAACCCTCATCACCCAGTTGCCTTGCTGAAATTAAATTCCTACTCAGCCTTGGAACATGTCTTACCTCATGTAGTAGCCAATGATTCCCATTCTGCAACTTAATCTTAATTTTCTCTTTTCCAACAATTTGATAGGGTTCATTATCACCCAAATAAACTAGCCTAAAATTCCCTTGGACATAATCAACAAAATAACTTCTATGGGTAGCATGAAATGAAGCCCCAGAATCTAACACCCATGAATCATCAGCATTTTCTAAAGACAGAAGCAAAGCATCCTCTTCAGATTTGTTACTTACCACATTTGCCTCCTTGTTTCCATCATTTTTGTCTCCTTGATCTTTCTTTTGAGACCAACAATCTTTCTTCTTATGACCTAGTTTTCCACAGTACCAGCAATCATTTGGCCCTTTGGATTCAGACCTCTTTCCCTTTGATTTTCCTCTTGATTTCCCATGATTTCTAGAGTTGTTTCCTCTCTCATTAGTTCTACCTCTGCTTTGTGAATTTAAGGCACTTCCTGATGTGGATCCACCTGAGCTTTTCCTACGAATTTCCTCACTCAGAATAACACCAAAAACATCATCAAATTTTAGGGTATTAGAACTAGAAATAGAATTACTGACAGCCATTACCAAGCCATTCTAGCTTTCAGGCAAAGAACATAAAATCAAGAGAGCCCTAACTTCTTCATCAAAAATAATATTGACAGAAGTTAATTTACTAGTAACTGTATTAAACTCATTTAAATGGTCAACAAATGACCCACCTTCCACCATTTTCATATTAAACAAACACTTCATGAGAAATACCTTATTTGAAGCAGAGGGTTTTTCATACAACTTTGCTAGGGTTTTCATCAAATCTTCAGTCGTCGTTGCTTGAGTAATATTGAATGCCACCGATTGTGCCAGGCATAATCAAATACTACCAAAAGCCTTTCTATCAAGAATTGTCCAGTCCTCATCAGAAACACTTGCCAGTTTCTTACCTTTTCCTTCCAATGGCCACCATAGATCCTTCTGATAGAGATAGTCCTCCATTTGCATTTTCCATAACTGAAAGTTTTGCCCATTAAACTTATCAACCTTCAACCTACCCTCATCTACCATTACTCCCACTCAACCATGAGACTCCCACTAAACTATGAGATCCCTGCAGAGGATAACTGGAAAACAACCTCGCTCTGATACCACTTGTTAGGATTAACAAGGCAGAATAACAATTATGTGCAAATATATCAAATATCAGAAATGCAATAAACCACATAGAAGAGAACACAAGACACAAAGATTTAACGCGGTTCACCCAATCCCTAGGCTACATCCACCAATAGTGAGTCCAATATTATTATCCAGTGATTACAACCTGATTACAATCTGTAATCCCTTACAGCTCAATTCTGCCACAAGTACTAAAATCATACATCATCGTAAAAATCCCTAATCCTAAGCCATATTATACAATAATTTTTTCCACTTTAGGGTTCGAATGAATTATAACATGTCGGCTCAAATAACCAAAAATTAGTTGGCTCCAAAAAAATTTCCTTGGGGGCTGCGCCCTCGAACCCTCGCTTAGGGCCCGACCTGGCCCTAAACCCCGGTGAGGTCGGGGGGAAAAGTGTACAGTACTTTCCTGGATAGTACTTTCCTAATCAGTCACCACAATCTAACAAGAGGACTTCACAGAGTCACTGATCTATTTTCTTTTATTCGAGACCTTTCCTGGACTCTTGAAGGTCTCTCCTTCACTACACATTGCCTTCTTTCATGTCCCTTGACTCCCTCCAAAGGGCGTGCTTTGGAACTCATCCCACTATCTGTTGGAACTCTTTATCTGTTGACCTCACTAAACCTCACCAAGGAGGCTCCTAATCCTAACTAGGCTCTAATCTCAAGGAGAATCCTATATTAGGCTTGAGAAACCCTAATGGAAAGGTTGGAAATTAGTATGTACGGCAAATGTAAGGAAACAATACACTGTGTATGCAAGAACAGTGTTTAATAGTCATTATAATGGCTTGAAGTGTTGGAGTAGTGTGTTGCTATTGATATTGTATGCTTGTGTAATTATATTGTGTTTTTTTTAATTCATTTATCAATCTCTAGTTTACATTTTGATTGTTCAATTTTTCTTTCTTTAGTTTGATAGGCTTGATAGTCCATTGTTCAGTTTGAAAGAATTGATGAAGTAGGGCCTGTAGCTCCTATCCCCACCGTGGTAACTCCATGGCACTTTGGGATCAAGTAGTGCAGACCCTACCCTATATATATGTGCAAGTAGGGGCCCAAAATGTAGGTGCAAGCAGGTGTTTGACAAATCCCTAGGTGAGCTTGGTAGTGCTCAGATACGAGTGGTCAGTAGATAAAGAGTTCCAACAGATAGTGGGATGAGTTCCAAAGCATGCCCTTTGGAGGGAGTCAAGGGACATGGAAGAAGGAAATGTGTAGTGAAGGAGAGACCTTGAGGAGTCTAGGAAAGGTCTTGAATAAAATAAATTAGATCAGTGACTCTGTGAAGTCCTCTAAACCGTTAAAACCCTCTGATGCAGAGCCCTCCACTATCACCCTAAGATGACTAATTCAACTTGAGGATTCAACAAGAAACTTGGAATCCACTCAAGGAGTTATCCTCACTCAAGGATCAAATGAAGCACTCTAAATTTTTAAGTTACTTCCACACACCATTCTGATGAATTCACTTCCTACTTCATTTCCACAATCTCTTATAGCACCAATTCCTTCTTAGGTCACCTAGTGTACCTAGCACCTCCAACACACCAAAACCCAAATTAGGCTTCTTACACAAATCCCAACACCTTAGATCACCTTATCATGGTCTATCTACCATGATCCAACTCTTCACCAACTCCAAACAACTCATCTTTCACCATTTCCCACTTTAGCCCTTCTAGGCCTATCTAGTAGCCCTTCATAACCTGAAATCAGAAAATTTATTGAAACTTTCCCAAACACCCTAGTAATGTCTTTACATTTTATAATACCCTTTTAAAATTTCTTTAACCCCTATCAACCTCAAGGTTTCATCTCTTGACTGGTGAACCTTTCTACTACTAATTGCACACTCATTTAGGCATAATTAGGCTTGCTCAACAAAAGAACTCCTAACTCTGCTTGTCTCTAGAGTCCTATGACCACAAATAGTATTTCTAAAGGTTAAAATACCAAAAATTATCAACTTTATTTGGTCTCACCATCAGTTCTAGTTGTTTATCTACCAAACCCTCACTTTGGGGTCAATAACCTAGGGCTTTCTTGAAAACACCCTTACCCGCAACACACAAGCTCAAACTTGATTTAAACACCTTCAAATATATCCTGATAAACATCTCCAACCCTTAATTACTCTATCCAATCTTCCAATAACTCCCAGCCATCACTGGTATTCTTCAAGTGCCTATTTCACTGGTTTTTACCAGGCTTTTCATGTTCTTTATCAACTAGTGTCCTTCCCTACAATTAAAAGAACATATAATATATACAATGCGTCATTTGCATATCCCACTAAATCATAGTTGGCACAATGGTTGGAGTGCCTTACATTTTATGAAGGTTTCAAAGCTTTATTTGTTGACTGTACCCTGTCACCAGTCACAAGCTTTACACACCAGTCAGTCTCTTGGTGTTATAAATCAATAAGACAATAAGATATTCACATAAATAGATAAAACTTATAGCTAAGAAATGATCCTATGCCATAGCCAAACCAATATCACATTACATATGTCTTAACTAAGTCACTATTGCCAGGATTGTTCCACGGGACAGTGATCTATAGGAAAGCAGGGAATTTCATTTTTATTGATTGAACCATCATACATTCGCTTCTCTTCATCTCCAGTTGACTCATGTCCTTTCTCTCTCATGAATTCCCCTCAAAATAACCTCTAAACCTCTAAATAAACTAACACCAACCTTCTAACTACCTTTCTAACTAACTGCAACAGTCAAAACTGACTGTTCACTAACATAACATATGAAAATGTTGTCAAGTTGACAACAAATTTGTCAACTCGACAACTCAACATTTCTATACTAATCTAAAGACTCTTAAAAGGTTTAAATACAACCTTTAAAAAATTCTTACCTCTACTAACTCCTAACTAACCCTCCTTAAGCCGATTTGGCTTATATTGCCAATGTTGGCAATTTTACAAAATATTGCACTTTTAGTGCCTTTGACATCTTTTAGAGGCTTTGATAGCCTTATTACATCATTTAAGACCTTTATAGGTCATTTATATCCACCCCTAACCTAGGATCAATCCAAATCCATTCCTAGTGACCCCTAGGTACCTTCTAGACTCAATATTGCCTTTAAGGCTTACATTTATGATTTGTTTACAAAATGATCAATAGATGATCACCATAATATTTCAAGACCATAAGAATTCTTATTACATGTTTTAATGACCCTTGAAGGCCATTTGTCTTCAACACCTCCCAGGGATCCATTAGTGACCCCATTGCTCTTCTCACCTCTTGAATTTGACCTTGGTGCTCCTGCACCATACTGGGTATTAGAAAATGTAAAGACATTACTAGGGTGTTTGAGAAAGTTTCAAGAAATTTGCTGATTTCAGGTTATGAAGGGCTACTAGATAGGCCTAGAAGGGCTAAAGTGGGAAATGGTGAAAGATGAGTTGTTTGGAGTTGGTGAAGAGTTGGATCATGGTAGATAGACCATGATAAGGTGATCTAAGGTGTTGGGATCAGTGTAAGAAGCCTGATTTGGGTTTTGGTGTGTTGGAGGTACTAGGTACACTAGGTGACCTAAGAAGGGATTGGTGCTATAAGAGATTGTGGAAATGAAGTAGGAAGTGAATTCATCAGAATGGTGTGTGGAAGTAACTTACAAAGTTAGAGTGCTTCATTTGATCCTTGAGTGAGGATAACTCCTTGAGTGGATTCCAAGTTTCTTGTTGAATCCTCAAGTTGAATTAGTCTTCTTAGGGTGATAGTGGAGGGCTCTACATCAAGTGGTATCAGAGCATAGTAAAAGATCTAGTTTGGGGTGAAGATCTTAGATTTTGAAGACCAAGAGTCCTTTTTTGAGCCCTTAGAGTTGAATCATCCTCTGAGAGTGTTCCAAGGTGGTGACTCTTTGTTGATAGATCTTGGATTGAAGGTGGGATTAGAGGTTACTAAGTACATGAAGATTGAATAGTAGGTACAGTGGTCATCATGGCAGAGAATGAATATGCAAGGTACATTCAAAGGTCATCCATATTTAGGACATAATGAAAATGCAAGGGTAAGGTATGCAAGGTTGTTGTTCCTAGTGGTACTCTCACTAATGTTGTTTCAGATGAAATGATTTCTAAGTTGAATATTGAAAAGATAACACATGGTACACCTTATAGAGTGTATGGAATGAATAATGATTAGTGGATTGATGTCAAAGAACAAGCATATATTTCTTTCAATATTGATTCATATTGTGATACTATCCTATGTGATGTTATGCCTTTGGGTGATTGTCATGTAATTTTGGGTAGACTATGGCAAAGTGATGTTAGATCCTTGTATGATGGCAGCAAGAATACTTATGTTATTAACAAGAATGGGAAAGAGTTTGTTATGAGTTCATTTCAGGATGATAAGATGGCATGGGGAATGTCAAGGACATGGTTGATGGGAAGAAGAGAGTTCCTAAGGAGTAAGGAACATGAAGGAAAAGAGAAAATGCTGAGAAGGAGTGATGGTACTTCGGAGCAAGTAACCATCAAGGTTGAAGACAAGGTATGTGGTCCATCTAAAGGACAAGGAGCAAGGAGATAGTAGATAGGTTGTAAGGAGAAGAAGGAATCTCATTATAAAGAGGTTCAAATAGTAGTAAAATAAGAGGTTGTTGATGAAGACAAAGAGGTAGAATCAAAGCTTGATGAAGGAGGCATGATACTAGTTGGTACTATTCCATGTCCATTGGAGATTGGGCAAAAAAATTTCACAAGGACAACCAAGGAGAAGAATGATAAGATAATCACCAAGAAAAAGGTGAAAAACATAGGGGTAGAGGTGGCTAATCATGGAGAATCTGAAGTTGAAGACAGCATGAAGAGGAAGAGTCATGTGAAAACTAGTTCACACGTCTATGGGGATAGCCTATACTAGTATGAAGTTATTGTTTTAGTTTTTGATACTAAGTGTGATTGTTTTGTAGGTACATCCTCAAGTGTTACAGATTTCTAACATGATATACTTTACAAGGATGTGTCAAAGCCCAATCATGGCAGGGTTGTGTTATGTATTTTTCTTTCTAATGGTTTGGTCTCTAGATCTTAAGCATAAGAAGAAGAAGAAAAGAAGGTGTAGAAGGAAGGTACAAGGTATACACTTCCAAAAAGTGTATGAAAACATGGATAATTAGTGTGGATAGCAAGAATCAAGCATGGAGAAGCATGGCAAGGAAGAAAGTATAGTCACAAGACAATCAAGAAGACAAGCCAGCATGGAGCATCAAGGAACTAAGTACTGTATGAGTCAAAAGTGACCACACTTCTATGAACCATTGCATGCAAGGTTGCTCAACAATGAGGCCTCACAAAGTGGCTCATAGCTCTCTATGAATGGAGTTGCAAGGGACTATGACATTTTCTCTCAACTAGAGCTACAAGTTTGTGACCTTGCTAGTCAACCATACAATGAGAGATTCAAGTGAAGACAAGGGAAAGAATGCCAATATCTCCAAGAATCTAAGTGGAAATAAAATGCAAGTGCAAACTATTATGAATGTGCAAGATTAATCTATCAAATGAAAGTGCAAACTAATCTATGAAAGGCAATACAATGGATTACAAACCCCTAATTAAGCTATGTGAGATTTACTCTATTGCATGAAAGGAAATCTACACTATGAATGCCATGAATGCAACTAAGAAAGCAAGTAACGAAGCTAAAATGAAACTATATGAAAATGCAATGATGAAAGCAAGTCTTCAAATCTTGGATGTAGAATGTCTTCAAAGAGAGCTTCAAAACCTGCAGCATAACATTAGCATAAAAACATGGTATGCAAATGAAGGAAAGAGCTCTTCTTTTATAGAAAATGAAAGTCAATGGACGGTCAAGATTAAGAGGCAAAAGACTTAATCAACAATGGAGAAAAATAGAAGCTCAATCCATGTGCAAAAGATTCCTCCAATAGGAAAATTAGAGTTGACTTTTGTGTCCATATGAGACAAAAAGTTCTTTTCTTCTTTTTGCAAAATAGGAATAATGCTTTATTTGTGCAACTTAGGATAAGAGGAAAAAGGTGGGCTTTTTTATTTAAATAAAAGGGGAGGACACATTCCTTTTAAGTAAACAAAAACTTAGGATAAAATGGTTAGCCCATAGGATAAAATCCAATATATGATCGAAATTAAGATTTGATCAGGAAATTGATAATGTTGAAAAATACTGATTATTGATAAAAATGATTCAGGATTGATAAATCAAATAAATGGGGCCCAAAGTCTAGGCGACCATTTTTGGGTGCATACAAGTACAAGTGTACAAGAGGCATGAAAGGGCATGAAGATCCATTTGAACAAGTTTGTTTTCCAAAACATTCCAAGATGACTTGGAACATTTTCAAAGTTGAGGAGTATGGTGCCGGAGCACCAAGGTCAAATCCAAGAGGCAAGAAGAGCAATGGGGTCACTAATGGATCCCTAGGAGGTGTTGAAGACAAATGGACTTCAAGGGTCATTAAAACATGCAATAAGAATTCTCATGGTCTTGAAATATTATGTTGATCATCTATTGATCATTTTGTAAACAAATCATAAATGTAAGCCTTAAAGGCAATATTGAATCTAGAAGGTACCTAGGGCTCACTGCGAATGGATTTGGATTGATCCTAGGTTAGGGGTGGATAGAAATGACCTATAAAGGTCTTAAATGATGTAATAAGGCTATCAAAGCCTCTAAAAGATGTCAAAGGCACTAAAAGTGCAATATTTTGTAAAATTGCCAACATTGGCAATATAAGCCAAATGGGCTTAAGGAGGGTTATTTAGGAGTTAGTAGAGGTAAGAAGTTGTTAAAGGTTGTATTTAAACCTTTTAAGAGTCTTTATATTAGTAGAGAAATGTTGAGTTGTCGAGTTGACAACTTTGTTGTCAACTTGAAAACATTTTCATATGTTATGTTAGTGAACAGTCAATTTTGACTATTGCAATTAGTTAGAAGGGTAGTTAGAAGGTTGGTGTTAGTTTATTTAGAGGTTTAGAGGTTATTTTAAGGGGGATTCATGAGAGGGAAAGGATAGGAGTTGACTGGAGATGAAGAGAAGTGAATGTATGATGTTTGAATCAATAAAAATGAAATTCCTTGCTTTCCTATAGATCACTATCCCATGGAATAGTCCTGGCAATACTGACTTAGTTAAGACATATCTAATGTGATATTGGTTTGGTTGTGGCATATGATCATTTCTTAGCTATAATTTTTATCTATTTATGTGAATATCTTATTATCTTATTGGTTTGTAACACCAAGAGACTGACTGGTGTGTAAAGCTTGTGACTGGTGACAGGGTACAGTCAACAAATAAAGCTTTGAAACCTCCATAAAATGTAAGGAACTCCCACCACTATGCCAATTGTGATTTGGTGGGAGATACCAATGACACATTGTATATATTATATGTTATTTTAACTATAGGGAAGGACACCAGTTGATAAAGAACAGGAAAAGCCTAGTAAAAACCAATGAAATGGGCACTTGAAGAATACCAGTGATGGCTGGGAGTGATTGGAAGATCGGAGAGAGTAATTAAGGGTTGGAGATGTTTATTGGGATATATTTGAAGGTTTTTAAACCAATTTTGAGCTTGTGTGTTGTGGGTAAGGGTGTTTTCTAGAAAGCCCTAGGTTATTGACCCCAAAGTGAGGGTTTGGTAGATAAACAAGTAGAACTAATGGTCAGAAAAAATAAAGTTGATAATTTTTGGTATTTTAACCTTTAGAAATACTATTTGTGGTCATAGGACCTTGGAGACAAGTAGGGTTAGGAGTTCTTTTGTTGAGCAAGCCTAATTAGGCCTAAATGGGTGTGCA
This sequence comes from Chamaecyparis obtusa, assembly GCA_027943335.1. Taxonomy (NCBI): domain Eukaryota; kingdom Viridiplantae; phylum Streptophyta; class Pinopsida; order Cupressales; family Cupressaceae; genus Chamaecyparis; species Chamaecyparis obtusa. Next base: position 225,416 of record BSBK01009693.1, read on the forward strand.
ATCAGTAGTAGAAAGGTTCACTAGTCAAGAGATGAAACCTTGAGGTTGATAGGGGTTAAATAAATTTGAAAAGGGTATTAGAAAATGTAAAGACATTACTAGGGTTTTTGGGAAAGTTTCAAGAAATTTTCTAATTTCAAGTTATGAAGGGCTACTAGACAGGCCTAGAAGGGCTAAAGTGGGAAATGGTTAAAGATGAGTTGTTTGGAGTTGGTGAAGAGTTGGATCATGGTAGATAGACCATGATAAGGTGATCTAAGGTGTTGGGATTAGTGTAAGAAGCCTGATTTGGGTTTTGGTGTGTTGGAGGTGCTAGGTACACTAGGTGACCTAAGAAGGAATTGGTGCTATAAGAGATTGTGGAAATGAAGTAGGAAGTGAATTCATCAGAATGGTGTGTGGAAGTAACTTAAAAAGTTAGAGTGCTTCATTTGATCCTTGAGTGGATTCCAAGTTTCTTGTTGAATCCTCAAGTTGAATTAGTCTTCTTAGGGTGATAGTGGAGGGCTCTGCATCACCCTCAGTCTTGGTACAGGCACTGTACGGCTTCTTGGAGACCTAAGACCCAAAGAATCCTTGAGGATTGGGTAAATGAATGAGGGTTACTTAAGAACCATAGCCTTGGTATTGTGAGAGAAAGGTGCCAAAAGCCCTCGAAAACCAAAGGGAGGCCTAATTGGCTTATTCTAGTAGCCCTATTTTACAAAGGAACTATGCAATTAGGTGATGACCCAAACTTTCTATTTCATTGAAGTGGTGTCAAATGACCCAAGAACACCTTGGAGCTCATAAAATTCACTGTTAGAGTCTGGGAAGGAGTGGGAAGCCTAAAAGACCCTTATGAGCCTATGTAAGGGATAGTAGCTTAAGAGAAAAGCTTGTAATGTTGGTAGATTAGATAGTTTAACTTGGTGGGTAGGTTAGGTAGGTCAGGGGATCCTTGGAGGAATAAGGAATCCTATAGACCATCAGAGGTGTCAAAAGAACACTTGGATCCTAGAGAGGATCAGGGGCATAAACTAAGCTAGTCTATCCTAGCCTCCCCATCAGTCAAACATAGAGTTGATGTAAGAGTGTGATGTGGCCTCACTTGAAGAAGATGAAGATAAAGGATAGAATCTCCAAGAATATTGGTTAGATGATGTATCTTTTTCTTTCTCCAAGTTTTTAGTGTCAGATTTCAAAGATTTGATTTTCTCAAATGTGTATGCAACAAGAATCACTTCTTCCTTTTTGTTACAGTCATAGGATCTAGTACACTTATTTGCAACCATGATTGAGAGGATTGAGAAATTTATACTAATAAGATTACTAAGCTAATGTAATAGGATCAAGTTAATGATAGATTTTGTCTCAGAGATAAGTAGATAGATAAAGTGGATGGACCAAGGTGCAAGGTACCGAGATTGAGGCTTGAATGCCTACTGAGTGGTACTTGTGACCAAGTTGATATAGCCAAGAGAACTAAGTAAAAGTTACCAAGAATGAGGCTTGAATGTCTATTGAGTGGCACTTGTGACAAAGTTTGAGTAAAGTGTAATATTAGATAATATATTTGAGACAAGGTTAGAGCACTTCCAAGATCTTAGAACAAGAGAAAAGAGAGATCAAATCACTAATAAGGACTCGATCTATTGAGGATGCCAGTTTGTAGAGAGAGGAATCCAAGGGAACACATCAGAGCCCAAGATCTAAGAATCTATTGGGACTTTTAATTTGGTGTACCAACAAAGCCATGAGCATGTATGACCATTTTTGGAAAAAATAAAAAATTCAAAAATTTTATATTTTTTGATGTTTTAGTAATTTGCATTTTTCAAGGTCTTCTCCTCATTTTTGGGAGTTGAACTGTCAACGATCTCAAAAATTGGTCTACCAAAGCCACACTATTTTTGAGATTGAATAGGGGTAATACGGAATCACCTCTATTCAAATATAAAAATGTATGGGGGAAATATTAGATCCACTCTTCAATCCAAATTCCCAAAGGAGAGATCCAATTTGATCAACCAAAAGGTTGATGCACAATTGAATCAATCTATGGAAAATGTGAAAGAGAGAGAGAAACCCTATATTTCCCTATGGTTTAATTGTGCTTGAAATCTAAAATAATTTAAATACAAATACTAACCTCAAATTAGGGAAAATCTAGAAAATACCAATTTATGATGTCTATGTGTACTTTCGAGCAATTCTACAACCTGTTTCAAACTGGAAATGCCAAGATGAAGAAAACCCAGAAATCTTTTATCTTTCTGATAGCAGTTAGTCTTTGACCCTCATGAAAGGTCAAAGGCTAGATTCTTTATTTGAAGGTTAATTCTAACTTTGTTCCTAGATCCCAGAAGTTCACTGAAAAGGGTATCCAAATCTATTCTCAGATCTAAAATTCCACACCTGTACCTGTAAGAAAAAGAGGGTTTTTGTTGTTTGTTTGGGGGGTTTTCCTTGGTCAAACCCCAGTTTGGAATCAACCTTAATATTGAAATTGAAATAGGAATGCTAGCAAGTAGTAGAAATGAATCTAACAATGAAGCTATACAATTTGATAGATATGTAATTGTATTTTGAATGTAAATAAGTATGTTGATATGAAAGCTTGGACATAACATAAAAAAATGTAGATCAAACCTCCATGTTTGTATGCTTGGAATCCACCTTGAGGGAAGAATGAATATGAATCTTGAAGATGAATCAAAGGATCTTGAAGGAAGATCACAACACCATGATGGCTAGATCTAGGGTTTGAATGATGAATCTTGAATACTTGAACCAAATCCCTTCAATGGCTTGGATGCTTGAATCCTTGATCTTGAATGGATAGATTGGATGGAGAAGAGGGCTTGAATGCTTGAATGGATGCTTGCTTGATCACCTTGAGATCTTGAGAGAGGAGATTGCAAAACTTGATGCCTTGATCATGAAATTTCTTGGAAACTTGATCACAAAAATGAGAGGAAGGCCTCCTTTTATAGTGAAATAGGGCACAATCTTCTAGAGGGGCCACCTTGGAGAATTAAATCCCAATTAGGTCCTAACCTTTAGAAAATATACCTAGATTAAATGCACTTTAAGGATTTACCATTCTGAAACCCGGAATGGCCAATCTGGAGGCAGGAAAACAAATATCCCCGAAACCCAATACCTGAAAATTGAGGAAGTTTGAAATTTGGATAGGGGGGTCAAGGAAAAGCTTGAACCTGACTAGGTTTGGATTGAGGTCAATCTTGACTAGGTCAAGATCAAGGTTGATCTTGACCTAGTTAGGATCAAGGTCAGCTTTGACCCCATAAGGTCGACTTTGACCTTATGGTCAAAAACCTCAGGATCCTAGCCCAGAATGTTAGGAAATGTAGATTGAAGTGAAAATTAGGGACATATAGAAGTAGAATGAGGATAACAAGTATGATCTAAGAAAAAATTTGATTCAAGGTGCCTAAAATTACCTAGACCACTCACTCAGAGGGCTAAATGCTCTTAACATGGGAGTGCTTCTATTTTAAGATGATACAGAGACTAAACTAGAGCTTTTGATTATCTTTCCAATGATGAAAATGGTTCACAATTTTGAGCATCGAGTCAAAAGTTATGGTCCTGCCAAGTTGAGGTAATTTTTTCAAAAACAATTCAAATTTTTTAGAATTTTTGATAGAAATCCACCAAATCCATGAATCATTGATCAATCAGGTATGACAATTAGTGTGGAGTATGAGTGTCCCTAAACCAAGTCTAAATATTTCAAAGCAAGAAAATAGTGTGAGCAAGCAAAGGTCTTCAATCAATATACCAAAGGACAAAGCAACTTTGGGGACAAGCATTTGTGAAGTTTATCAAGGTATGGAGATATGTCAAGTGTATGTTCACAAAAGTCTTCATAGGTCTTAGAATAAAAAATCATATCAAGAAAAACTACCTAAGGTCAAAAGGGAAGTGTTCCAATATTTTCCCACAACTTGATACTCCTTCACCTCACACAAACTGATGTTGGCTTTGTCATGGATTTACATCCAATGGAGTACATATAGTGAGTAATCTTGGGGTGATCTGGGTAAGTCCACTTGGATCAATCCTTGTACAAAGAAAGTCACATAGCCAAAAGGTTGATCGCTAAGTCCTAAGGTGTTTAGTAAGGATCTTTATGTGATATTGCTATCAGGATTCAACTATGTAGTTTTTTGACTCAAACTCATTGACCCATGTTTCATGAGTAGTTTTTCACACAAATCCATCTCTCATGAGAATGATTGGAACACTTAGCACTCATTGGATCTAGGTGATGCTCATAGAGGTGAATTACTGGGACTTCTCAAGAGGTCACCCATTCTAGTACTACTCCAGCTTGGGTGTGCTTAACTACAGAGTTTCCTCCATGGTTAAACCTATTAGGAATAGTCCCAAGAGATAACTGGGAGGGGGGGTTAATTATTTATCTACAACTTTCAATTATTTTTCCAATTAAGTATACTTAAACATTAAGCATAAACACAATGAAAAAATATTTGAACACAACACCAATATTTTGGTTACGGGGAAACCCAAATAGGTAAAAACCCTGGTGGGAATTGACACCCACTAATAAACTACACTAGTGTATAATTATCCTTGTTAGACAATCTTACAACCATGTTAGGAGTTGAGCTTTACAATGTAATAAGTACAGTGACCTGGTTAAAGGTTGGACCTTGTTAGGAGTCTTTTATCGTTAAGCCTATTAGGGGTGAGGACACACTATCTGAGAGCTCACTGCTTAAAGGGGTGGAGGTTGCAACCTTCTAAATAATAGGTACACTCTATATCTAGATCTTGGTGAACTACACTTTGACTTATTGTCTAGATTAGTTCCAATGCATATTATATATTCTTTACTTGGTCACATAAACCTTCTGTTGATGGATCAACACTTTGCACTCTCCTCTCTGCTCTTCACATTCAACTCCAAACCATGTCTTATCAATCACAAATGACTGCCTATAACAATATTTCCTCTAAATGATATAATCAAGTCAGCCCATTAGAACCACCTTGAAATCATATTAGAGAAATAATAACATTCTCCAATAACATCTCTATCGGCTCTATTAAGTACACAACACAAACTGGGACCTGTCCAAATCAATAAGTGTAGACGCATGCTACACATAGTTATCTCTAAAAAATTATCTAATACTTTCTCCTCAAGCTAAATTACATCATTCTCTCTTATCTGAACATTCTTAACTCTTCTCTAATCACTAATCCAAGCATGCATACCGAAATTATAGGTGAAACTCCTATACTAATATAATCTATGTTGACTCTTCTGGATAAACGCATGAAACTGCAATTGGTGAATAGCGACTTCATAACTTCACTTCTACAGCACATAAGACTCTACATCCATGAATGTAACATGAATAATATGTCTCCATCATATATCCAAATGTGCAAGGCTACCTAATGATTGTACGGGTAATCACTCATAGAACACTACCTATAACTTTGTCAAGAACACTGCTGACACAAGCTACTATATAACTATCTATACTAATAATTAACCTTTGTGTCCATGATATCATGCTGATAACATGTCCATGCTAATTCTGAAATCTTACTACATAAGACTTCCATGCATGCTATTTATCATATGTTTTAATCAATGACAAACATACAATCAGCACTAGCTTGTTGGAAAATCTCCAACAATCTCCCCCTTTGGCATTGATGGAAACATATGGAATGAAAAACACCACCAATCCAAATGAACAATTCTTTTATAACATTCTCCATTTCCTCATCAAAACTCCCTAAAGGATAAATCCTCCATCTACTACATTAATGTTTAATATTCTCCATTTCCTCAACTAAACTACTTCCATGACTAAATAATACTCTCCCTTTAATACTATTGTTCATGACTATATATTGCTCCCCCTTTGACATTAATGGAAAAGGGCACCAAATATTTAAGCTTCAATAGTACTCCTAAAGTAGAGTAGTCATCCTTCCATCAGTCACTAAGGGTTGATGCTCTTTTCCACTTTCTCTAAGTAGAATCAGGGAAGAGAATTACTCCCAGCTTCTCCCCGAGATACTCAAAAGTATCCTTTGGAAAAGGCTTTATGAATATATCTACTATTTGTTCCTTTGTACTTACATAATCCAATTTGACTTCTTTCTCTGCCACTTTCTCTCTAAGGAAGTGATACTTAATCTCTATGTGTTTTTTCTTTTCATGCATCACAGGGTTCTTTGACATGTTGATAGTGCTAGTGTTATCACAATGAATAACAATAGGATAATCAATCTGAATTCCAAAGTCCTTTATCATCTGATTGATCCAAACAATTGTAGAACAATTCAAGGCTATTGCAACATACTCTACTTCTGTTGTTAATTGAGAAATATAATTATGCTTCTTTCTTGTCCAAGTGACAAGTTTGTCACCAAGAAACACTGCTCCTCCTAATGTGCTCTTTCTATCATCAATGCATCCTTCCCAATTTGCATCTGTATATACATGAAGCTCAATATTTTTTGAATTAGGATACCATAGACCATAATCTATAGTGCCCTACAAATATCTGAATATTCTCTTTACTACCATGAGGTGACTTTGTTTAGGCTCTACCACAAATCTTCCAACTATGCCAACTACATTAGAAATATCAGGTCTAGCTTGAGTAAGATATATGAGTTTGTTAGAAATGAATGTCGAATACTTGGCAGTCATTCTGTAGTAGTTTTTGTTGCATTCATGACTATGATTGTCATTGATTTCAACACAGTGATCTTCTAGAGACTTGGAGAGAAGTAGACAGTGTTTTGATTAGCGCATGTGTTATATTGTAGCTGGAGCTATGTGATGTTGAGGTTATATTCTTTGATATGTTATATGTCTATGGCTAAGAGCTTAGACAGTAATTCATTTTTTCATGAAAGGTATGAGCATTTTGGTAGAAGCAGTATTCAAGCAGTGTTCCTGAGTAGCGGTTTGTGGAAATCGGATGATATCTCATAATCAGGATGGAATATAATTTTGTGCAATTAGAGGGAAGTTTGAGACTCATCAATAGTGATGTGGTTGATAGTGCAAACTTCAAGGTCACATGAGTGAAGAGTTGTTGTATTTGGAAGCTAATAGTTTTGTGTAATTTTGACGTAGCATGTGGAAACTTTTATTTTGTAATTGTATGCCGACTCATTTGTAATTATTTGAGTGTGGTATAAATGAAGGAATGTTTTTCCTTATTGAATTGAATATATGGAATGAATGATTATGATGAGCAAGTAATTGAATGTGAATGTATGCATGACATGAAGAAGAGAGTCAATGCAGTTGTGAAAGAAAAATTGTGAAGACATGTGAAGTACAAAGATCTGAGATTAAGATCTGGTATAGCAGTGAGTACAGTTTTGGCATAGTGAAGGAGATAACATATTTCATATTATTCTATTTAATAATCTTAAGGATAGTGTGTTCAGTGATCTTGCCATTGAAGTTGTTGGGGTAGTGGGTCCTTCTGTCTTCTATAACTCTTAACAAGGTTAGAATCTTTTAACAGGGATTCAAAATCTCCTAACCGGGATTCATATGTACTTAATGTATTTCATAAGACTCCTAAAAAAGTCCATCCTTTCACAAGGAATATTCATATCAGTGCATCTTTTGTGGGAATTATTCCCACCGGGGTATACTCTTTGATCAAGAGGTTCCCTAGTCAACATATCTTGTGTTATTGTGTCATTGTGTATGAATATCTTTCTATGGTTGGTAATTATATTACTTACATGGTTAAATGTTGTTGAAGTTGATTCACCCCCCCTCTCAATTATTTTGGTGGACTTTACTTTCTAACAATTGGTATCAGAGTAGAAGGTCCTTGAAAGGAAATTTTAACAACTTAAGGAGATCCATGGCGAATTTCAGGAAAGAAAGCCGTAAGTTTGATGGAGTAAATTTTGGTTGCTGGAAATAGAACATGAAGACACATCTACTGTGTTTAGGACTAGGTTATTGGTTGATTACAAAGAATGATAAGACTATCATTGAAGACGATAATCCTCAGACATTTTCTAGTAATGAGAGAGATCTATTCATGTGTAACATACTTGCAAGAAAAGAACTTTTGATAGCACTTCCAAAGAGTGAATACAGTCAGGTAAAATGTTTGAAAAAATCTCATGAAATTTGGAAAGCTTTACACTCTACTTTCAAAGGTGATGAACATGCAAAGAGAGTTAGATTACATAATTGGATATGTGAATTTGAAGATATTAGAATGATGGAAGATGAATCTGTTAGAAGCTATATTGGTAGAATGTTAGAAATTGTTGCAAGGATAAAATTTTGTGGAGGAAAAAAGACAGAGAATGAAATAATATGGAAAATTCTAAGGACATTGACACCTGTATTTAAGAAGACAACACAAATGATTCAACAAGTTATACCTTGTAAAATAAACTTTACAAGAGAGACTCTTCTTGGAAGATTGGAAGTAGCAGAGATGAACATGAGATTATAGGGAGACTTACCTAGAATGGAGATAGCATTCAGTGCTCTTAGTATGTGCCCTACCTTGTCAAGAAGCATTAGTGTGAGTGGAAATTATGTTGGAAGCAGCAGATCTATAAATGAAGAAGACCGAAAGGTTGAACAAGGCATTGCTTTGCTTGTGAAGAGAGAACCAGACGGTAAGATAATTTTTAAATGTTGGGCTTGTCAAGAATATGGTCATTTTTCATCTAAATTTTCTAAGAGAGTTAAGAAGCACAGAAACAATTTCAAGCCTAGAAGATCTAAGGAATGTTATTATGCTAATGATGAAGATCTTGAAGCTAGTATTGAAAGAACTCTAATTGAAAGTGATACCGAGAATAATGATGAAATAGGATTTGTAGAAATTAAAGAAGAGAATCCTGAAATTGATGTTAAGGAAGAAAAAGCCTTAGTTTCCCAAGTTGAAAATAAAATTGATTGGATTATAGATAGTGGTTGTTCACATCACATGACTAGAGATATGAAGAAGTTCATAAAGTTTAACAATTATGATGGAGGAAGTGTGAGAGTTAGAAACAATGCACCTTGTTTGATTAAAGGTATAGGATCTATTACTCTTGATTGAAAGACTAATACTGATGATGTTTATTTTGTGGATGGTTTGAAACATAATCTTTTGAGTGTTGGATAGTTAGTTGATAAGGGGTATCAAGTTTAGTTTACTGAGAAAACTTGTATGGTAAAGGATAATGATGGAAATCTGATTGGAACTAGATCTAGAGCCAGAGGTAATGTATTTCAGTTGAATCCTACTAAGATGACATGTTTGATTACTAAAATTGATGACAGTTGGTTATGGCATAAAAGGTTTTATCACATAAACTTTGATAACATTGTGAAGTTGAGTACTACACTTGTAGTAAGAGATTTTCCTAAGATTATGAAGCCTACTAACATGATTTGCAAGGAATGTGTGATGGATAAACAAAAGAGAAGTTAATTTCCTAGTAAGAAGTTCACATCTAAAGAGAAATTGGAGATTTTTCATACAGACTTGAGCAGTCCTACCAGGACTAGAGGATTCTATGGAGAAAGGTATTTTATGATTCTTGTTGATGATTTTATAAGAATGATGTGGATTGCATTTCTTAAAGAAAAGTTTGAAGCATTTGATAAGTTTAAGATCATTAAGAATAAAGTTGAGAATGAATCTGGAATAAAGATTAAATCTTTAAGATCTGATAGAGGTGGAGAATTTACTTCTAGAGAGTTTAACACCTTTTGTGAAGTGAATGGAATTAAGTGACAGTTTTCAGCCCCTAGAACACCTGAACAAAATGGTATTGTAGAAAGAAGAAATAGTCAGTGACTGAAGTAGCAAGAGATATGTTATTTGAGAATGATTTGGTGAAGATATTCTGGAGAGAAGTAGTGAACATAGTAATATATACAATGAATAGAGTGCAAATCAGAGTAGACACAAATAAGACACCCTATGAATTATGGTTTGGACATGCACCCTCAATTAAGTATTTTAGAATTTTTGGAAGCAAATGTTATATAAAGAGAGATGATGATATTGGAAAGTTTGATCCTAGAAGTGATGAAGGAATTTTTCTTGGATATTCTTTGAAGAGCAAAGCATATAGATGTTACAATAAGAGAACTAATACTATTTTTGAGAGCGCAAATGTTAAAGTTGATGAAAAGTTCAAAATTTAGGAAAGAATGCTTGATTATGAATTTGTTGAAGGAACTCATCCTCAGCCTAACACTGAAACTATTAAATTATTCTATGAGACTAACAGTGAATTGTTGAATGAGAGTCATGCTGAAGAAACTAGAGAGGAATCTAGAGAAGAATCTACAATTGAAGCAAGATCTGAGACTATGACACCAAACAAGTATATATCAAGACATCATCCTATTGAACAAGTTATTAGAAGCCTGGATAGAGGAGTTATGACTAGAAATAAGGTACATTTATGTTTGATTTCTCAAATTAAACCTAAATCTACTAATGAAGATTGTGAAGATGAACATTGGATTAAAGCTATGAGAGAAGAACTAGATCAGATTAAAATGCACAAGACATGGGAATTGGTCCCTAGACCTAAAGACAAGAATTTGATTGGAACTAAATGGGTATTCAGAAACAAGATGAATGAACAAGGAGAAGTAGTAAGAAAGAAAGAAAGATTAGTATGTAAGGGATACTCACAGCAAGAAGGAATTGACTATGAAGAAAATTTTGCACCTGTAGCAAGAATTGTAGTAAGAATGTTTTTGGCCTATCCGTCTTTTAAGAAATTCAAAGTATATCAGATGGATGTGAAGTCTACATTTTTGAATGGTGAATTGGAATAAGAAGTCTAAATTGAGCAGCCTAAAGGTTTTCCTTTGACTTAAGAAGGAGACATGGTATGTAAACTGAAGAAAGCATTATATGGACTAAAGCAAGCACCTAGAACTTCATATGCAAGCCTAGATAAGTATTATTTAAAATTGGGATTTACAAAAGGAACAACTGATAGCAATCTCTATACAAAAGAAATTGAAAATGGATTGTTAGTTGTAGTTATTTTTGTTGATGACATTATTTTTGGAGGAGAAGATGAAGCTAGTGAAAAATTTGCTGATGAAATGAAAATTGAATTTGAAATGAGTATGATTGGTGAGATGAAATACTTTTTGGGATTATAGATAACACAGAACAGTGATGGTAACTTTGCAAGTCAGACAAAGTGCTTGAATGATTTGTTGAAAAGATTTGGAATGGAGAACTGTAAACTAGTTGGAACACCTATGGTTATAGGACATAAACTATCTAGAAAAGATGAAACACCAGCAATTGAATAGAAGAAATACAGATCTATGATTGGAGGACTATAGTATTTGACACACACAAGATCGGATATAGCACATTGAGTTGGAATTGTAGCAAGATTTCAAGCCGAACCTAGAGAATCACATTATGTAGTAGTAAAGAGGATAATGAGATATTTAAGAGGCACAATAGATTATGGATTTGTTGGCAATTTGGCTGAAGTGAGTACATGGATGTTGTCATTATGGAAATATATGTTCCCTATGAAGATCACATAAGCTAGAAAGTAAGTATGGAAGATCCCAGACTAAAATTGTCTAAGTATGAAACAGTGTTTTTGACAGAGCACTCGATACAGTTTGTTTTGGCGATGTTCACTGGACCATGATCAGAGTTTGTGCAGTTGAACACAGACTCTATGGTGTCTAAGGATACCCCATCTCAGTGTGCAAAATAGTATGGACTGTATGGAAAAGTTATGATTATTTTACCGATGACAGAGTATAGCCGACAAAGTAGTTTTGAAGGCAAAACTAGTAAATGAATTAAGGGATTATTTTGCTTGTCAAAATAATGACTTAATATTATAAAGAACCAGCATCCTAGATGTTTACTCTTGGATAAAGATATGGAAGCTGACTAGAGAAAGATATTATGTTTGTATCTCGTATAAAGATTTAACATTGTAATGTACCTAACATACTTGAAATGTAACTTGTGATAGTTATATATTGTGATAGCGGTTAAAGTTGTTCATGTGAAGTTGTAAGTAGTACCATATTTTAATTAGTAAACATTTTTATTACTTGTTTGGATAGTGAGATCATCTAGTAATTAGGTTTTGTATCTACAACTCCTAACAAGGTTGAGGCTTCTAACAAGGTGTATAGTCCCTTAACCAGGACTGATACACTATATGATTGTAACAAGCTCCTAACAGGGTCAACATCCTTAATAGGATATTTTTTGATTAGTGGATCTTTGTGGGTACCATCCCCATTGGGGTTTTCCCTTGGCCAAGGTTTCCTCGAGAACATATCATGTGTTATGAGTTCTTTACATTTACTATTATGTATGCTATTTAGTCTCTTATGCATTGTATCCACTAAAGTAATATGTTATATCCATAAGTGGGAAAAAGTTAAAGTTTGTGAAATACTGATTCACCCCCCCTCTTAGTTTTTCCTATTTCTAACAATTGGTATCAAAGCACAATTACTCAGAGAAGGAACATTCAAGGAAAGCCTAGCAGCTTGAGTAAGATCTCTATGGATATGGATCAGTTACAAAAGAATCTTGAAGAAGCTCTTGAACAAATTGATATGCTTACCGATGAAAGAAACACTCTGAAAATAAAGTATGATGATGCAAAGAATATTATTGACAAATTGAAAGGTAAGATAGAAGATCTAAAATCTGAGAAGGAATCTGAAATTCTTGTTGAAGATTGTGATGATTTAGAAAAAGAAAATGTGATCCTTAAACATGAATTGAAGATAGAAAATCTGAAGCTTAGCTTGAAAGATGGAAATGACAATCTGAGATCTGAGAATGCAAGTTTAAAGAATGAGAATGAAGATCTAAAATCTAAACTTGACAAGGTAAAATCTGAATTTGGTAAAGTCAAATTGCAGTATGATGAACTTGAGAAATACAACAAGATTGTGAAAGGTGAACTGACTCAATCTAAACAACAACATGAGAGACTATATTCAAATAGTAAAAAGATTAATGAGAAAATATCTTATGGGAAACCATTCTATGAAAAAATTGGTCTTGGATTTAACACATTGAAGATAGTTAGTTAAAGAAAGAAACCAGATTTGAATGTATGTGAAAGTAGTGAAGAAAAGGAGTTAGATGAGAAAAAATCTGAAGATGCACATAAGCAAGAAGAATCACCGAAGCAAGAAGATGCACCGAAGCAAGATGAACCACTGAAGAAAGATGAACCATCCAAAGGTATGCAAAGAGAATTAAAAGGTAGATGTTTTTCTTCTAATGCTATTGGTCATATGAAAAGAGATTTTACAGGTAAGCAATTCAAACCTCTTAATGGATATTGTTATAATTGTCATGGTTTTGGACATAGAGCTATTGAATGTAGAAGATCTAAAGTTATTGAGAATAATTATAATAGTAGAATGCCTAGGAATACTAACAATGCAGATTAGAGATCAACTAAAGACATGAAAAGAGTAAATGGAATAGTATGTTACAGATGCAACAAAATTGGACATATTGCTAGATATTTCAGGACACAAATCAATCAGCAAGCACCTAGATATGGAACCAATGGAATCATTTGTCAGATATGTAACAAGATTGGACACATAGCAAGATTTTGTAGAATGAACAATTGAGGTTATCATCATAATACTAACCCTAGAAACTATGCAAGAAGGAATGAAAATGTAGGAAACAAAGAGAAAGGTTGTTGTAGCAATGAAGATGAAGTAAAATTTGTTAAAGGCATAGATCAAGGAGGCATATTCAGAATTGAAGGTAATTAGGAAGGTAATGTATCTGATGGTAAGAATGATTCTTTACCTAACCCTTCTTTAAGAACTTAAATTATGTAAATTTCTATAGTTTAGGAACTTAGAATTAGTGTAGAATTAGATTTTGAATGAGTTAAGTTTTTTGCAGTTAGATGAAGGTTTGTTATGTTATACTAATGCTATGGTTAAGTATGCAAAAAGAAATATTGTATTTTGTGAGGTCTCAAGAAGATTTTATGATTTCAAGTTTACAGAATTATCTTTTTAGCATTTTAGCGGCAAAAGAATTAAATGCGATGTCAAATCAAGTAAATGCTAAGTGTTAAAAGATTGAAATCTAAGTTATTTTGATTATCAAGTGATTAGAAGTGATTTGGAGAGTGAAGAGAGAAGTTTGGAAGCAATTTACAGAAGTTTGAAGCTTCAATCAAGAAAAAGCCCTAATTTTGTGAATTTAAGGTATTTATCTAACTAAGATCTTGAATCAGTATAAGTAATCAAATATAATCATGGATGTGTCATTGATTCACAACATTAAGGATAAGGATAGACCTAGAACTAAGAAAGATCCAGTTGAACCCTCAAAAAGAGATGCTAGTTTAGCTTTATCATCCATACCAAACGGAGTTCTTCTTTAGAGAATGTTAAAAGTTATCTTGGATGCAAATTTGAAACCCTAAGGGAGAGTAATTTTAATGATGAATATCATAAATTGTACAACAAGGATATGTTAGTGAAACAAGGATATGAACATCTAGAAAACAATGAAATCATTAACTACTCTATGAAATATGAATTTGATGATGAGGAGTGTACTAAGATCATTTTGAGTAGGATACATAATGGTAAATTTTGGTTAGAAGACAAAGTTATAAACATAACTACATACCTAATTCATGATGTGACTGGATTATCAAAAGTTGGTGCAATTCCACTTAATGAGAAAAACATGAGATAGATTGTGATTGATAACACCGGTTCAATATATAATGGCAGAGGTATAGTCATTAGTAAGATTAAGCAAGATGATGTAAGATACTTGTGTAAGATTTTGACAACAAAATTCTATGGAAGTTCTAGAGAAAATGATATGTCAACAGGTATGGTACACATTGCTTATTTGATGTGTGTGGAGAAGAAGCCTGTGGATATGTGTGAAATTCTAAGAATACAGTTGTTTGAGAATTTGGAAAAGATAAAGAAAGCTAAATACACTCACTTCAAATTTTCCTCATTGGTTACTTACATGCTCTTCCACTTGCTAAGAAGATTTCCTTACACTATTGACTGGAACGATGGTGAGAATACTATGGAAATAATCAATAAAGTTTACATGAAACATCTTAATGAGAAGGTTAATGACAGTGTAAAGTTAGTGTTGAAAACTTTTCAGAACATTGTGGTAAATAGATCAAGAACTCCTCCATCCCTAGTTGAGAAATACAAAGATGATATATGTTTTATGGTTGATATTGATTTCACTTACAGTGAGGTAGTAGAACCTAGACATGAATTCATAGACCCTCTTGGCTATGAAATCTCTAAAGTTGAAATTAAAGGATATGTTAGTAGATTGTTAAAAAGTGAATTGGATGCTCATAGCAGTAGATTTGGAACATATGATGAAAAATTTGATTCAGAAAAGACACTTAAGGAAGAGAAACAATCAAAGAAGAGACTGGAGACTACAATAAAGAAAATTCTAAAAGGAACATGTATGAGTGAGCAGGAATTTGATATTGTAAGAAAGACTATAGAAGCAATAAGGAAAAGTAAGATACTATCAGTCCCACCTTTGGAATCAAGTGCAGACCCTTAAGAACCCATTCAAGTTAAGGTAAAGGTTGAAGAACTTGAGAAGGAGAAAGAAATTAGTCAGATAGAGAAACCCTCTTCTTCAGCACCAAGCCAAAGAATGAAGGTAAGTGCTTTAGGACCGGATAAAAGACAAATAGTAATTGTTCCACCGGTACCTACAAGAGTTGGAGAGATAAAAAATGATGAAGTAATATTAAAGAAGAAATCATGGAAACCAAGGATAGAAAGAGTTAATGAAGACATATTGCAGCATGGAGACTTTACCAAGATGAACAAATACTATGATTTATATGGACCCTCTGACAAATTAAATCTAGAGAATGCAATAGTTACACATATGATTTTGGCAAACAAGAAATTTGATACTATTCCTGGAAAGATACCAGAAGATTTGTACAACAGACTTGTGAGCAGAAAGATGAGAGCACAAGATGAAGATACTAAAATGAGAGAGAATGTGATAAGATAGTTTTGTGACATAAGAGATGATGGCCACCTTAAGTAGATCCTCAAGCCACTTGGAACCCTATTAAGAACAAAAAGAAGAGCTATACAAATAATGGGAAGTTAGTATGAACAAGTGAAGACTGAAACTGAACAGGCAGTTGTGCAAGTACTAGTAGACTTGGTAGTAGGAAAAGATAGCAAAGATCAATCAGTTGCAAAACCAGTAGAGAAACATGTTAGAAATAGGAAATAATGAGAGGGGGGGTGAATTAGTATTTCACAAACTTTTAATTTTTATCACTTATGGATATAATAGATTACTTTCATGCATACAAAGCATAAGAAACTAAATAGCATACATAGCAGTAAATGTAAAGAACTCATAACACATGATATGTTCTTGAGGAAACCTTGGCCAAGGGAAAACCCCAGTGGGGATGGTACCCATAAAGATCCACTAATCAAAAGGTATCCTATTAAGGATGTTGACCCTATTAGTAGCGTATTACAATCATATAGTGTATCAATCCTGGTTAAGGGACTATAGGCCTTGTTAGAAGCCTCAACCCTATTAGGAGTTGTAAATACAAAACCTAATTACCATATGAGCTCACTACCCAAACAAGTAATACAAATTTTTATTGATTACAATATGGTCTAATTACAACTTCGCAACAATAGCTTTCATCTCTATCACAATATACAACAATTACATGTTACATCATAAGGTACATTAGAACTATTACA
Organism: Chamaecyparis obtusa; assembly: GCA_027943335.1. Classification (NCBI taxonomy): domain Eukaryota; kingdom Viridiplantae; phylum Streptophyta; class Pinopsida; order Cupressales; family Cupressaceae; genus Chamaecyparis; species Chamaecyparis obtusa. The sequence continues at coordinate 242,232 of BSBK01009693.1, forward strand.
CTTTTCTACCTTTATACAAGGTACAAACATAAATATTCTTCTTGTTGGCTTACACATCATAATTATCTCTTATGTTGTCCCTTTATAACATTAAGTCAATATTTTGCAAAGCAAAATAATCCCTTAATCATTTTACCAATTTTGTCCTTGTTTCTGCTCTATCGGCTTGTAAACTATCATCGGTAAATCTTTAATAACTTTGTCTGTACTACTCAAAAATTTATGTGCATTGAGATGGGGTATCCTCATACATCATAGAAGCTTTAGTTAACTACGCAAACCAAGATCTTTCTCCAGTGAACGTCACCAACTAAATCTTCGTCGGGTGCTCTATCAGGATCTCTATTTCCATACTTAGACAATTTGTTTCTGCGACCTTCCATACTTGCTTTCCAGCTTATGTGATCTTTACAAAGAACATATATTTCCATAATGAAAACATGTATGCATCCACATTAGCCAAATTTCCAACAATCTCCCCCTTTGTCATTGGTGGCAACATATGGGAAAATTGGCTAAGTGTGCAAAACAAAACTTCAAAATTGTATAAAACTGTGGCCATAGAATATTATCCTTATGTTTCCTCTATAACATTTCATATCCTCTATAATACTCCATAGATCTCCCCCTATGAGTATTCTTCCTTATCATACATAGACAATTTTATAAGTATCTCTCCCCCTTTGACAATAATGACAAAATAAATGGTGGAAAAGGGATATACAAAAATTGTGTCAAAATTTTACCTTACTGTCTTATTGCAAAGCCAGTAGGCTTGCAACACAATCTACAAAATCTAACTTCCTAGCCACAAACTCTTTCTCTCAAGACTTCTTGATTGATTCTTCTACATTGAGTAAAGTACTCAATCCGTATGCTGCAGTTTGACAAGCTTAAAGAGTTTCAAAATTGAACTTCTGAAATGATGTCTTAACAGTAAGACATTCCTCTATCTACTCTTCTATAATAGTCAACTTGATTGAGACATTCTCTCTCAAGATGTTTATCCTATTAATTTTCCTATTGTTTTCATCATTCAAAGTCTTTATCTCATCACATAACTTGTTGATCTTTTTCTCAACTGTACTGATTTTTATGTTGGGGCTGGCCATTGAATTTTTCTCTACTACTATTTCATCTTTCTTCTCTTTTATCTTCTTCTCTTCCTCAATTAATATATTTTCAGATTTTGTACACTGAATGTACAAACATTTTCTAGTCTATAGATGTTTCCTTAGGCTCTTAATGTAAATGTCAAGGCTGTCAATGGCATTCTTGATATTCTGACTTATGTTTTGCAACATCTCAGCTTCATAAGCTGCATGAGCCTTATCCTTAGCAATATCAGTTAATTTTGTGAACTCAACATCAAAATAATTTATTACCATTTTTTCTCTCACAAGTGGATCTGATTCAGAGACTTTTGTGGATATAACACTTTGCAATTTCTCATTTAAATCCTTTAGGCTTTCTTCCAATAATTTTGTTTAAGGAAGTGATCAACTCTAGTTGATCATCATCATCAACCTCCTTGCTCAAATCTTCAAGCAATGTTCCTATTCCTTTCACCTTTCTAGTCTTAGGAGTAAGACTGATGTCTTCTTGTGATGTAATAGGAGTATGGGTCTCTATTTCCATTTGCTCTTCTACTTGAGATTTCTCTAGTTTAGCATTCTTGTCTGGTTCTACTAGTGCCAAATTGTCAATAATATTATCCAAGTTCTTAAATATTACATCATCAGTGTTCAAGGTGACTTTAGTGCCTTAAATATCCATAGCTTCATCTTCAATAATGATAAGTGAGGGTGAGGGAATATCCTCATGCTCAACTTCAATTTCCTATTTAGCTGCAACTTCTTGCTCTACAACTTCCTATTATGTCTCAACTGGGTTTTCTGCAACCACTTCTGTCATTAATTTGATAATTTCCTGCTCTATTTTACTTTTAACTTGCTCATATTGTCCTCCCATTATCTAAATTTTCCTTCTTTTAGTTCTCATTAATTTTCCAAGGGACTTTAGAATTTGGTTCAAATGTTCATCTTTCACAACACAAAGTTTTTTTATCATGTTTTTGTTAGAAAGAAAAGATCCCCAAGATAATTGAGAGGGGGGGGTGAATCATTTATCTAATAATTAAACCATTAATCAACTTCAATAGATTTAAACCATATAATCAATGTAGTAACCAACCATAGAAAGATAACCATACACAATGACACAAGATATGTTAACTAGGGAACCTCTTGATCAAAGAGTAAACCCCGGTGGGAATGATGCCCACAAAATGATGTACTAATATGAAAGTTCCTTGTGAAAGGATGGACTTTGTTAGGATTCTTATAAAATACATTTAGTACATATGAATCTCTTTTAGGAGATTTTTAATCCCTGTTAAAAGATTCTAACCCTATTAGGAGTTATGGAAGACAGAAGGGCCCATTGCCCAAATAGCTTCAAGGCAAGATCTCTGAACTCACTGTCCAATAGCTCTTAGGATTATTCAATATAATAATATGAAATATGTTACCTCCTTCACACTATGCCAAAATTGCACTCTTTTCTACACAAGATCACAAATTCATATCTTTGTACTTCTCAAGTCTTCCTTCACCACTGAATTAGCTCTTTTCTTCACCTCATGCATGTATTTGCATCACAACTTTCACAATTTCATATCATAGCTATTATAATCCACACTATAATAAGGAAAACATTCCTTCCTTTATACCACACTCAAATAATTAAAAATGAGTCAGCATACAAATACAAAATAATAATTTCAACATGCTACATCAGAATTACACAAAAACTGTCAACTTCCAGATGCAATAACTTTCCAATCATGTGACCTCAAAGTTTTCATAGTGAACCACATCACCACCAATGAGTCTCAAACTTCCCTTTAACTACACATAATTATATTCCATCCCGGTTAGGAGATATCCTCTGATTACCAAAAACCGCTACACAGGAACACTGCCAGAAAATTGCTTTCACCAAAATGCTTATAACTTTCATGAATGAATGAATTTATTTTTGCACTATTAACGATAGGTTAATAACACACTAGAGAACATACCATCAACTACACAAAACCCAATTTTCATTATAACATGTGCGCAAAACAAAACTATGCCTGCTTCTCTTCTAAACTCTAGAATATCACTATGTTGACATCAATGACAATTATAGTCATGAATGCAACAACCACTGTTACAATCATGAAGCATTCATTCCTAAAAATCTCCCCCATTGGCATTGATGGCAACATAGATGAAAAATATCCAATGTTCCAAAAATCCAAGACTGCAACACTGCTATCCTGATTAAATTTTTAAGTCCTCTTCATCAATCAAATCTTGCTTTGCTATCCTCATTGACATCAAATCTTTTGTTTTTCATGTACACTTCTCCCCCATTGACATTAATGATAGAAATATTATCACTATGTCAAGAACAACTCAATGTCAAAAGACACTATTCAAAAAATACATTCACAAGAGTCCTCATGACTCAGCTCAAATACACATACTCCCCCCATAGAGGAAGTACCAACATCCAATCCAAAAAATATATAGGGCCATATTCCACTAGACGGATGCAACCAACTACATCACTACTCAAAATTAGGCTGGAGCATAACCCCAAGCATAGCTCTCAGATACTCAAATGTATCCTTAGACAAGGGCTTTGTAAATATATCTGCTATCTACTCCTTTATGCTTATGTACTCCAGTCTGACTTCTTTCTTAGCAACTTTCTCTCTTACAACATGATACTTGATCTCTATATGCTTAGTCTTAGAATGTAATACAAGATTCTTAGACATACTAACTATACTAGTGTTATCACAATGTATAACAATAGGCTCATCAATCTTAATTCCAATATCCTTTAACATTTGCTTCATCCAAATTATTTGGTTACAATTGTTTGCTGCCGCTACATACTCTACTTCTTTTGTACTCTATGAGATACAATTCTACTTTTTGCTCAACCAAGAAACTAGTCTACCTCCAAGAAAAAAGGTTCCACCACTGGTGCTTTTCTTATCATTAATGTTGCCTCCCTAATCAACATCAATATATGCACATAGGGTAAAGTCATCAGAAGTTTCATACCATAGTCCATAGTCCATTGTACCTCTAAGATATCTCAATATCCTTTTTACTACTACATAATATTATGACTGTAATCCACCAATCATGGATCTATATTTCTTCTTCTCAACTGCTGGTGTTTCATCTTTACTAGATAGTTTATGTCCTGTAACTATAGGTGTTCCAACTGGTTTACAATTCTCCATTCCAAATTTTTTCAACAAATCATTCAAGTACTTTGTTTGACTTACAAAGATACCATCTTTTTTTTCTATTATTTGTAATCCCAAAAAGTATTTCATTTCTCCAATCATACTCATTTCAAATTCTATCTTTATTTCATCAGCAAATTTGTCACTAGCTTCATCCTCTCCTCCAAAGATAATGTCATCAACAAAAATAACTATAACTAACAAACCATTTTCAATTTCTTTTGTGTACAAGTTACTATCAGTTGTTCCTTTTGTAAATTCCAATTTTAATAAATATTTATCCAATCTAGCATACCAAGTTCTAGGTGCTTTCTTTAGTCCATACAATGCTTTCTTTAGTTTACATACCATGTCTCCTTCTTGAGTCAAAGGAAAACCTTTAGGATTCTCAATGCAGACTTCTTCTTCTAATTCTCCATTCAAAAATACTGACTTCACATCCATTTGATACACTTTGAATTTCTTAAATGTTGCGTAGGCCAAAAAAATTCTTACTACTTCAAGTCTTGCCACAAGGGAAAAGGTCTCTTCATAGTCAATTCCTTCTTGCTATGAGTATCCCTTACATACCAATCTTGCTTTGTTTCTAATTACTTCTCCTTGTTCATTCATTTTATTTCTGAATACCCATTTAGTTCCAATCACATTTTTGTCTGTAGGTCTAGGAACCAATTCCCATGTCTCATTCCTTTCAATTTGATCTAGTTCTTCTTTCATAGCATTAATCCAATATTCATCTTCACAAGATTCATGAGTAGATTTAGGTTTAATTTGAGAAATCAAACATAAATGTACCTTATTTCTAGTCATAACTCCTCTGTCCAAACTTCCAATCACTTGTTCAACAGGATGATGTCTTGATATATACCTGTTAGGTGTCATAGTCACAGATCTTTCTTCAACTATAGATTCTTCTCTATTTTCTTCAACATGACTTTCATTCAACAATTCACTGTCAGTCTCAAAAAATTGTTCAGTAGTTTCAATGTTAGGCTAAGGGTAAGTTCCTTCATCAGATTCATAATCAAGCATTCTTTCCTAAATTTTAAACTTCTCATCAACTTTTACATTTTCACTTTCAACAATAGTCTTAGTTCTCTTACTGTAACATCTATATGCTTTTCTTTTCAAAGAATATCTGAGAAAAATTCCTTCATCACTTCTAGGATCAAAGTTTCCTATATCATCATCTCTCTTAATATAACATTTACTTCCAAAAATTCTAAAATACTTAACTGAGGGTGCATGTCCAAACCATAATTCATAAGGTGTTTTGTCTGTGTCTGCTCTGATTTTTACTCTATTCACTGTATATACTGTTGTATTCACTACTTCTCTCCAAAATGTCTTTGCCAAATCTCCTTCAAACAACATAGCTCTAGCTGCTTCAGTCACTGACCTATTTCTTCTTTCTGTAATAACATTTTGTTTAGGTGTTCTAGGGGCTGAAAACTGTCTCTTAATACCATTCACTTCACAAAAAGTGTTAAACTCCTTAGATGTAAATTCTCCACCTCTATCAAATCTCAAACATTTAATCCTCATTTCTGATTCATTCTCAACTTTATTTTTCATTATCTTAAACTTATCAAATGCTTCAGATTTTTCTTTCAAAAATACAATCCACATCATTCTTGTAAAATCATCAACAAGAATCATAAAATATCTTTCTCCATAAAATCCTCTAGTTCTAGTAGGACCACTCAAGTTTGTATGAACAATCTCTAACTTTTCTATAGATGTGAACTTCTTGCTAGGAAATGAGCTCCTTTTCTACTTAGCCATCACACATTCTTTGCAAATCATGTTAGTAGGCTTCATAATCTTAGGTAAGTCTCTTAATGCAAGTGTAGAACTCACTTTCACAATGTTATCAAATTTTATATGACAAAACATTCTATGCCATAACCAACTATCATCAATCTTAGTCATCAAGCATGTCATCTCAGTAGGGTTCAACTGAAATACATTACCTCTAGTTCTAGATCCTATTCCAATCAGATTTCCATCTTTATCCTGAATCACACAAGTTTTCTCAGTAAACCAAACTTGATAACCCTTATCAACTAACTATCCAACACTTAATAAATTATGTTTCAATCCATCCACAAAGTAAATATCACTTAATAAATTATGTCTCAATCCATCCACAAGATAAACATCATCAGTACTAGTCTTTCCATCAAGAGTAATAGATCCTATACACTTAATCAAACATGGTGCATTGTTACCAAATCTAACAAATCCTCCATCATAATTGTTAAACTTTATGAACTTTCCTTTATCACCAGTCATATGATGTGAACAACCACTGTCTATAATCCAATCAGCTTTCTTTTCAACTTGGGAAACTAAGGCTTTTTCTTCCTTAATATTAGATTCATAATTTTCTTCCCTAATTTCTACAAATCCTATGTCATCAAAGTTATCATTATCACTGTCACTCAAATGTCTTTCAATTCCTACTTCAATTTCTTCATCATTTGCATAATAAAATTATTTAGGTCTTCTAGGCTTAAAATTATTTCTATACTTCTTAACTCTTTTAGGACACTTCGATGCAAAATGACCATATTCTTGACATGTCCAACATTTAAAAATTTCTTACCTTCTGGTTCTCTTTCCACAAGTAAGGCAATACCTTCTTCAATCTTCTTATCTTCATCAGATTTGGATTTGCTACTGCTGGCATAATCTCCATTCACACTTGTACTTCTAGACAAAGTAGGTTTGATGCTAAGAGCATTGAATGATTTCTACATTCTAGGTAGTTCTCCTGATAATCTCAAACTCATCTTTGCTGCTTCCAATCTTCCAAGAAGATTCTCTCTTGAAAAGTTTGGTGTACAAGGTATCACTTGTTTAATCATTTGTGTAGTCTACCTAAATACCGGTGTCAATGTTCTCAAAATCTTCCATATTACTTCATTCTCCATCTTTTCACCTCCACAAGACTTTATTCCTGCAACAATTTCTGACATCCTACCAATATATCTTCTAACAGATTCATCTTCCATCATTCTTATGTCTTCAAATGCACAAATCCAATTATGTAACCTAGCTTTCTTTGCATGTTCATCACCTTCAAAAGTAGAATGTAAAGCTTTCCAAATATCATAAGATTTAGTTAAACTTTTTACCTAATTGTATTCATTCTCCGGAAGTGCTAATAAAAGTGCTTCTCTTACAAGTATGTTACACATGAATAGGTCTACCTCTTCTTTAGAACTTGTTTCAAGACCGTCTTCTCAAATTATAGTTTATTCATTTTTTGTAATCAACCAATAACCTAGTCCTAAACACAAGAGACGTGTCTTCATCTTTTCTTTCTAGCTGTCAAAATTTACTCCATCAAATTTAGGGCTTTCTTTTCTGAAATTTTCCATAGATCTCCTTAAGTTGTTAAACTTCACCTTCAAGGACCTACCGCTCTGATACCAATTATTAGAAAGAAAATATCCCCAAGATAACTGAGAGGGGGCGATGAATTATTTATTTAATAATTAAACCATTTATCAACTTTAATAGCTTTAAACCATATAATCAATGCAGTAACCAACCATATAAAGATAACCATACACAATGACACAAGATATGTTAACTAGGGAACCTCTTGATCAAAGAGTAAACCCCAGTGGGAATGATGCCCACAAAATGGTGTACTAATATGAAAGTTCCTTGTGAAAGAATGGACTCTATTAGGAGACTTATAAAATACATTTAGTACGTATGAATCTCTATTAGGAGATTTTGAATCCATGTTAAAATATTCTAACCCTGTTAGGAGTTTTGGAAGACAGAAGGACCCACTGCCCAAACAACTTCAAGACAAGATCTCTGAACTCACTATCCAACAAATCTTAGAATTATTCAATAGAATAATATGAAATATGTTACCTCCTTCACACTATGCCAAAACCACACTCTCTGCTACACAAGATCACAAATTTAGATCTCTGTACTTCACAAGTCTTCCTTCACCACTGAATTAGCTCATTTCTTCACCTCATGCATATATTCACATCATAACTTTCACAATTTCATATCACAGGTATTATAATCCACACTACAACAAGGAAAACATTCCTTCCTTTATACCACACTCAAATAATTACAAATGAGTCGGCATACAAATACAAAATAATAATTTCAACACGCTACATCAGAATTACACAAAAACTGTCACCTTCCAGATGTAATAACTTTCCAATCATGTGACATAAAAGTTTTTATATTGAACCACATCACCACCAATGAGTCTCAAAATTCCCTTTAACTACACAAAATCAGATTCCATCCCAGTTAGGAGATATGCACCGATTACCAAAAACCACTACACAGGAACACTGCCAGAAAAATCTTTTCACCAAAATGCTTATAACTTTCATGAATGAATGAATTTATTTTTGTGCTATTGACCATAAGTTAAATAACACACCAAATAACATACCATTAACTACACAAAACCCAATTTGAAATATAACATGTGCACAAAACAAAACTATGCTTGCTTCTCTGTTAAACTCTAGAATATCACTGTGTTGACATCAATGACAATTATAGTCATGAATGCAACAACCACTACTACAATCATCAAGCATTAATTCCTAATGTTTTTCTCTCATTTTAGTATCTTATTCTTGTGCTCTCATCTTTCTATTTATAAGTCTATTGTACAAGTCTTCTGGGATTTTTCCATGAATAGTATCAAATTTCTTGTTTGTCAAAATTATATGTGTAACCATTGCATTCTCTAGATTTAATCTTTCATACGGTCCATGTAAATCATAGTATTTTTTCATTTTAGTAAAGTCTCCATGCTGAAATATGTATTCATTGACTCTTTCTATCCTTGGTTTCCATGATTTCTTCTTTGTTGTCACTTCATCATCTTTAATCTCTGCAACTCTTCTAGGTACTAGTGGAACAATTACATTTTGTCTTTTACCTAGTCTTGAAGCACTTTCCTTCATCCTTTTGCTTGATCCTGAAGAAGAGGGTTTCTCTATCTGATGAATTTCTTTCTCCTTAGGTTCTTCAACCTTTACCTTAACTTGAATGGGTTCTTGAGGGTCTGCACTTGATGGCAAAGGTGGGATTGATAGTATCTCACTTTGTCTTATTGCTTCTGCAGTCTTTCTTGCAATATCAAATTCTTGCTTGCTTATACCTGTTTCTTTTAGAATTTTATTTATTGAATACTCCACTCTCTTCTTTGATTGTTTCTCTTCCTTAAGTTCCTTTTCTGAATTAATTTTTTCATCATATGTTCCAAATCTGTTGCAATGGGCTTCCAATTCACTTTTCAATAATCTACTGGCGTATCCTTCAGTTTCAACTTCAAAGATTTCATAGCCAAGAGGGTCTATGAATTCATGTCTAGGTTCTACTACCTCAATGTAAGTGAAATTAGTATCAACAAAAAAACATATGTCATCTTTGTATTTTTCAACAAGGGATGGTGGAATTCTTGATCTATTTACCACAATGTTCTGAAAGGTTTTCAACACTAACTTTACACTATCATTAACCTTCTCTATAAGGTGTTTCATATAGACTTTGTTGATTCTTTCCATGGTGTTCACTCCATCATTCCAGACATTACCAATAGTGTAAGGAAATCTTCTTAGCAAGTGGAAGAACATGTAAGTGATCAGAGAAGAGAATCTAAAATGGGTGTACTTTGATTTCTTAATCTTCTCTAAATTCTTAAATAACTAAATTCTTAGGATTTCACACATATCCATAGGTTTCTTCTCAACACACATAAAAAATGCAATATGTACCATACCTACTGCCATATCATCTTCTCTAGAACTTCCACAAAACTTAGTTGTCAAGATCTTACACAAATATCTTACATCATCTTGCTTAATCTTGCTAATGACTATACCTCTACCATTATATGTTGAACTAGTGTTATTAATCACAATCTTTCTCATGTTTTTCTCATTCAGTCGAATTGCACCAACTTTAGATAATCCAGTCACATCATGAATTAGGTATGTAGTTATGTCTATAACTCTATCTTCTAACCAAAATTTACCATTATGAATCCTACTCAAAATAATCTTAGTACACTCTTTATCATCAAATTCATATTTCATTGAGTACTTAGTGATTTCATTATTTTCTAGGTGTTCATAACCATGTTTCAGTGTCATGTCTTGATTATAGATCTTCTGATACTCAGTAGTAAAATCACTATCACTTAGGGTTTCATATTTGCATCCAAGAGAACCTTTAACATTCTCTAAATGAAGAACTCCATCTGGTACGGATGACAAAGCTAAACTATCATCTCTTTCTGAGGGTTCAACTAGATCTTTCTTAGTTTTAGGTTAGTTCTTATCCTTAATGTTATGAATCATTGATGCATCCATAATTATATCTATTTACTTAGACTCATTCAAGATCTTAGTCAGATAAATACCTTAAATTCACAAAATTAGGGCTTTCGCTTGATCGGTGCTTCAAAATTTTGTAAATCACTTCCAAACTTCTTTCTTCACTCTCCAAGTCACTTCTAATCACTTGATAATCATAATAAATTCAATTTCAATCTTTTAACACTTAGCATTTACTTGATCTGACATCGCATACAAATTTTTCCCACCAAAATACCAAAAAGATGATTCTGTAAACCTACAATCATAAATCTTTTTGCGACCTCACAAAATACAATATTTCTTTATGCACACTTAACCATAGCATTCATATAGCATAAAAAACCTTCATCTAACTGTGCAAAACATAACTCATTCAAAATCTAATTCTACACTAATTCTAAGTTCCTAAACTATAGAAATTTACATAATTTAAGTGCTTAAAGAAGGGTTAGCTAAAGACTCATCCTTACCATCAGATACATTACCTTCCTAATTAATTTTAGTGCTGAATATATCTCCTTGATCTATTCCTTTAACAAATTTGACTTCATCTTCATTACTACAACAACCTTTCTCTTTGTTTTTTGCATTTTCATTCCTTCTTGCATAGGTTCTAGGGTTAGGGTTATGATGATAACCTCCATTGTTCATTCTACAAAATCTTGCTATGTGTCCAATCTTGTTACATATCTAACAAATGAATCCATTGGTTCCATATCTAGGTGCTTGCTGATTGATTTGTGTCCTATAATTTCTAGCAATATGTCCAATTTTGTTGTATCTATAACATACTATTCCATTTCCTCTTTTCGTGTCTCTAGTTGATCTCTGATTTGCATTGTTAGTATTTCTAGGCATTCTACTATTATAATTATTCTCAGTAACTTTAGATCTTCTACATTCAATAGCTCTATGTCCAAAACCATGACAATTATAACAATATCCATGAAGAGGTTTGAATTGCTTACATGTACAATCTCTCTTCATATGACCAATAGTATTACAAGAAAAACATCTACCTTTGAATTCTCTTTGCATACCTTTGGATGGTTCATCTTTCTTTGGTGGTTCTTCTTGCTTTGATGATTCTTCTTGCTTCGGTGGTTCTTCAGATTTGTTCTCATCTAACTTCTTTTCTTCACTGCTTTCACATACATTCAAATCTAGTTTCTTGCTTTCACTAACTATCTTCAATGTGTTAAATCCAAGACCAATTTTTTAATAGAATGGTTTCCCATAAGATGTTTGTTCTTCAATATTTTCACTATTTGAATATAGTCTCTCAAGTTGTTGTTTAGATTGAGTTAGTTCACCTTTCACAATTTTGTTGTATTTTTCAAGTTCATCATACTACAATTTGACTTTATCAAATTTAGATTTCAGATCTTCATTCTCATTCTTTAAACTCTCATTCTCAGATCTCAATTTTTCATTTCCATCTTTCAAGCTAAGCTTCAGATTTTCTATCTTCAATTCATGTTTAAGTATCACATTTTCTTTTTCTAAATCATCACAATCTTCACAAGTATTTTAGATTCCTTTTCAAATTTCAAATCTTCTATCTTACCTTTCAATTTGTCAATAAGATTATTTGCATCATCATACTTTCTTTTTAGAGTGTTTCTTTCATCAGTAAGCATATCAATTTGTTCAAGAGCTTCTTCAAGATTCTTCTGTAACTGATCCATATCCATAGATATCTTACTCAAGCTGCTAGGCTTTCCTTGAATGTTCCTTCTCTGAGTATTTGTGCTCATAACACATAACACATGATATGTTCTTGAGGAAACCCTAGCCAAGGGAAAACCCTGGTGGGGTTGGTACCCACAAAGATCCACCAATCAAAAGGTATTCTGTTAAGGATGTTGACCCTGTTAGGAGCCTATTACAATCATATAGTGTATCAGTCCTAGTTAAGAGACTATAGGCCTTGTTAGAAGCCTCAACCCTCTTAGGAGTTGTAAATACAAAACCTGATTGCCAGATGAGCTCACTGCCCAAACAAGTAATACAAATGTTTACTGATTACAATATGGTCTGATTACAACTTTGCAACAATAGCTTTCATTTCTATCACAATATACAATAATTACAAGTTACATCATAAGGTACATTACAACTATTACACTTTTCTACCTTTATACAAGGTACAAACATAAATCTTCTTCCTGTCAGCTTACACATCATAATTATCTCTTATGTCATCCCTTTATAACATTAAGTCGATATTTTGCAAAGAAAAATAATCCCTTAATCATTTTACCAATTCTGTCCTTGTTTCTACTCTGTTGGCTTGTAAACTGTCATCGATAAATCTTCAATAAGTTTGTCCATATTTCTCAAAACTTTATGCACACTCAGATGGGGTATCCTCATACATCATAGAAGCTTTAGTTAACTGTGAAAGCTAAGATCTTGCTCCAATGAATGTCGCCAACTAAATCTTCCTCGGGTGCTCTGTTAAGATCTCTGTTTCCATACTTAGACAATTTCTTTCTGTGACCTTCCATACTTGCTTTCCAACATATGTGATCTTCACAAGGAACATATGTTGCCATAATGACAACATCTATGCATCCACATTATCCAAATTGCCAACAAAATAGAGTTTAGAAAAGGCAGAGGCAACAAAAAAGGTAGTTAAAGTTGAAGATATTCCCTCTTCTTCTATAAACATTGGCACAGAATCTATGGACATTGAAGGAAAAAAAGTTACTTTAGATTTAGATGATGTGGTACTCAATAGTTTGGATAACGTTGTTGACAATTTGGCTTTGGGAGAGTAGGAAAAGAATATTGAAGCAGAGACTACACAAGCAGAAGAGAAAATGGAAACAGAGGCCCCTACACCTATTGTACCTTAAGAGGACATCAGTCTTACTCCTAAGACTAGAAAGGAGAAAGGAATAGGAACATTGATTGAAGATTTGAGCAAGGAGGTTGATGACAATGATCAATTAGAGTTGATCACTTCTTTGAACAAAATTATTGGAAAGAAAAAGAAAGTTAAGAATTTGGAAGGTAGCCTAAAAGATTTGACTGAGAAGCTACAAAGTGTTATATCTACAAAATTCTTTGATTCAGATCCACTTGAAAGGGAAAAGATGGTAATAAATTCTTTTGATGTTAGGTTCACTAATTTGATTGATATTGCTAAGCTTAAGGCTCAAGTAGCTTATGAAGCTGAGATGTTGCAGAATATAAGTCAGAATATCAAAAATGACATTGGCAGCCTTGACATATACATTAAGAACTTAAGGAAACATCTTGAGACTGGAAAGTGTTTGTACATTTAGTGTACAAAATCTAAAAATATAATAATTGAGGAAGAGAAGAAGATAAAAGAGAAGCAAGATGAAATTGCAGCAGAGACAAACTCAATGGCTAGCTGAAACATAAAGATCAGTGCAGTTGAGAAAAAGATCAGAAAATTATGTGATGAGATAAGAACTCTGAACGATGAGAAGAATAGGAAAATTATCAGGATGAACATCTTGAGAGAGCATGTCTCAAACAGGCTGACTATAATAAAAGAGCAGCTAGAAGAATGTCTTACTGCTAAGACATCATTTCAGAAGTTCAACTTTTAATCTCTTCAAGCTTGTCAGATTGTAGCATACGAATTGAGTACTTTACTCAATGTAGCAGAATCAATTAAGAAGTCTTGGGAGAAAGATTTTGAGGCTTGGAAGTCAGATTTTTCAGATTGTGTTGCAAGCCTACTAGCTTTGCAATAAGACAATAAAGTAAAAGTTTTGAGACAATTTTGTATATCCCTTTCCACCCTTTATTTTGTCATTGTTGTCAAAGGGGGAGAGATACTTAGAAAATTGTCTATATATGATAAGGCAAGATACTCATAGGGGGAGTTCTATGGAGTATTATGAAGTGTTATAGATTATGTGTATATTTTGAGGAGATATAAGGATAATATTCTATGGCCACAATTTTGATACAAATTTTGAGATTTTGACTTGTACACTTAGCCAATTTTCTCATATGTTGCCACCAATGACGAAGGGGGAGATTGTTGGCAATTTGGCTAAAGTGAGTAGATGGATGTTGTCATTATGGAAACATATGTTCGCTATGAAGATCACATAAGCTGGAAAGTAAGTATGGAAGATCGGAGACTAAAATTGTCTAAGTATGAAATAGTGTTTTTGACAGAGCACTTGATACAATTTGTTTTGGTGACATTCACTGGAGCATGATCAGAGTTTGTGCAGTTGAAAATAGACTCTATGTTGTCTAAGGATACCCCATCTTAGTGCACAAAAGAGTATAGACTATACAAACAAAGTTATGATTGTTTTACTGATGACAGAGTATAGCCAACAGACAGTTTTGAAGGCAGAACTAGTAAATGAATTAAGGGATTATTTTGTTTGTCAAATAATGACTTAATATTATAAAGAGATGACATCCTAGATGTTTACTCTTGGATAAAGATGTGGAAGCCAACTGGAGAAATATATTATGTTTGTATCTTGTATAAAGATGTAATATTGTAATGTACCGAACATACTTGAAATGTAACTTGTGATAGTTATATATTGTGATAGCGGTGAAAGTTGTTGATGCGAAGTAAGAAGTATGATATTGTAATCAATAAACGTTTTTATTACTTGTTTGGACAGTGAGCTCATATGGTAATCAAGTTTTGTATCTACAACTCCTAATAGGGTTGAGGCTTCCAACAAAGCCTATAGTCCCTTAACTAGGACTGATACACTATATGATTGTAACATGCTCCTAACAGGGTCAACATCCTTAACATGATATATTTTGATTAGTGGATCTTTGTGGGTACCATCCCCACCAGTTTTTTCCCTTGGCCAGGGTTTCCTTGAGAACATATCATGTGTTATGATTTCTTTACATTTACTATTATGTATGCTATTTAGTCTCTTATGCTTTGTATGCACTAAAGTAATTTGTTATATCCATAAGTGGGAAAAAGTAAAATTTTGTGAAATATTGATCCACCCCCCCCCCCCCACTCTCAGTATTTCCTATTTCTAACAGGATTGTGGTACAAAAAAATATGATGATTTTACCCTATGTGCATATACAGATGCTGATTGGGGAGGTAGTGTTGATGATAAGAAAAGCACCAGTGGTGGAGCATTTTTCCTTGGAGGAAGATTAGTTTCTTGGCTAAGAAAGAAGTAGAATTGTATTTCACAGAGAACAACAAAATTAGAAGTAGAATATGTAGCAGTAGAAAACAATTGTAACCAGATAATTTAGATGAAGCAAATGTTGAAGGATATTGGAATAAAGTTGGTTGAGCCTGTTGTCATACACTGTGACAACACTAGTACAATTAGTATGTCTAAGAAGCCTGTATTACACTCTAAGACAAAACATATAGGGATCAAGTATCATGCTGTAAGAGAGAAATTTGTTGAGAAAGAAGTTAGACTGGAGTACATAAGCACAAAGGAGTAGATAGCAGACATATTTACTAAGCCTTTGCCTAAGGATACATTTGAGTATCTGAGAGGTATGTTTGAGGTTATGCCCCAACCTACTTTTGAGTAATGATGCAATTTGTTTCATCTATCTAGTGGTATATGAGCCTTATCTTTCTTCTAGACTAGATGTTGGTACTTCCTCTATGGGGGACTATGTGTATCAGAGCTGAGTCATGAGGACTCTTGTGAATGTATTTTTTGAATAGTGTCTTTTGACATTGAGTTGTTGTTGACATAATGATGAAATTTTTGTCATTGATGTCAATGGGGGAGGTGTACATGAAAAACCATTTGTTCCAATTGTACTATTTGTTGGAGAAAACTGAATAGGAAAATGAAGCAAGATTTGATTGATGAAGAGGACTTGAAAATGTTTGTCAGAGTAGTAGTGTGCAGTATTGGATTTTTGGAACATTGGATTTTTTTCATCTATGTTTCCATCAATGCCAATGGGGGAGATTGTTAGGAATGAATTTTTAATGCTTGGTAGTCATTCTATATTATTTGTTGTTGCATTCATGACTATGATTGTCATTGATGTCAACACAGTGATCTTTTGGAGACTCGCAAAGAAGCAGACAGTGTTTTGATTAGCACACATGTTATATTGTAGTTGGAGCTATGCAATGTTGAGGTTATGTTATTTTATATGTTATATGTCTATGGTTAAGAGTATAGATAGTAATTCATTTATTCATGAAATTTATGAGCATTTTGGTAGAAGCAATATTCAGGCAGTGTTCCTGAGTAGCGGTTTGTGTAAATCGGATGATATCTCATAATCGGGATGGAATCCAATTTTTCACAGTTAAAGGGAAGTTTGAAACTCATCGATAATGAAGTGGTTGAAAACACAAACTTTGAGGTTGCATGAGTGAAGAGTTATTGTATTTGGAAGCCAAGAGTTTTTTGTAATTTTTATGTAGCGTGTGGAAATTTTTATTTTGTAATTGTATGCCAACTCATTTGTAATTATTTGAGTGTGGTATAAAGGAAGGGATTTTTTCCCTTGTTGTAATGAATATATGGAATTAATTATTATTATGATAAAGTAATTGAATGTGAATGTATGCATGAAGTGAAGAAGAGAGCCAATGCAGTTGTGAAAGCGAAATTGTGAAGACATGTGAAGTACAAAGATCTAAGATTGAGATCTGGTATAGCAGTGAGTGTGGTTTTGGCATAGTGAAGGAGGTAACATATTTCATATTATTTTTTTGAATAATCTTAAGGTCATTTGGACAGTTTGTTCAGTGATCTTTCTATTGAAGTTGTTTGGGCAGTGGGTCCTTCTGTCTTTTATAACTCTTAACAGGGTTAAAAAAATTTAATAGGGATTCAAAATCTCCTAACCGGGATTCATATGTAATGACGGCATTTCATAAGAATCTTAACAAATTCCATCTTTTCATAAGAAATATTCATATTAGTGCATCTTTTGTGGGCATCATTCCCACCGGCGTTTACTCTTTGATCAAGAGGTTCCCTAGTCAACATATCTTGTGTTATTGTGTCATTGTGTATGAATATCTTTCTATGGTTGGAAATTATATTTCTTACATGGTTAAATGCTATTGAAGTTGATAAAATTTATAATTATCTAATAATGAATTCACCCCCCCCCCCCCCCTCTCAGTTATCTTGGTGGACTTTACTTTCTACCAGATTTTACCAATCATAGACTTGTACAATGTTGTATCTACTACTAGAGAATCATCTTCTTTTGTAAGCTTGCATCCTGTTATCATAGGTTTACCCACTGGTTTGCAATCATCCAACTTGAACTTCTTCAATATTTTTTTCACATACTTGGACTAATTAATGAAAATACCTTTCTTTTTCTTTTGCACATTTAATCCCAAGAAGTATTTAATAGGTCCAATTATGCTCATCTCAAACTCGCTCTGCATCTCCTTAGAAAATTATGCACTATGTTTTTCATTACCCCCAAAGATAATGTCATCAAAAAAATAGCTACAAGTAGGAGACCTTTAAATGTCCCTCTAATGAATAGATTAAAATCTACTGCTCCTTTCTTGAATCCAATTTTTGTTAGATATCCATCAAGTCTCTCATACCATGCTCTAGAAGCTTTCTTAAGTCCATAAAGGGCTTTCTTCAATCTACATACCATATCAAGTTTTTCTAATAAGGTGAGTCCTTCTGGTTACTCAATGTATACTTCTTCCTTTATCTCTCCATTCAATAATGTTGACTTAACATCCATCTGATAAACTTTAAAGTTTTTGAATGTTGCATAAGCTAGAAACAACTTAATGACTTCTAATCTTCTCACTAGTACAAATGTGTCTAAATTATCAATACCTTCTCTTTATGCATATCCCTTACATACTAACCTTTCCTTATTCCTTAATACTATACCATCTTTATTTATCTTATTTCTAAATATTCAGTTTGTTCCAATCACATTCTTATAACTAGGTCTTGGGACTAGTTCCCAAGTATCATTCTTGATAATCTAATCTAGTTCTTCTTTCATAGAATCATGCCAATCTAAATAACTACATGCATATTCAACACTTAAAGGTTCAATCTGAGATAGTAAACATACCACCTCATTTCTTGCTAAACTCTTTGCTTTTGACCTTGTTGTAAGTTTTCTGCTCTAATCTCCAATGATGTCATCCTTAGTGTGATATCTAGATGTAAACTTTGGAACTTTAGGTAATATTGTCTCATCTGCCTTGTGAGTTTCTTGTTCACTTGTTTCAGGGTCATTGAAAAATACATCAATACTATCAAACATCTCTTCAACAAATTTCTCACTAGTGGAAGGACTAGGTTCTTCTTCAATCATAGGTGAATAATCATGATATCTTTCTTGAACCATAAACTTTTCATCAATCTTAACATGAGCACTTTCAATAATCTTCTTCAGTCTCAAATTAAAATATCTATAAGCTTTTCTTTTAGTAGAGTAACCAAGGAAAAAACATTCATCGCTTCTTACATCAAACTTGCCTATTTCTTCATCCCTCTTGATGTAGCACTTGCTTCCAAAGATTATGAAGTATTTTTATGTGGAAACATTACCAAACCATAGCTCATAAGGTAGAATCTATGCCAGGCCTCAATTCTATTCTATTGATGGTATATACTATTGTGTTAACCACATCTCTCCAATAGGTGTGTGCAACTTTTCCTTCAATCATTATGGTATGTGTGGTATCAAGGATGATCCTATTCCTTCTCTCTATAATCCCATTCTACTGAGGGGCTCTAGGTGCACTTAATTGTCTCTTTATGTCATGTTCTTCATAGTACACATAGAATCTATTAGAGGTGTATTTTCCTCCTCTATCTAATCATAGACACTTTATCTTTAGTCTAGATTAATTCTCAACCTTAGCTTTGAATATTTTGAGCTTCTCAAATGCTTTAGATTTTTCTTTCAAGAATGCAACCCACATCATTCTAGAATAATCATCAACAAACAAAATGAAATACCTTTCACCATAGTATGATCTTATTTTTGTTGGTCCAATAGGTCTGTATGAATCAGATCCAACTTGTTCTTTGCTGAATTAAACTTTCTCCTAAATGAATTCCTTACATGCTTTCCCATTAAACATTCCCTCCAAATAGTGTCAAATAGTTTTTCTATGCTAGGAAGATTATTGGCAATTTCGCTGAAGTATGTACATAGATGTTGTCATATGTTCCCTATGAAGATCACATAAGTTGGAAAGTAAGTATGGAAGACCGCATAATAAATTGTCTAAGTATGGAACAATGTTTTTGACAGAGCACCTAAGGAATATTTAGTTGGTGATGTTCGCTAGACCAAGATCTTAGTTTGTGTAGTTAACTAAAGCTTCTATGATGTATGAGGATACCCCATCTCAGTGCACATAAAGTTTTGAGCAATACAGAAAAAGTTATTAAAGATTTACCGATGATAGTTTACAAGCCGACAGAGCAGAAACAAGGACATAATTGGTAAAATGATTAAGGGATTATTTTGCTTGTCAAAATAATGACTTAATATTATAAAGAGTGACATCCCAGATGTTTACTCTTAGATAATGACATGGAAGCCAACTAGAGAAAGATATTATGTTTGTATCTTGTATATAGATATGTACCAAACATACTTGAAATGTAACTTGTACTAACTATATATTGTGATAGCGGAAAAGTTGTTGATGCGAACTTGTAAGCAGTACCATATTGTAATTAGTAAACATTTGTATTACTTGTTTGGGCAGTGAGCTCATCTGGTAATCAAGTTTTGTATCTACAACTCCTAACAAGGTTGAGGCTTCTAACAAGGCCTATAGTCCCTTAACTAGGACTGATACACTATATGATTGTAATAGGCTCCTAACAGGGTCTACATCCTTAACAGGATGTCTTTTGATTAGTGGACCTTTGTGGGTACCATCCCCACCAAGGTTTTCCCTTGGCTAGGGTTTCCTTGAGAACATATCATGTGTTATGAGTTCTTTACATTTACTGATATGTATGCTATTTAGTTTCTTATGCTTTGTATGCACTAAAGTAATCTATTATATCCATAAGTGGGCAAAAGTAAAAGTTTGTGAAATACTGATTCACCCCCTCCCTCTTAGTATTTCTTATTTCTAAAAATTGGTATCAGAGCATAGTTACTCGGAGAAGGAACATTCAAGGAAAGCCTAGCAGCTTGAGTAAGATCTCACTGGATATGGATCAGTTATAGAAGAATCTTGAAGAAGCTCTTGACCAAATTGATATGCTTACTGATGAAAGAAACACTCTAAAAATAAAGTATGATGATGCAAAGAATCTTATTGACAAATTGAAAGTTAAGATAGAAGCTTTGAAATCTGAAAAGGAATTCTTGTTGAAGATTGTGATGATTTAGAAAAAGAAAATGTGATACTTAAACATGAATTGAAGATAGAAAATTTGAAGCTTAGCTTGAAAGATGGAAATGAAAAACTAAGATCTGAGAATGAAATTTTAAAGAATGAGAATGAAGATCTGAAATCTAAACTTGGCAAGGTAACATCTAAATTTGATAAAGTCAAATTGCAGTATGATGAACTTGAAAAATACAACAAGATTGTGAAAGGTGAACTAACTCAATCTAAACAACAACTTGATAGACTATATTCAAATAGTGAAAAGATTGAAGAAAAAACATCTTATGGGAAACCATTCTATGACAAAACTAGTCTTGAATTTAACACATTGAAGATAGTTAGTGAAAGCAAGAAACCAGATCTGAATGTATGTGAAAGCAATGAAGAAAAGAAGTTAGATGAGAACAAATCTGAAGAACCACCAAAGCAAGAAGAATCACTGAAGCAAGAAGAACCACCAAAGAAAGATGAACCATACAAAGGTATGCAAAGAGAATTCAAAGGTAGATGTTTTTCTTGTAATATTATTAGTCATATGAAGAGAGATAGTACAGGTAAGCAATTCAAACCTCTTAATGGATATTGTTATAATTGTCATGGTTTTGGACATAGAGCTATTGAATGTAGAAGATCTAAAGTTATTGAGAATAATTATAATAGTAGAATTTCTAGAAATATTAACAATGTAAATTAGAGATCAATTGGAGACATGAGAAAAGGAAATGGAATAGTATGTTAAAGATGCAACAAAATTGGACATATTGCTAGAAATTGCAGGACACAAATCAATCAGCAAGCACCTAGATATGGAACTAACAGAATCATTTGTCAAATATGTAACAAGATTGGACATATAGCAAGATTTTGCAGAATGAACAATGGAGGTTATCATCATAACCCTAACCCTAGAAACTATGCAAGAAGGAATGAAAATACAAAAAACAAAGAGAAAGGTTATTGTAGCAATGAAGATGAAGTAAAATTTGTTAAAGGCACAGATCAATGAGATGTATTCAGCACTAAAGGTAATCAAGAAGGTAATGTATCTAATGGTAAGGATGAGTCTTTACCTAACCCTTCTTTAAGAACTTAAATTATGTAAATTTCTATAGTTTAGAAACTTAGAATTAGTGTAGAATTAGATTTTGAATGAGTTAAGTTTTGAGCAATTAGAAGGAGGTTTTTTATGTTATACTAATGCTATGGTCAAGTGCACAAAAATAAATATTGTATTTTGTGAGGTCACAAAAAGATTTATGATTGCAGGATTACAAAATCAGCTTTTTGGCATTTTGGTGGCAAAAATTTGGATGCGATGTCAAATCGACTAAATGCTAAGTGTTAAAAGATTGAAATCAAATTTATTATGATTATCAAGTGATTAGAAGTGACTTGGAGAGTGAAGAAAGAAGTTTGGAAGTGATTTGTAGAAGTTTGAAGCGTCGATCAAGAGAAAGCCCTAATTTTGTGAATTTAAGTTATTTATCCGACTAAGATCTTGAATCAATATAAGTAAACAGATATAATCATGGATGCATCGATGATTCACAACATTAAGGATAAGAATCAACCTAAAACTAAGAAAGATCCAATTGAACCCTAAGAAAGAGATGTTAGTTTAGCTTTTTCATCCATACTAGACAAAGTTCTTCATTTAGAGAATGTTAAAGGTTATCTTGGATGCAAATATGAAACCCTAAGTGATAGTGATTTTATTGTTGAGTATCAGAAGATTTATAATCAGGATATGACACTGAAACAAGGTTATGAACACCTAGAAAACATTGAAATCACTAAGTACTCAATGAAATATGAATTTGATGATGAGGAGTGTACTATGATCATTTTGAGTAGGATTCATAATGTTAAATTTTGGTTAGAAGACAGAGTTATAGACATAACTGCAAACCTAAGTCATGATGTGACTGGATTATCTAAAGTTGGTGCAATTCCACTAAATGAGAAAAACATGAGAAAGATTGTGATTGATAACACCGGTTCATCATATAATGGCAAAGGTATAGTCATTAGTAATATTAAGCAAGATGATGTAAGATACTTGTGTAAGATTTTGACAACTGAGTTTTGTGGAAGTTCTAGAGAAGATGATATGGTAGCAGGTATGGTACATATTGCATATTTGATGTGTGTTGAGAAGAAGCTTGTGGATATGTGTGAAATTTTGAGAATTCAGTTATTTGAGAATTTGGAGAAGATCAAGAAAGAAAAGTACACCCATTTTAGATTTTCTTCTCTGATCACTTGCATGTTCTTCCACTTGCTAAGAAGATTTCCTTACACTATTGGTAGTGGCTGCAATGATGGAGTGAACACCATGGAAAGAATCAACAAAGTCTATATGAAACACCTTATAGAGAAGGTTAATGACAGTGTAAAGTTAGTGTTGAAAACCTTTTAGAAAATTGTGGTAAATAGATCAAGAATTCCACCATCCCTTGTTGAAAAATACAAAGATGACATATGTTTTATGGTTGATACTGATTTCACTTACATTGAGGCAGTGGAACTTAGACATGAATTCATAGACCCTCTTGGCTATGAAATCTCTGAAGTTGAAACTGAAGGATATGTCAGTAGATTATTGAAAAGTGAAATGGAAGCCCATTGTAATAGATTTGGAACATATGATGAAAACTTTAATTCAGCAAAGGCACTTAAGGAAGAGAAACAATCAAAGAAGAGAGTGGAGTATTCAATAAAGAAAATTCTAAAAGAAATAGGTATAAGCTAGTAGGAATTTGATATTGCAAGAAAGACTATAGAAGCAATAAGAAAAATTGAGACACTATCAGTCTCACCTTTGGCATCAAGTATAGACTCTCAAGAACCCATTCAAGTTAAGGTAAAGGTTGAAGAACCTGAGGAGCAAGAAATTCATCAAATAGAGAAACCCTCTTCTTCAAGATCAAGCAAAAGGATGAAGACAAGTGCTTTAGGACCAAGTAAAAGACAAAAAGTAATTGTTCCACCAGTACCTAGAAGAGTTGCAGAGATTAAAGATGATGAAGTATCAAAGAAGAAATCATGGAAACCAAGGATAGAAAGAGTCAATGAAGACATATTGCAGCATGGAGACTTTACTAAAATGAACAAATACTATGATTTTTATGGACCCTTTGAAAGATTAAATCTAGAGAATGCAATGGTTACACATATGATTTTGACAAACAAGAAATTTGATACTATTCATGGTAAAATTCTAGAATATTTGTACAACAAACTTATAAATAGAAAGATGAGAGAACAAGAAGAAGATACCAAAATGAGAGAAAACATGATAAGAAAACTTTGTGTTGTGAAAGATGATGAACATTTGAATCAAATTCTGAAGTCCCTTGGCAATCTATTGAGAACTAAAAGAAGGACAATTCAGATAATGGGAGGACAATATGAGCAAGTTAAAAGTGAAACAGAGAAGACAATTATCAAAGTAATGACAAAAATGGTTGCAGAAAACCCAATTGAGACAGAACAGGAAGTTATAGAGCAAGAAGTTACTGCTGAACAGGAAATTGAAGTTGAGCATGAGGATATTCCCTCACCCTCACCTATCATTATTGAAGATGAATCTATGGACATTGAAGGCACTAAGGTCACCTTGAACACTAATGATGTAGTATTTAAGAACTTGGATAATATTGTTGACAATTTGGCACTAGGAGAACCAGATAAGAATGCTAAAGTAGAGAAATCACAAGTAGAAGAGCAAATGGAAATAGAGGCCCATACCCCTATTACATCACAAGAAGACATCAGTCTTACTGCTAAGGTTGGAAAGGAGAAAGGAATAGGAAAATTGTTTGAAGATTTGAGCAAGGAGGTTCATGACGATGATCAACTAGAATTGATCACTTCCTTAAACAAAATTATTGGAAAGAACAAGAAAGTTAAGAACTTGGAGGAAAGTCTAAAGGATTTAACTGAGAAGTTACAAAGTGTTATATCCACAAAAGTCTCTGAATGAGATCCACTTATGAGAGAAAAAATGGTAATAAATTATTTTGATGTTGAGTTCACAAATTTAACTAATATTGCTAAGGCTAAGGCTCAGGCAGCTGATGAAGTTGAGATGTTGCAAAACATAAGTCAGAATATCAAGAATGACATTAACAGCCTTGGCATTTACATTAAGAACCTAAGGAAACATCTTGAGACTGGAAAGTGTTTGTACATTCAGTTTACAAAATCTAAAAATATATTAATTAAGGAAGAGAAGAAGATAAAAGAAAAGTAAGATGAAATTGTAGCAGAGACAAATTCAATGGCCAACCCCAACATAAAAATTAGTACAGTTGAGAAAAAGATCAACAAGTTATGTGACGAAATAAGGACCCTGAATGATGAAAAGAATAGGAAAATTAATAGGATAAACATTTTGAGAGAGCATTTCTCAATCAAGTTGACTATTATAGAAGAGTAGATAGAGGAATGTCTTACTAATAAGACATCATTTCAGAAGTTCAATTTTGAAACTCTTCAAGCTTGTTAGATTGCAGCATACGGATTGAGTACTTTACTCAATGTCACAAAATCAATCAAGAAGTCTTGGGAGAAAGAGTTTGAGGCTTGGAAGTTAGATTTTTCAGATTGTGTTGCAATCCTACCGGCTTTGCAATAAGACAATAAGGTAAAATTTTGACACAATTTTGTATATCCCTTTTCCACCCTTTATTTTGTCATTGTTGTCAAAGGGGGAGAGATACTTAGAAAATTCTCTATGTATGATAAGGAAGGATACTCATAGGGGGAGTTCTATGGATTATTATAGAGGATATGAAATGTTATAGAGGAAACATAAGGATAAAATTCTATGGCCACAATTTTGATACAATTTTGAGATTTTGACTTATACACTTAGCCAATTTTCCCATATGTTGCCACCAATGACAAAGGGGGAGATTGTTGGCAATTTGGCTAAAGTATGTACATGGATGTTGTCATTATGGAAACATATGTTCCCTATGAAGATCGCATAAGCTAGAAAGTAAGTATGGAAGATCGCAGACTAAAATTGTCTAAGTATGGAACAATGTTTTTGATAGAGTACCCAAGGAAGATTTAGTTGGCGACGTTCACTGGAGAAAGATCTTAGTTTGCATAGTTAACTGAAGCTTCTATGATGTATGAGGATACCCCATCTCAGTGCACATAAAGTTTTGAGTAGTACAAAAAAATTTATTAAAGATTTATCGATGACAATTTACAAGCCAACAAAGCAGAAACAAGGACATAATTGGTAAAATGATTAAGGGATTATTTTGCTTGTCAAAATAATGACTTAATATTATAAAGAGTTGACATCCCAGATGTTTACTCTTGGATAATGATGTGGAACCTGACTGGAGAAAGATATTATGTTTGTATCTTGTATATAGATATGTACGAAACATACTTGAAATGTAACTTGTAATAACTTTATATTGTGATAGCGGAAAAAGTTGTTGATGCGAAGTTGTAAGCAATACCATATTGTAATCAGTAAAAATTTGTATTACTTGTTTGGGCAGTGAGCTCATCTAGTAATCAAGTTTTGTATCTACAACTCCTAACAGGGTTGAGGCTTCTAACAATGCTTATAGTCCCTTAACCAGGACTGATACACTATATGATTGTAATAGGCTCCTAATAGGGTCTACATCCTTAGCAGGATAACTTTTGATTATTGGATCTTTGTGGGTACCATCCCCACCCAAGTTTTCCCTTGGCCAGGGTTTCCTTGAGAACATATCATGTGTTATGAGCTCTTTACATTTACTATTATGTATGCTATTTACTTTCTTATGGTTTGTATGCACTAAAGTAATCTGTTATATCCATAAGTGGGCAAAAGTAAAAGTTTTTGAAATACTGATTCACCCCCCCTCTCAGTATTTCCTATTTCTAACACAGATCTCTTTTTGCCTTTACATTTTCTTATCTTTACTATGTTGTCAAAATTGATATGACATAGTCTTTTATGCCATAGCCAACTGTCATCAAATTTAGCAACAAAAAAAATTGCTTCTGAATTAAGGTGAAAAACATTACCTTTAGTCTTTGAACTTGATGCAATCATAACACCATCTTTATTGTTAATGATTCACTTGTTGTCTTTGAACTCCAACTGATAACCTTTTTCAAGCAACTGCCCAACACTAAGAAGGTTATGTTACAAACCATCTACATAAAAAAATCATCAGTTTTTTTCTTTCCGTCCAATGTGATAGCTCCTCTACCAATGATAGGTTTAGGAGTGTTATCTCCTAATCTAACCATGCCACCTTTTTACCTATCCAAATGAACAAATCTATCTTTGTCTCATGTCATGTGATGTGAGAAACCATAGTCAATGATCCAATCTATCCTAATGTCTACATGTGAAATCAATGCTAACTCTTGTGTGTTCTTGTCATCTTCAAGAGAAATGAATCCAATTTCCTCTTCTACTGATTCTTCATCTGATACTCCATCACCAACATAGTAACATTCCTTTGTATATTTATGCTTTTAGTTATTTTTTATTTTCTTAACTCTTGTAGGATACTTGGATGCAAAGTGACCAATCTTATTAGATGAAAATCATTTGAATGGAAATTGAACTTCATATTTTCCTTTTCCTTTCTTTTCTCTTTTAGAAATCATAGCAATGAAATCATCTAGTGCTTTTTCTTCATCATCATCATCAAAGTTACCAAAGGTGTGCAAGGATTTCTTACCATGGACTAAGGCTTTGAAGGCAGTTTCACTTTTAGGCTCTGTCTTCAAACTTGATATTTCAAATATAGCAATTTTGCTGATTCAGGTCTCTATTTTGAATTTTTCTGAGAATTGCATAGTCCATCAAGGATGTTTATCTTTCTCTCACATTTTGGTGTCAATAAATTCATTAACTTATCCATGATTCCTTCTTCTGATATTTCTTCACCGTTGTCTCTGATTTTAACAGCTGCTTCATTAATCTGTTGATTGTAGGCTCTTATGTTATCTTCTGGTAGCATCTCCAATGTATTGTATTTTTTCTTCCATGTCTTTCTATGTACATTCTTTTCTTGTGTGTCTCCTTCAAACATGTCTTCTAGGTGCTTCCATATCTTGTAAGTTGTGCCTACTTTCTTTATCTCTAAAAACTCACTATAAGAAAAGGTGTTGATAAGGGCTTCTTTGGTTATTGCATTCTGATGGAACAAATCCTTATCCTTGTCAGTAGTATCTTCCTTTGGAAGATCTACAAGAGATGGAACTTTAAATTATTTGACAACTACTTCAAAAACTTTAAAATCAATGCATTGTAAATGTGTCATCATCTTGTTTTTCCAGTCAAGATAATTCTCTCCGTCAAACTTAGGACTTTCTTTTCTAAAGTATTGCATCTGACCAACCTCAAGCTATTAAACTTTCTCTCTGAGGCATTTGGCTTTGTTGTGAGGTTTTCACACCATCGCCCCAAAATATTTGGGGACCCCCATTTTAAATTTAGGGCTTGATCTTTGCCTTGCCTCCTAGCTTGAGCTTACAGTGCATATATCCCAGTGGCTTGATAGTTTGGTTTGCAATGTGGTTAGGATTTTGAAATTTTGATGAAATGATGAGTGTGGTTTCAATTTTGAATGATGATGTGGTTTCAATTACAAATTGACATTTTTTTTCACAAGGCAATGAAATTTTTCTTGTTCGTGGCAATTCACAAATATCATGAATTTTTTATTTTCTTTTGGTTGCTAATTGGAAATTAATTATTGCTATAATCTGAGATTTCTTTTTGCCTTTGAAACCCTCATGCATCAAATTCTAAATGTTCATTGGGCAATTTAATTGCATTGAAATCAATTTGCAAAATCGTAATTGGGGCATGAATTTTCAATTTTCTATCTTATGCCAATTTGATAAATCATTAAAGTCTAAGATTGTATTATCATTTTCAAAATTCCTGTCTTGGATTTTAAATTGTTTTGGGCAATGCATGCACAATGAATTTAAATCAATTTGCAAATGGTGAAAACAATCTTCGATTTTCTATTTGTATTGGGCAAACAAATTGATAAATCTGGAAATTGCTTTGATTTTTGATTTTCTAACCTTTATTTTGGGCATTTTTCAAATCACATTGGTGTTATTTTAATTAAAATTTTGGAGTTGCACATTTAAAAAATTGAAACTTAATTGTTTTAATTCAAAATAGCCCCAGCATTTGTTAATTTTGGAGCATATTTGAAAGAGTTTTTTTTAAAAATTTTTTGAAATTAATTATTATTTAGCCAAAGTCAGCCCTGTTTTGCATTTAATTTATTTATTTTATTGCCCAAACATGTACAGGTTGGCCCTAGGAGTTAGGCCCAGCGGTGGGTATAAAGTATGGCCAAATCATCTCATTTGCTCATCATTCAAATTGTGATTTCTTTCTCTGCTATTAAGGAGTGAAAATCAAAGCTATTATAAGGTAGTCTTCTCCATTGTCGGTAGTCATAATTAGTCTTCTTTAGCAGTGATTTGGAGTTTGAGGGTGGCATCTTGATAGGGACAGTGAACCTGAGCGTAGAAGGAAGCATTTGAAGGTGTTTGAGGGGCTGTCCAAGGCCCTATAATAGTATTTTTGAAGGTAAAGAAGGGTAGAGACTAATTATAAACATTCAAAGGCCTCATCTCACATGATTCCATCCTCCAAATTTGAATTTTCAAGGGGAATTCATTGGCAATGTTCTCAGATCCGAAAATTCAAAATCTTGCAAGAAATTTTGAGACATGCTCAAGGCCTCCTCTTGAGTAGTCATCTCCAAATTTGAAGTGCAAGAAGAAGGAGGTGGGTTTTTTGATTGGAGAACATCATTTTCAGATTTTTGGAGGTGTTGAAGAGGAGAAGACTAGATCTAAGTTGCAATATATTTCCAGAATGCCATCATGTTCAAAATTTTGATTGGAGAGTAGAAGTTCATATTTTGAAAGATTTGTGTTGCTCAGCATAAGTGAAGTTCAGATTTTGACAAGAGGAGGGGCATCAAGTTTAAAAGTTTAGGGCAATTGCATCAAGATAGCATTCAAAATTTCATAGAGGGTGCAAGTCCAAAAAATTCAAGAGGAAGGGTTATCAAACCAAGGATAACTAGTGAGTGGCCCATCTTATCCTTTTCTTCTTAATTGTTGTCACTTCATTGGTATTATTGTTAAGTGTTGAAGATTAGTTTCAAAAGTAGAGCTTGAAGTTTGGTTAGTAGGTTGATTACTCAATTGTCTTGATTATCTTTCTTCACCCAAGTTCTTTCTTGCAACATCCATTTCCATCATTTCCATCTCACTAGGGAGAAGATTGGAGTGATAAGTGTAGCCCATTTCATAGGAAATGGTGGGGAGTGATAACTAGTAGTCCCACCCCTAGGGAGAAGATTGGAGTGATAAGTGTAGTCCATCTTAAGGTAATGGTGGGGAGTGATAAGTGTAGTCTTCATCATTATCATTAGGAGGAAGATTGGAGTGATAAGTGTAGCTCATCTCTTGAGGTAACAATAGGGTATGATAAGTGTAGTTTCCATCTCATTAAGATGAAGTTTGGAGTGATAAGTGTAGTTTCACCACCATTGTAGAAAAGGCGGGGAGTGATAAGTGTTTAGGATGGTAGATGCCAATGCAA
Organism: Chamaecyparis obtusa; assembly: GCA_027943335.1. Taxonomy (NCBI): domain Eukaryota; kingdom Viridiplantae; phylum Streptophyta; class Pinopsida; order Cupressales; family Cupressaceae; genus Chamaecyparis; species Chamaecyparis obtusa. The sequence continues at coordinate 272,906 of BSBK01009693.1, forward strand.
GGAAGTGACCCAAAGGGAATTAATGCTGAAATATGAGACAAGGAAGTTATGATACCCAAAACCACCTTCTTCTCAAAGCTGAAATGAGTTCGAGACACCAACATAGGTACCCCTCACATGATTTAATTAAGAGAGAGCTTGAGAGACAGCTAGTCCCCTATGGCAAAGAAGATCAATATGTATGGATTTGTGCAAGGAAGTATTCAGTCTACCCCAATAGCAAATAGAATATAGCAAGTCAAAGTATGGAAACTTCATTACCGAATCTCGAGCTATGCAAAAGGTACATAGTTTGATCCTTGGATGTTTTATTTTATTGAAGGTATTGGAAATGGTAAAGGAGAGATTGATTGGATTAGGATCATTAGCATGAATTTAGAGTTGCGACTTAGATAGTACAAAGTTAGAGGCAAATCTACATGGGGTCCTACTTCTTCAATTCAAATGCAAGACTATTAGTGATCCTTTGCTAGTCAAACCAAATCCAATTTTGGGGAGATGCAATACACCACTATGGTTGAGGAAAATTCTTGTGCCAAGAGGCAAGGTTGTGGCAGTTCAAATAGTTGAGGATAGTCGAGGGTTAACCAAGGATGAAGGCATTAACTAGGAGGCAGTGGATGGACTTAATAATTATTTCAAATTAAGTAGTGGGTGGATTGTGGAGATATGGCCAAGGCAGGCACCCCAAAACTCAAGAGTATTCAAGCAGAAGGGGTGCAAGAAAATTGAATTCAAGTAGACAAGTTTGAAGGACCATGGAAGGTTAAAGGAGGGAAAGGACAATGAAGGTGGAAAGCGAGAAAATAGGTTGATGGGGTCAATTTTAATTTCAAGGTGGTGGCCCAGAGCAAGACTCTCAAACTACAAGAAGGTTCATATCCAGGCAAGGCACCCTGGTCAAGGTAGGATTACCCCAAGTGCATGGAGACCTCACCCTTTCAAGGTCAGGACATCAAGTACAAGCAAGTTCAAGTGGTGGTGAGAAAATTTCTAAGGACAAGCTCAAGCATTAGGCTTCACCTCATCTTAAGGATTAATGAACTTTATAAGACAAGGTTGATGAGGTAGCAATTTCAGTTGCATGCAATCAAATCATGCCAAGTGTCCTATGTTCTCATTGGTTGACTAATTATTGTAATTTTCTCATTGGCCCACAAAGTTGATGCCCTTTTGTAATTGGTTGAAAGATGGTAACCCTAATTAGGGTTTGTAAGGTTTAATCTTGGCCCTTGATTTTGCCTCTTAATCTTGGCCACTCATTGTAATTTTGAGCCTCTATATAAGGCCATTTGTTCTCATTTGTAAAGAGAGTTATGTTGGAGAATTGTTGACAAAATAAAATCAAAATTTTTCTCTATTCATTGTTGTGACTTGCATGCTGGATATACATGATCATTTTGGTATATTTGCATGTTTCTTCTCATCTCTCAAATTAAGTTAGGATTTCATTTCATGTTGTTAGAGTAGAAGTAAATGGTTAGTTGCAATAGTGATGTTGATAAATGTTTGATAGGGATATATATACTAGGCCACTAGCATCCTAGCAGCTTGTTAGGAAGCCTTGTGTGGTAATCTAGTCCAATTGCTCTCAAGTTCTACTTGCATTTCATCTTTCTACTTGTACTTCAAGTTGGGTTGGAAGATAGGTGTTAGTGTTGTTGGTGCATTTAAAATTTGCATGGTTATCCCTCTTTTTGTTTTCCCTCTACAATGTTTTTGCCCCTGTTTCTGGCTAAAACCCTAGGCAAATATTTAAAATCTAACCATTGCAATCCAAAAACCCTAAGTCCCCTTGGCATTGTTATGTTCGAGTGTTACCTTTTTGAAATCACTTAAAAGTCCAAAAAGCATGTGCATTTTTATGTTCCCCTCAGCTATTGAGTCTCCTTAAGGTTTAGGAATATTCCTTTTTATCTAACAACTTAGCGCTTCACCATTAGTCTCCAAATCTCACAATGTTTTCACGCAATCTAGTGACTGCTATCTCAAATTTGTCCCTAAAAGAAACTATAGTCACGAGATCTCTAAGTCGGTCTTTCCTATGGTCAGGTTGTCTCATGATAATTTATCTAAGTGATCTTTTATCTAGCGATCATGAGTTCTCTCTTTGGTCATTGAATCTCATAATAAAGGAGTAGTCTTCTTCAGTGGTAGTCTCTAGATCTACTAATAATATGGTGGTTAGCTTTTCCATCCAGCGACTAACAATTCTTTTGGTCACGTGATCTCCAAATGTGGGGCAGTTATCTTTTGGTGGTTAGTTCTTCTATGACCAATTATCGCTAGATCTCAGAGTGATTCAAAAAAAGTGAATAAGTTACCACGACTGATAAAAAATATAGTCATTGGGTCACTAAATAAATTTATTATCCAAGCCTTTAGTGTTGTGTGATGTCAATGGGCCCGGCTCTGACAAACATCTAAGATCTAATGGTTGGCGTAAAAGCTAAAAGAATTTGTTAGAGGCTTGTGAAGATACACCAACCATTCATTTTATTTAGTGGTGAAGCTTTTCAAAGAGGTGGGTTCACATGCCAGCTATGCTCAGTCAGCAATTTTTCATTGGTCCACGGGTGTGTGACTCAGTTTTGTGTCAGTAGGGCCAAGCTTTTTGGATATCTGACATGTTAGAAGATCAATGGGCAGCACAAGTTCTCAAAGGATGTGTTAGAAGCATCCTATCTCATTCCAAACGTTCATTTCTTTTCAGCGGGCCTGTCTTCAAAGTCCTCAAAAGGTTAAATCTCAGAGGAAATCGATGGTTGTCGTTTCACCGCCAAGTAAACATGCACGACGGTTATGATCGCAGTATAGCGATGATCTTTCGATGCACCAAGGGATCGGTGGGACCTTTTTGACAAGTAAGATATAACGGAGGTCTTTCATTGGTCCATGTTTTGATGAATCAGTAGGGTATTTTCAAAGGATTAATCTAACAGTTGTCTGATGTTTGCATAGAATCTTCAAATTTCATGTGAAGATCACACTGTTGTTGATCTTATTCTAGCAGGCCCGCGATATTCTAAAGGTTTTTCTGGTGGTTGTGATAAAGTTTTGGTAGAAGTGATATTTTTCTTTGCAGTCGCCTATTCTCATGATAGTTGGCAGAGTTTTAAAACCACTAGCAAATACACGATTGTTTGTCACTAAATCTCCAGATGAAGTAGTGAAGTTCTTTTTGTTTAGCGAACTTGTGACTGTCTTTAGTCGCCAATTCGCTGAATGGTCAAAGGTTTGCTAAGGGTTGTGGGGTTAGGTTACTTTGTTTGTTGATGTGTTTTTATGAGATTGGTTGAGCTGGAAAGGTAGGATGACATGTCGGTGGGCCCAATGAAATTTTTAAGATGCCAATGTGGAAGATCTAATGGAGGGCACAAGATCTGGAGGAATTTGTTAGAGCTATGAGTTTTTAAGACCACTGTTAGATCTTAGGCTTATAAAGAGGATTTTACTAACCATCTGATTTGTTGAGAATGTCATGGATCTACAGTCATGATTCAAATTCATCCAGTGACCATTCAATTTTAAATTTTAAAATTCCTATAGGGTTTTTTCAATGAAGTTTGAACCAGTTAGTTGCGTAAAGTGCAAAGGTGGCCAGAAATTTATTAACCTAGGACATTTTGTTGTTGATGAAGGTTTTCGATAGTATGAGGTGTTCATCAAGATAAAATATCAGTTAAATTCTCAGATATTTTGAAAAGCCAGAGACAATATGCAGGATAAATTAAGATAATTTATTAAAATATCTCATCTATTTTAGCCTCTCATTTATTGTAAACCCTTGAGGGTAGTTGTAAGACTTTTTGTAACCCTAGAGGAGGTAGATTTTTGAGATATTCCTGATAAAGGGATTTTTCATAGATAAAAAGGAGACTTTTTTAGGTGTTGACAAGAGAAAATTTCTAAAACCCTAGCACTCTGTCAAGATTGTAATTTTTGTATCAGCTTGATCAAGCAAGAGAAAGATATACAGTGTGCTGCTATTTATCATGCAAGCTTAGCTTTCAAGGTGTATTGAATGCATATGGTGAAAGGTTATACTTAATACAAACCTCAAATCTCTTATCTATCCTCTATTTTCTGCTATGAATTTATAAATCTTTTTATAAGGTTTATGTGTATGTGTTATTGCTTTGAGTTCCAACCTAGGGTTAGATTAAATATTTCTCGAAGTGGGACATGTGTTCATGGGATTCATATGAAGGATTATCATAAGTAATAAAGAGTTTTGATATTTGTGTTTATGTCAAAAGACCAATCAAAGACACCATTGTATCCATTCCATTCCTTGACTCTATAGCCCAATGAATAAGGTACTGGCCTGTATCTTCCTATCTTTGTGTTGAGAGAATTGACACAAACTTTGTAATCCAAAATCTTTCAAATCATTACCAATCTTTTGAGTTTTATTCATGCATATTGTGTAGGGATTATATTCAAGTGATATAATCCAAGTTATTGATTCCTTGAAGAGAGAATCAAGAGGTTATTCTTCCTTGAGATATACTCATAAAAAGAAGAATGAATATCATAACACCACTGTATTATGCTTGTAAATTCATAGTCTTCATTATTGTACTTTGCCTTGGGATATTATGGACTGTCTATAGAGTGATAATGAACTATTGAACCAATTCATTGGATTAGAAGCATAGCAGTAAAGACATAATCCACATATCACAAGCTTACTTGAAATAGAGTAACCCATTTATAGGCAATACCCACTTGATTACTGTGGAGCTCAAAGAAGGAGGACCTTATCCAATCCTCATCAAGTTAGTCTTTTTCTTGCAAAATTAGGGCCCTATATCCTTTGAAACCAAGTCCATACTTTGCTAAGTTTGCCTTACAAGAAACAATGAATTTAAATCAATTTGCAAATGGTGAAAACAATCTTCGATTTTCTATTTGTATTGGGAAAACAAATTGATAAATCTAGAAATTTCTTTTATTTTTTATTTTCTATCCATTATTTTGGGCATTTTTGAAATTGCATTGGGGTTATTTTAATTAAAATTTTGGAGTTGCACATTTAAAAAATTGAAACTTAATTATTTTAATTCAAAATAGCCCCATCATTTGTTAATTTTGGAGCATATTTGAAAGAGGTTTTTTTTTTAATTTTCAAAATTAATTAGTATTTAGCCAAAGTCGACCCTGTTTTGCATTTAATTTATTATTTTTATTGCCCAAACATGTATAGGTCAGCCCTAGGAGTTAGTTGATGGAATATGGATGAAGTGACTGAGAGGGGGGGTGAATCAGTCAACCATAAAAACACTTCACAATTAATTCTTTGCAAATCCCTTAGGATAATGTTATCTGTTTTAGTACTCGGTAAATAGATTGCAGTAACTTTGAAGATGCAGAAAGTATTAGCAATATTATCTTTAGATATTCATCAGCACATGTATATGATTGAGAAAGCAATTAAGAACACAAGAGACACAAGATTTAACGTGGAAACCCAATATGGGAAAAACCACCAATGTATCTAGATACTGATTTTCACTTTTCTGAAGTGATGCCCGGTTAGAAGCCAACCCGGTAAAAGGTTACAAAACACACTGTTAGGTGTGACCTTGTTAGAGGATTTAAAACACCCTGCAAGGAGTGGCCTGGTAAGAGGTCTTGAAAACAATTCAATGGAATTGTCACCTTGTTAGAGGATTTACATTATGGTTGTTAAACCAACTCGGTTAAGAGATTTAGAATTCACTGTTACAATGATAAGAAGGTAACAATGAAAAAGTGACCTGTAAAATAATGCAACTGTCTTGCTGATTACAGATCTCTGTTCTGCATAAGTCTGATCCTTTGTGATCGAATAAAACTCTGCTGCTCCTCAAGGATATCTAAACATCCTTCACAAATTTGCATATACCTTTCCTTCTTTTCTTCTGTAAATCTTCTGCTGTATATATTTATTTTTCACTTTTGACCTTTTATTTATATGATTTTGGATTTGTCAAATCGACATTATTTAGTATAACAGTTGGCTGAATTAAGCAAACTCTATTTGCAAAAATCCTTCAAGGGCTGACAGTGCTCGGTGACCATAACTTTCTATAATCTTTCGGTGACCGAGGGAACTCGGTAAACACCGACAATCCTTTACCTTTGATAACCGACTGAACTCGGTAAGCACTATCTTTTCCTCGATGACCGACTGAACTCGGTAAACACTAAACTTTCTTTGGCAACCGAGTGAACTCGGTAGACACTGCTTTTCTTCGATAACTGAGTGGACTTGGTAAGTACTTATATTCCTGTCTGGCAGACCGACTGAGCTCGGTAGGAACTGATTGCTGCGGACTATGACATAGTGTGACATCAAAGACAACACATAATTGAGTAGCAATTTACTTCAGACAATTGTTTCCAACAAGGCCTAGTAGTGGGTATAAAGTATGGCCAAATCACCTCATTTGCTCATCATTCAAATTGTGATTTCTTTCTCTGCTATTAAGGAGCAAAAATAAGAGCTATTATAAGGAAGTCTTCTCCATTTTCAGCAGTCATAATTAGTCTTATTTAGTAGTGATTTGGAGTTTGAGGGTGGCATCTTGACAGGGACAGCGAACCTGAGCGTAGAAGGCAACATTTGAAGGTGTTTGAGGGGCTGTACAAGGCCATATAACAATATTTTTGAGGGGAAAGAAGGGTAGAGACTAATTATAAACATTCAAAGGCCTCATCTCACATGATTCCATTATCCAAATTTGAATTTTCAAGGGAATTTATTGGCAATGTTCTCAAATCCAAAAATTCAAGATCTTGCAAGAAATTTTGAGACATGCTTAGGGCCTCCTCTTGAGTAGTCATCTCCAGATTTGAAGTGCAAGAAGAAGGAGGAGGGTTTGTTGATTATAGAACATCATTTTTAGATTTTTGGAGGTGTTGAAGAGGAAGTTTTAGTTCACATTTGGAATTTCATTCTCAGATTTCTTTGACAAAGTGAAGACTAGATCTAAGTTGCAATATATTTCTAGAATGCCATCATGTTCAAAATTATGATTGGAGAGTAGAAGTTCATATTTTGAAAGATTTGTGTTGCTCAGCATAAGTGAAGTTCATATTTTGACAAGAGGAGAGGCATAAAGTTTAAAAGTTAAGGGAAATTGCATCAAGATAGCATTCAAAAATTTCATAGAGGATGCAAGTCCGAAAAATTCAAGAGGAAGGGTTATCAAGCAAAGGATAACCGGTGAGTGGCCTATCTTATCCTTTTCTTCTTAATTGTTGTCACTTCATTGGTATTATTGTTAAGTGTTGAAAATTAGTTTCAAAAGTAGAGCTTGAAGTTTGGTTAGTAGGTTGATTACTCAATTGTCTTGATTATCTTTCTTCACCCAAGTTCTTTCTTGCAACATCCATTTCCATCATTTCCATCTCACTAGGGAGAAGATTGGAGTGATAAGTGTAGCCCATTTCATAGGAAATGGTGGGGAGTGATAACTAGTAGTCCCACCCCTAGGGAGAAGATTGGAGTGATAAGTGTAGTCCATCTTAAGGTAATGGTGGGGAGTGATAATTGTAGTCTTCATCATCATCATTAGGAGGAAGATTGGAGTGATAAGTGTAGCTCATCTCTTAAGGTAATGGTGGGGAGTGATAAGTGTAGGTTCCATCTTATTAAGATGAAGTTTGGAGTGATAAGTTTAGTTTCACCACCATTGTAGAAAAGGTAGGGAGTGATAAGTGTTTAGGATGGCAGATGCCAATGCAAGCAAGCAACCTAGAGGGAATTAATGCTGAAATATGAGACAAGGAAGTTATGATACCCAAAACCACCTTCTTCTCAAAGCTGAAATGAGTCTGAGATGTTGGTACATGTAAAAATTGCATGGTTCTCTCTCTTTTTGTTTTCCCTCTGAAATGCTTTTTCCCCTGTTTCAGGCTAAAAGCCTAGGTAAATATTTAAAAAATCTAGCCGTTTGTGAGTAAAACCCTAGGCGCCCTTTGGCCTCATTCTAATTCTTTGTTACTTTATCAAGTAACTTAAGTTTCAAATTAAAGAATGTGCATTTTCATTTTCCCCCCAGTCACTGAGTCTCCTTAAGGTTTAGGAATATTCCCTTTCAATTATTGATTGCTCTAAATCAGTGTTTCCTTTGGTCGGGTTGTCTCATAATGATTTATCTAAGCGATGTTTTATCTAGCAATCATGAGTTTTCTCTTTGGTCACTGAATCTCATAATGAAGGAGCGGTCTTCCTCAATGGTAGTCTCTAGATCTCCTGATAATATGGTGGTTAGCTTTTCCATCCAGCGACTGAGAATTCTTTTGGTCATGTGATCTCCAAATGTGAGGCAGATATCTTTTGACAGTTAGTTATTCTGTGACATAGTTGTCGCTAGATCTCCGAATGAGGTACTCAAGTATCAAAGATCTAACAGTTGGCATAAAAGCTCAAAGAAGCTATCAGAGGCTTATGAAGATACACCAACCATTCATTTTATTTAGCGGTGAAGCTTTTCAAAGATGTGGGTCCGCATGCCAGCTGTGCTTAGTCAGTAGTTACTCATTGGTCCATGGGTGTGTGACTCAATTTTGTGTCAGTAGGGCTGAGCTTTTGGATATCTGACATGTTAGAAGATCAATAGATAGTGGAAGTTCTCAAGTCATTTGTCAGAAGCATCCGATCTCATGCCAGCCATTCATTCCATCCTGGCGGGCCCGTCTTCTAAATCTTCAAAAGGTTGATGTAATGGTTGTCTTTTGTTCACATAGAATCCTTAAAATTTATGCAAAGATCTAACCGTCATTGATCTTATTCTAGTGGGCCCATGGTTATCTAAAGTTTTTCTAGTGGTTATGACAAAAGATTTAGTGGGAGCGATAAATTTCCTTTGTAGTCACTCATTCTCATGATATTTGGTGGAGTTCCAAAACTTCTAGCGAATACATGACTATCTTTCACTAAATCTGCAAATATTTTAGTGAAGTTCTATCTTTTCTAGCATCTTTGTGACTGTCTTTAGTCACCAATTTGTTGAATAGTCAAAAGGTTTGCTGAGGATTGTGGGGCCATGTATGCTGAGGTATTGTCTCATGATTGGTTGAGCTGGAAAGGGAAGGATGACATGTTGGTGGGGTCGATTTATTCTAAAGGCTTGTAGACTGATTAAAGAATGGTAAGATCCGGTGGCTATCATTACACCGCTAGGGAAAGATGCACAAGAGTTAAGTCAATGGTTTAATGATAGTCGTTGTTTCATTTTAAAGCCTTCGAAGGCTATGGTCCTAGTTGTTAGAGGATGCTGATGTGGTTGTTTTTCATTCACTAGGGCTTTTCGAAGGAGGTTTTTCTAATATTTTTGAGGATTCTGCGAGCCACCCGATTTGCCAGGAATATGATGGATCTACGGTCATAATTCAAACTCGACTAGTAACCATTCTATTTTAAATTTTAAATTTCCTTCACAGTTTTTAATGGAAGTTCAAACCAGTCGGTCGCATAAAGTACAGAGGTGGCCAGAAAGTTATTGATCCAGGACATTTTGCAGTTGAGGAGGGTTTTCAATAGTATGAGGTGCTATCCTTGATTTTGCCAGGTAGTCATCAAATTTGAAAATATCAATCAGGTACTAAGATAATTTAAAGAGCCGAAGGCAATATACAAGATAAATTAAGTTAGTTTTTTCAAATATCTCATCTGTTTCAATAGTACATTTATTGTAAATCCTCAAAGGTGGTTGTGAGATATTTTGTAACCCTAGAATAATTAGATTTTTGTTAGAATTCCTGATATAAAGGGATTATTTAGAGGATCAAAGGATTATGAGGTGTTGAAAAGAGAAAATTTATGAAACCCTAGCACTCTATCAAGGATTGTAATTTTTGTATCAATTTGATCAAGAAATCGAGAAGATATATAGTGTGCTACTATTTATCATGCAAGCTTGGTTTTTTCAAGGTGAACTAAATGCACATGGTGAAAGGTTATTCTTAATACAAACATCAGATCTTTTATCTCTCCTTTGTTTTATGTTGTGGATTTATAAATATTTTCATAAGGTTTATGTGTATGTGTTATTGCTTCGAGTTCCAACCTAGGGTTAGATTAAATATTGCTCAGAGTGGGACATATGTTCATGGGATTCATATGAAGGATTATCATTAAGTAGTAAAGAGTTATGATATTTGTGTTTCTGTCAAAAGACCAATCAAAGACACCATTGTATCCATTCCATTCTTTGACTCTATAGCCTAATGAATAAGGCACTAGCCTGTATTTTCTTATCTTTGTGTTGAGAGATCTAACACAAACTTTGTAATCCCAAATCATTCAAATCATTACCAGTCTTTTGAGTTTTATTCATGCATATTGTGTAGGGATTATATTCAAGTAATGTAATTCAAGTTTTTGATTCCTTGAAGAGAGAAGAAAGAGGTTATTCTTCCTTGAGATATACTCATAAAAAGAAGAATGAATATCATAACACCATTGTATTATGCTTGTAGATTCATAGTCTTTAATATTGTACTTTGCCTTAGGATATTATGGACTATCCGCAGATTGATAATGAACTATTGAACCAATTCATTGGATTTAAAGCATAGTAGTGAAGACATAATCCACATATTTCAAGCTTACTTGAAATACCGTAACCCATTTATAGGCAATACCCACCTGAGTACTATGGAGCTCAAAGAAGAAGGAGGGCTTTATCTAATCCTCATCAAATTAGGCTTTATCTTGCAAACTTAGGGCCCTTTTTCATTCAAATCAAGTCCATACTTTGCTAAGTTTTCCTTACAAGATTTAGACCTAACAAAATTGGTGACTCTCCTGGGGAAGAACAAGAGACTAATTATTGATCAGATTATTTAACCCACCTATGTTACCAACAAGTCAGTGACACTCCTGAAGAATAGAGAAATATTGTCAAGAGAAAATAGTGTAGGTTTCAAGTTGAGTTGGACTCCTTACCTGATTATTTTATTTGATATCTCTGGTGTTATAAATCAGCTATAAACAATGTGGGTACGAGTAGAGCTAGACTTTTGGCCTGCTTGTTTACCATATTCAAAAGTTTTCATTGAAGAATATAAGAGTCAGTATTAGTAAGTTTCAATTTTTCTCACTAATTAGTGAGTGGCGACTCTCTTTCTCTAGTATTTTGTACTAGTGTTTTATCAATTATCATCATGAGTATCAGAAATACAAAATCCTATAGTAGAGAACATCCAAAGAAAAAATTACAAGGTGGACTCCCTACTATATCTAGAAAAAATAAGGGTAGAAGAGAAAAGGATAATGATGATATGTCATTTACTTGGAGACAAAAAGGAAATTCAAAACAAGAAGGTTTTAGTCCCCCCAATCAAGAAGGAAATGCCTTAGAATATGAGGAAGCATAGGCAGTAGATTTAGGTCTAAATCAATATGAAGATTATTACTCCCCCTCAGATAGAGAAGGTGAAAGGCCATTTCAAAATAGGAAAGGAATTTCTAGAAGGCAAGCAAGGGGAAGGTCTAGAAGTAAAAGTAGAAGTGGATGGGATTTTTTGCCTCCTTTCACACTTGGTTCTTCATTACCCCAAGGTCTACATGAATCACAAGACTAGAAAGAAGATCATCAAACACAACAAGTTGAATCAGAGACAAATTTTCCTAATTCAGAACAAATTTTTGACGAAGTGTATGAGTTGGAAAGAAGGATTCAAGAATAGGCAGCCATCAGACAAAAGAGAGAAAAAGAAAAATAAGAAAGAGTTAGACAAGTCATGATAAGAGCTGACCAGTTAAGAAGACAGTTGTTGGATTTAGAAGCTATAAATTATGTTCCAATTCCTGAAGATACAAGTGAGAAGCTTGTTGTTTATAAAAATTTTGAGACTAGAGTTCCAAAGGATAAGGGAAAATAAAAAGAAAAGAGCCTTACAATCAAAGAGCCTGCAAAACCCAAAAGTTCTATACATCAGGCTTTAAGATTTGAATCAGGCCTTGAAAAGGAAAAGAAAGAACAAGAGTTGTTAGCCAAACAACTTGAAAAGGCAGAAATAGAAGCAGCAACTTTGGAGATGAAAAAGAAAATTGATTTTCTTAAAAGGTCTACAGGACCTACAAATTTTGAGAATTCTCCTATAACACAAGGAGCAACTGCTACAAAGATTCAAACAACAAATGTCCCTCCACCAGGTGGACTTGGTTCTACTACAATTAATAATAATGCATCCACATCTCAGGGTGCTAGAATTTTCAATACAGGGGTCATTCAAGAAAGATGTAAGCAGTTAGTTTTTACTGGTATCCATCGTTATCCTCACCCTTTCCCTGAAGAAATTAGAAAGAAGCTTCCCAAATTCATAGGAAGCAATGTTGTAACTTGTGAAGAACATTTGAAAAAAATTATTGATGTAATTGATGATTACAATATTGTCCCAGATGATGTTATCATGAAACTATTTGTGCAGTCTTTAACAGAAGATTCAAGAGACTGGTTCAGAGCTTTTCCTCATGGTAGCATTGGTTCATGGAATCATCTTAGGAATTGCTTTAAAGAACACTATGGTGATAAAACACATGAAGGATTCATGCTGAATGAATTTAACAACATAAAAAAGAATTTCAATGAGGATGTTGTTGAATTTAATGTTAGGTTTCAAAAGGCTATGCACAAATTATTGCAAGTTATCAGATTGGATGACAGAGTATGTCTTGTTACATATTTGAATGCTTTTGATTCCAAGATGGGTTATATCCTAAGAGACAAGAATCCAAGGAGCCTTGTTGAAGCTTACAAGTTAGCAGTGAATATAGAAAGTAATAAAAGGATTTTAGGGAAATTGGGAAGGAGAGATGATAATCAGTCTCCTTTGCTAAATAGAAAGGATCTAGTAAAAGTACCAAGTGTGAAGCCAAAAGAAGATGAAAGCTTGAAGCAGATCCTAAAAGAAATTAAAGATCTCAAGCCTGGAAAAAGTAGAAAAAATAAAGTGGTAGGAGGAGACAAGCCTCCTTTCAATAAATTCAATAAAGCACCAAGAATGCAAAAATTCCCATACAAAACTCAATGGAAAGATGGGAGGCCTATTCTTCCTAAACGAAAGGATAAGCCCAGTGATAGAACTCTTGATCCACTGCAAAGAAATACAATTAATATGGCTAAGGAAGTTCCTTGGTGTATTGCTTGCCAATCACCACATGATCCAAATTATTTTTCCATTTCTCAAGGTGTTTCTACACATGAAGAGCAAGTGTCTGATGAGGAGCATCCTTATGATGACCAAGGATGTGAAATATTTTCTTCCCATGTTTTAAGTGAAGTTGATTCTACTGAAGAAGATGAAAATCAGGATATTCTCAATTCTCAAGTTAGACATGAATCATATCATCAACAAGTTTTTTCTAATGATGAAGATAGTGAACCTGATGATATCCAATGTAACATGCAAAAAAATGAAGAAAAAGTTATTTTAATGAGACCCTCTGATGAGGAGATTGCACTGATAACAACTAATATGGTTACGCAAGCAAAATCAAACTACAATTTGAGAAATAGAGTTGTAGGCAATACAAATCAGAAGCCAGTTGGGATTTTCATCAAGAAAACAAACAAGGATATAAAAACATCACAAGAAAAGGCTAAAGATGTTAATCCTATTGATAAGGTCAAGATAAAAAAGGTTGTTAAGCCTAATATTGTTTATAAGGTAAAAGCTAAGCCTACAACTGAGATTTTACATGAGGTGCAAAACAAAAACAAGGTCCAAAATAACAAACCTGTAAATACATCCATTCAAGGAATTGAGAAAAAGAATGTAGACACTAAGCCTAATGTTTCTAGTTTAAAGTATGTTCCAGTTGATATGAGAAATTTATTATCCCAAATCATTGTCAAAGTTCCACTATTGGAGATGATGAGAATTGAGGAACATAAGGAGAAAGCTCTAGATTGGGTAAATGGTGTAGTACATGTTGATTCTCAAGAGGGAGGAAGGATTGAGAAATAGTTGATAAATGGTAATGATGAAGAGGGAGATTGTAATGATGAAATTATCTCTAAAATTCCTTAGATTTATTTGGACACAAATGTTATTAGTAGTAATGTGGAAATAGTTAATCCTTTCTTCCTGACTTTACAAATCAATGGAAAATTGTTAAAGAATTGTATGATTGATTCAGGAGCATCAAACACTATTATGCCCCCTGAGATTATGAAATCATTAGGATTAAAAGTGGATACACTTCATGGTAGATGTCAAGCAATGGATTCAAGAGAAGTACCAGTTGTTGGTACCATTAAGGCCCTGCCTTATAGATTGGCTACATATCCCAACAAACAATTGGCCATGAGTGTTTTGGCGGTGGATATTCCCCCTCAATATGGGATGCTACTATCAAGAAAATGGAGTGCTTCGATGGGAGGCAACATACAATGTGATTTATCATTTGCCACTTTCAATCTTGAAGGACAAAACATTAAGATCATTAGGGAATCTAGAACTCCTCATATGATTGAAGAGGAAGAAGAAGACTCAATGAATTGTTTCCTTGACACAGATATTAATGCTTTCATGGTAAAAAATAAGGAAGTAGAGGAAAACCATGAGTCAATTAAGAAATCAGAAAGTCAAGAAGGCTAGATTGATCTTGATAGTCTATGGACTATGTATTTTGATGGAGCCAATAGCAAGGAAGGATCTGGAGCTAGAATTTTGCTTATAGCTCCCAATGGTAAAAATTTTAAATTTTCCTTTTCCTTACTTTTTTCATGTACAAATAATGTAGCAGAGTATGAGGCTCTGCTAATTGGTCTTAGATTAGCATCAAGACATGGAATAAAATGTTTGAGAGTCTTAGGTGATTCAGAGCTAGTGATTTCTCAAATAAGATCCAAGTATCTTTCAAAAAATTAGAAATTGAAATAGTATAGGAATGCTATTTGGGATGAGATTGAAAGTTTCAATGCTTTTAATATTTATTGGATTGAAAGGAATCAGAATAGAATGGAAGATTTGTTAGCAAACATAGCTCTTAAACTAGAGGATGTTACTTTTGCTGATATTTCTAATGTAGAGGTTCAAGCTAGGCCTTCTATTCCAAATAATTTAGAGAATTGGCAAGTCTTTTCTGATGACCAAGATATATTGAGGTTTCTTCATTGTGAATCTCACTTTGGTGACAAAGAAATGGATTTTAGCACATATGTTGACACTGTGGATGGAAAAGAGGTCATTTTTGGAAAAGATGTCTTACAATTGAAATCCAATAAGGTCCCTAAAGGATTAGTTGCTCTTGAGAGGGCATTTGATAATAAAGATAAAGTTTCTCATGCTAATACCAAAAAGGTGAATGAGCTTGAGGAGATAAATTTGGGAACTGAGATAGCCCCAAAGAAAGTTTATATAGGTAGGTCTCTCTCTCCAAAGGTTAGAAAAAATTTGATTGACCTTCTTAGAAAATTCAGGTATATTTTTGACTGGTCTTATGAAGATCTAAAAGCCTATAGAGAGGACCTTTTCCAACATGAGATTCCACTTAAAGATGGTACAAAACCTTTTAGACAGAAGTTGAGGCTTGTTAACCCAACATTGGCACCTAAAATACAAAATGAACTCAAAAAGATGGTGCATGCTGCAATAATTGACCCAATTATGCATTCCACTTGGGTTTCAAATTTGGTGCCTGTCAGAAAGAAGAATGGTGATATTAGGTTATGTGTAGATTTTAGGAATCTAAACATAAATTCTTTGAAAGACAATTATGGGTTACCTAACATGGAGAATATGTTGCAAAAGGTTACTAGATCAGAATTGATGTCCATGATGGATGGCTTTTCTGGTTACAATCAAGTCATGGTTAAAGAAACTAAGTAGTTTAAGACTGCATTTACCACTCCATGGGGAACATATGTCTATGTAAGGATGCCATTTGTCTTAATTAATGCTAGTGCCACTTTTTAGAGGGCTATGGATGTAGCCTTTGTAGATTTCATTAATAAATTCATGGTAGTGTATCAAGATGATTTGACAGCATTTTCAGCAAAAGAAGAACAGGATTGTCAACATCTAGAGAAAATTTTTATCAGAGCATTACAGTATGGGATTTCTTTGAACCCAAAAAGGTGTGCCTTTGGTGTGACAGAAGGAAAGTTACTTGGGTACATTGTTTCAAACGATGGTGTAAGAATGGATCCTGAGAGAGTGGAAGCAATTGATAGGCTCACTCTGCCAAAGAATATAAAAGGGATCCAATCCTTTTTAGGACAAGTTAACTTTTGAAGAAGGTTCATAACTAACTTTGCAGAGATTAGTATTCCCATTACAAAGATGTTGAAAAAAGGAGTGAAAGTTGAGTGGAATACTGAAGCAGTACAAGCTTTCAATGATATTAAGCTAGCCATAAAGCATGCTCCAATTTTGAAAACACCAGATTATAGAAAACCCATGCAGATCTTTTCTTTTGCATCTGCCCATACAGTTGCTACAGTATTGTTAGAAAAGAATACTAAAGGTTTTGAACAACCTATTTCCTTTTTCAGCAAGACTTTACAAGTAGCAGAATTAAATTATGACATCATTGAGAAACATGCTTATGCTTTGGTTAAGGCCATCAAAACATTCAAATGTTATTTGGTGTGAGCCACAGTGGTTGCATATATACCAAGTGCTATGGTTAAAGACATCTTAGTCCAAAAAGAGGTCTCAGGAAGAAGATGTATGTGGATTAACAAAATTCAAGAATTTAACATTGATATCCACATTACAAAGTTGGTTAGAGGATTGGGCCTAGCAAAATTGATGGCCCAAAGTAATTTGAATGCAAACTAGATCAATATGTTGGAGGAAGACCAGAGACCTTATATCTGTAATATGGACTATTGTGAACGGTACAAGAATATTGCCAAATATCTAGAAAAAATGGTTTTACCTCCTGAGTTAGATGACAATAAAAGAAGGAATGTAAAGCTCCAAACCTTGAGGTATACAATTATAAATGGGGAGTTGTGGTGGAAAAGTAATGTAGGAGTTTTACTCATATGTGTAGATCAAGAAAAGGCAGAGATTTTGATGAATGAAATGCATAATGGAGTTTGTGGAGGACACTACATGGCTAAAACTATAGCCCACAAGATTATCAGGGCAGGTTTTTGGCGGCCTTCACTTTTTAAAGATACTCATCAATTTGTGAAGAAGTGTGATCCATGCCAAAGATTTGCAAGGAAGTTGAAATTAAAAGGGATTCTCCCTCTCAAACCTATTTCTGTTGAAGCCCCTTTTCAAAAGTGGGGTATGGATTTCATAGGTGAGATTCCAAATAAGTCTAGTGGTGGACACTCACACATTTTGGTAACAACTGACTATTTTACCAAATGGGTGGAGGCAATACCTACTAGAAGGGAAACTAGTAAGGTGGTAACAAATTTCATGATGAAAAATATCTTAACAAGATTTGGTTGCCCAGAAACAATGGTAGTTGACAATGCATTGTGTTTCAGGTCAGAAGAATTTGTTGATTTTTGCAAACACAATGGTATTAGAATTTCATATTCTTCTGCTTATCATCCACAAGGTAATGGTCAGGTAGAATCCAGTAATAAAGGATTAATCAAGATTTTGAAAAGGGTTTTAGATAAGAATAATAAGGCCTGGGACTCTAAATTGCTACAAGCTTTATGGGCTGATAGGGTGATAGTTAAGAAAGCAATTGGGTGTGCTCCTTTTGACTTAGTTTATGGAATCAATGCAAGATTACCCCAGAACAACTTGCTACAGATGTACAAATTCATTCAAACATATGATAATGATGTAGAAGAGGATATGACAATTAGAATGAATGACTTAATTCAATTGAATGAGACAAGAAATGATGCACATGACAGAAATCAAAAACTGCAGGCTCAGTGCAAGGTTTTATATGATAAAAGGACTACTCAAAAAAATTTTGTCAAAAATGACATGGTCCTAATGTGGAATGCCAAACTAGAAGGCAGAGGAAAGCATGGGAAATTTGATCCCATTTGGCTAGGCCCATATATTATTGAAGAACATTGGGGGCCAGATTCATACATTTTGAAGAGTTTAACAGGAGAATTTTTGGAGTTGCCAATGCATGGAAAATTTATGAAACTCTATTTTTCCTGATTTTTTAGAAGTCTTTGTATAGGTTTGCTTGTAGATTCTTGTCCCATTTCCTATTTTAAGGTTGAAATTTTGTTTCTGGTCTTCTGTACCAGGAGATTCTGCAATTCTTGTTCAAACTGGCATTTGACCATCCTCAAAAAGAGCCACTGTTGGTACATGTAAAAATTGCATGGTTCTCTCTCTTTTTGTTTTCCCTCTGAAATGCTTTTTCCCTTGTTTTGGGCTAAAACCCTAGACAAATATTTAAAAAATCTAGCCGTTTCTGAGTAAAACCCTAGGTGCCCTTTGGCCTCATTCTAATTCTTTGTTACTTTATCAAGTAACTTAAGTTTCAAATTAAAGAATGTGCATTTTAATCTCCCCCTTAGTCGTTGAGTCTCCTTAAGGTTTAGGAATATTCCCTTTCAATTAGCGATTGCTCAGAAGCTCTTGTCACTTGATCTCATGAGTTTTGCCAAATATTCCTTTTTATCCAACAACTTAGTGCTTTACCATTAGTCTCCAAGTCTCGCAATGTTTTCATGTGATCTAGTGACTACTGTATCAAATTTATCCCCAAAAGAACTATAGTCGCGAGGTCTCTAAATCGGTGTTTCCTTTGGTCAGGTTGTCTCATAATGATTTATCTAAGTGATCTTTTATCTAGCAATCATGAGATTTCTCTTTGGTCACTGAATCTTTTAATGAAGGAGTGGTCTTCCTTAGCGGTAGTCTCCAGATCTCCTGATAATATGGTAGTTTGCTTTTCCATCCAGTGACTAAGAATTCTTTTGGTCACATGATCTCCAAATGTGGGGTGGTTATCTTTTGATAGTTAGTTATTCTATGACATAGTTGTCGCTAGATCTCTGAATGAGGCAATCAAGTATCAAAGATCTAATAGTTGGCATAAAAGCTCAAAAAATCTATCAAAGGCTTACGAAGATATGCCAACCATTCATTTTATTCAGTGGTGAAGCTTTTCAAAGATGTGGGTCTGCATACCAGTTGTGCTTAGTCAGCAATTTCTCATTCGTCCATGGGTGTGTGACTCAGTTTTGTGTCAGTAGGGCTGAGATTTTGGATATCTGACATGTCAGAAGATCAACAGACAATGGAAGTTCTCAAGAGATGTGTCAAAAGCATCCCATCTCACACCATCTATTCATTCCATCTTGGCGGGCCAGTCTTCTAAATCTTCAAAAGGTTGATCTAACGGTTGTCTTTTGTTCGCATAGAATCCTCAAAATTCATGTGAAGAACCAACCACCATTGATTGTATTCCAATGGGCCCATGGTTATCTAAAGTTTTTCTGGTGGTTATGACAAAAGATTTAGTGGGAGCGATAAATTTCCTTTGTAGTCGCTCATTCTCATGATATTTGGTGGAGTTCCAAAACTTCTAGGAATACGTGACTATCTGTCACTGAATCTCCAAATATTTTAGTGAAGTTCTATCTTTTGTAGCATCTTTGTGACTACCTTTAGTTGCCAATTCACTGAATGGTCAAAAGGTTTTCTGAGGATTGTGGGGCCATGTATGCTGAGGTGTTGTCTCATGATTGGTTGAGCTAGAAAGGGAAGGATGACATGTCAGTGGGGCTGATTTATTCTCAAGGCTTGTACACCGATTAAAGAACGGTAAGATCCGGTGGCTGTCATTACACCACTAGGGCAAGATGCATGAGAGTTAATTCAATGGTTTAATGATAGCCATTGATTCATTTTAAAGCCTTCGAAGGCTGTGGTCCCAGTTGTCAGAGGATGCTGATGTGGTTGTTTTTCATTCTCTAGGTCTTTTCAAAGGATGTTTTTCTAATATTTTTGAGGATTCTATGAGCTGCCTGATTTGCTGGGAATATGATGTATCTACGGTCATAATTCAAACTCGACTGGTAACCATTCTATTTTAAATTTTAAATTTCCTTCAGGGTTTTTTCATGGAAGTTCAAACTAGTCAGTCGCATAAAGTATAGAGGTGGCTAGAAACTTATTGATCTAGGACATTTTGTAGTTGAGGAGGGTTTTTGATAGTATGAGATGTTGTCCTTGATTTTTCTAGGTAGTCATCAAATTTGAAAATATTATTTAGGTACTGAGATAAGTTAAAGAGCCGAAGGCAATATATAGGATACATTAAGTTAGTTTTTTCAAATATCTCATCTATTTCAATACTACATTTATTGTAAATCCTCAAAGGTGGCTCTGAGATATTTTGTAACCCTAGAATAATCAGATTTTTGTTAGAATTCCTAATATAAAGGGATTGTTTAGAGCATCAAAGGATTATGAGCTATTGAAAAGAGAAAATTTCTGAAACCCTAGCACTCTGTCAAGGATTGTAATTTTTGTATCAATTTGATCAAGCAATATAGAAGATATACAGTGTGCTACTATTTATCATGCAAGCTTAGTTTTTTCAAGGTGTACTAAATGCACATGGTGAAAGCTTATTCTTAATACAAACATCAGATCTTTTATCTTTCCTTTTTTTTATGCTGTGGATTTATAAATCTTTTCATAAGGTTTATGTGTATGTGTTATTGGTTTGAGTTCCAACCTAGGGTTAGATTAAATATTGCTCAAAGTGGGACATATGTTCATGGGATTCATATGAAGGATTATCATTAAGTAGTAAAGAGTTTTTATATTTGTGTTTCTGTCAAAAGACCAATCAAAGACACCATTGTATCCATTCCATTCTTTGACTCTATAGCCCAATGAATAAGGCACTAGCCTATATTTTCTTATCTTTGTGTTGAGAGATCTGACACAAACTTTGTAATCCCAAATCATTCAAATCATTACCAGTCTTTTGATTTTTATTCATGCATATTGTGTAGGGATTATATTCAAGTAATATAATTCAAGTTGTTGATTCCTTGAAGAGAGAATCAAGAGGTTATTCTTCCTTGAGATATACTCATAAAAAGAAGAATGAATATCATAACACCATTGTATTATGCTTGCAGATTCATAGTCTTCATTATTGTACTTTGCCTTAGGATATTATGGACTATCTGCAGAGTGATAATGAACTATTGAACCAATTCATTGGATTTAAAGCATAGCAGTAAAGACATAATCCACATATTTCAAGCTTACTTGAAATAGAGTAACCCATTTATAGGCAATACCCACCTGAGTACTGTGGAGCTCAAAGAAGAAGGAGGACCTTATCCAATCCTCATCAAATTAGGCTTTATCTTGCAAACTTAGGGCCCTTTTTCATTCAAATCAAGTCCATACTTTGCTAAGTTTTCCTTACAAGATTTAGACCTAACATGAGACACCAACATCGGTATGCTTGACATGATTCAATTAAGAGAGAGGTTGAGAGATAGCCAGTCCCCTATGGAAAATAAGATCAATAAGTATGGATTTGTGCAAGGAAGTATTCAGTCTACCCCAGAAGCAAATAGAATATAGCAAGTCAAAGTATGGAAACTTCATTACCAGATCCTGGGCTATGCAAAAGGTACACAGTTTGATTCTTGGATGTTTTATTTTATTGAAGGCATTGGAAATGGTAAAGGAAAGATTGATTAGATTAGGATCATTAGCATGAATTTAGAGTTGCAACTTAGATAGTACAAAGTCAAAGGAAAATCTACATGGGGTCCTACTTCTTCAATTTGAATGCAAGACTATTAGTGATGCTTTTCTAGTCGAACCAAATCCAATTTTGGGGAGATGCACTGCACCACTATGGTTGAGGCAAATGCTTGTGCCAAGAGGTGAGGTTGTGGTAGTTTGAATAGTTGAGGATAGATAAGGGTTAATTAAGGATGAAGGCATTAACTAGGAGGCAGTGGATGGACTTAATGATTATTTTGAAAAAAGTAGTGGGTGGATTGTGGAGATATGGCCAAGGCAGGCACCCTAAAACTCAAGACTATTCAAGCAGAAGGGGTGCAAGAAAATCAAATTCAAGTAGACAAGTTTGAAGGACCATGGAAGGTTAAAGGAGGGAAAGGATAATGAAGGTGGAAAGTGAGAAAATAGGTTGATGGGGTCAATTTTAATTTCAAGGTGGCGGCCAAGAGAAAGACTCTCAAACTGTAAGAAGGTTCATATCCAGTCAAGCCACCGAGGTCAAGGTAGGATTACCCCAAGTGCATGGAGACCTCACCCTTTCGAGGTTAGGACATCAAGTACAAGCAAGTTCAAGTGGTGGTGAGAAAATTTCTAAGGACAATCTCAAGCATCCAAGGCTTCACCTCATCTTAAGGATTAATGAACTTTATAAGACAAGGTTGATGAGGTAGCATTTTCATGTGCATGCAATCAAATCATGCCAAGTGTCCTATGTTCTCATTTGTTGACTAATTATTGTAATGTTCTCATTGGCCCACAAATTTGGTGCCCTTTTGTAATTGGTTGAAAGATGGTAACCCTAATTAGGGTTTGTAAGGTTTAATCTTGGCCCTTTATTTTGCCTCTTAATCTTGGCCACTCGTTGTAATTTTGAGCCTCGATATAAGGCCATTTGTTCTCATTTGTAAAGAGAGTTATGTTGGATAATTTTTGCCAAAATACTATCAAAATTTTTCTCTATTCATTGTTGTGACTTGCATGGTGGACATACATGATCATTTTGGTGTATTTGCATGTTTCTTCTCATCTCTCAAATTAAGTTAGGATTTCATTTCATGTTGTTAAAGTAGAAGTAAATGGTTATTTGCAATGGTGATGTTGGTAAATGTTTGATAGGGATCTATATACTAGGCCACTAGCATCCTAGCAGCTTGTTAGGAAGCCTTGTGTGGTAATCTAGTCCAATTTCTCCCAAGCTCTACTTGCATTTCATCTTTCCGCTTGTACTTAAAGTTGGGTTGGAAGATAGGTGTTAGTGTGAAAATCCTAAGAGTATCCCTTAGAATCATTGCACCAATGGAGGTAGCGCCACTAGAAAGCTTTCATTAGGTCGATCCCCGTCCATTTGCTAATCTTTCCATTCAGTAGGAGTAGTAGTAGAACAAGAAGTAGTTTAGTAGTGAGAAGTTTGAGAAGTAAAGTTGAAAGTGGTAAATTGAAGAAAGTAAATTGAGTATACATTGCAAAGATAGATTTCATCATAGCGAGAATTTGACATCCTCAAGTAAATGAACAACGTAAGCCCACCCAAGTGATTACTAGCAAATCACATTTATATAACTGAGTTAGTATCCACAGGTGTAAGGAACCTTGGAGAATCTTCGTATACTTTTCAAGAGAGGGTTGAGTGTTTGGTATGCTATATCAAGTATTTCAATTGCTATATGTTATGTAGTAGTACAAAACTCACATCAACAGGCTCTGATACCAATTGTTAAGAATAGTCCCAAGAGATAACTAAGAGGGAGGGTGAATCATTCTTTATCCAATTAAGTATACTTAGAAATTAAGGAAAAAAACAATGAAAGAACACTTGAACACAACACCAATATTTTGGTTATGCAGAAACCCAAATAGGTAAAAACCCCGATTGGAATTGACACCCACTAATAATCTGCACTAGTGTATAATGATCCTTGTTAGAAGATCTTACAACCCTATTAGGAGATGATATTTACAATGCAATAAGTATAGTGACTTGGTGAAAGGTCAAACCCTTTTAGGATTCTTTTATGATTGACCCTATTAGTAGTGAGGATGCACTGTCTAAGAGCTCACTCAAAGGGGTGAAGTCTGCAACCTTTTGAATAACAAAAACACACTATATCTAGATCTTGGTGAATTGCACTTTGACCTATTGTCTAGATCAGTTCCAATGCATAGTATATATTCTTTCCTTGGTCACATAGAGCTTCTATTGATGGCTCAACACTTCGCACTCTCTAAATTTCTCTTCACATTCAACTTTGAACCATGTCTTAGCAATCACAAATGACTGATTATAAATATCTTTCCTTTATATGATATAATCAAGTTAGCATATTAGAACCACCTTGAAATAATATTAGAGAAACACTAACATTCTCCAATAACATCTCTGTCGGCTCTACTAAGTACACAACACAAACTGGGACCTGTCCAAATCAATAAGTGTAGACGCATGCTACACATAGTCAGCTCTACCAAATTATCTGATACTTTCTCCTCAAGCTAAATTACATCATTTTCTCTTAGAAAAAGATTCTTAACTCTTCTCTAATCACTAATCCAAGTTTTCATACCGAAATGATAGGTGCAACTCCTATACCAGTATAATATCTTTCAGCTCTTCTTGATAAACATAGGAAACTAAAATTGGTGAATCACAACTTCATAACTTCACTTCAACTGCACATCAGAATCTACATCCATGAATATAATGTCACTAAAATTTCTCCATCACATATCCAAATGTGCAAGTCTCCCTGATGATCGTATAGACAATCACTCATAGAACACTGCCTATAGATTTTTTAAGAACACTGCTGACACAAGCTGCTATATAACTATCTATACTAATAATTAACCTCTGCATCCATGATATCATGCTACATATACTAGAATCTTACTACATAAGACTTCCACGCATGCTACTTATCATATGTTGTCATCACTGACAAACATACAATCAACACTGGCGTGTTGACAAATCTCCAGCAAAACCCACTTTGCCTACAACCCCATTTGCAAAACCTTCACCAATTATTGTGCCTTATGAACCACTGATTAGAAATCCCCTTAATCTCATCAATTGATATCTCCTACTTATCAAGGATCTTTTTTCATGACTACCCCTTATAGTTTCACAATAGAAATTAAGGCCTATAGCCCTACAAGAATCCAAAATGCATAGTCTCGCAAGAAATATTTAGACCTCTCAGCCCTATACAAAGTGAATATACTCCTCTTTTAGTCTTGTAAACAAGATTGAGATGAAGAAGGCCCTACAAGAACCCAATCAAGGGTAGTCTTTCTTAGCAAGATTGAGGCAACTAGGCCCTACACATGAAGAAGAATTAGAAGTGGAAAATAGACAAGTCTTTCCTCTCTTTACATTGAAGGAAGATTTTTATTACAGTGGGATGGAGTTATCCAGGTTCTCTTGATCCCTACTTGGGTCATTCCCAAAATATTTCTCTCTTGGCAAGACCTCTAAAATTAAATGCAAGAAAGAAAATGGATAGCTAGTGCAGGTCTATATTTCTTATTTTCCATGGGAAAAATAGCATACTCTCCTACTCCATAATGTATCCCAAGAACATCAAACACATTTTCATTTACCTAAGACTCTTTGCATGTGATCAACTAAGTAGGACAAGATTTTTGATTTTTCCAAAAGGAAAAGAGCATACTCTCCTACTACTCAACTTATCACAAGACGAGAAGTCTTCTAATTAAGCCAGGTGGCTAGAAAAACAAATGTAAGAAAACACAACTTTGATTTGTACCTCCAAGGAAACCTACAAGATAAATATCATTATTAGTTTCAAGATTGGGTCTTTAACAAGTGTTGTAAATCACAAATCGTTAGTAGTCATAAAAGTGTTGATCTCTTTGGCAAGAAAATATTACAAAACCACATGTTAGGGAACAAAAGATATGCAAAATGGAAGAAATAACCTTGCAAGATCACTTATTAGTTGTTGTTAGGAAACCAAAAAATCTGAAAATATAAGAAAATGGAAGAAAACTAGGCTCAAACTCAAAATGTAACAACAATTGAATCTAGGAAACACTTCACAGTCTGTCAAAAATCCATATGATAGACCATGAAGAGACCAAGAAATATTTCAGCCCCAAATGATAGACTATAGAGAAGAAAAATGATATTTCTCTAGGAAAGAGACAATATTTCTCAGAGAAATAGGATGATATTCCAAAACTAGAGAAATTTCACCTAGTAATATACTAGAATGTCACCCAGGTATGATCTGGAATGTCATAAGATTCTCTGGCCTGGAAAAATAAAGTGACAAACTTGTAACACCAAAAAACTGAAAATGAAAGAAATCTAGAACTAAATGAAAATATCTAGCCCCATGGTGGGTGCCAAAAATGTGTTATCAAAGTGTGAAAACACTTCTATAAACCATTGGACTTGAGAGAATCCATGAAGAAGTCTCAAGAACTAGCTTATAGCTTCCTATCTATGACATTCAAGACTCTAAATATTATGCATAGTGGCTCTCAAATGAACCTCAATAAGAAACCCTTGCAAGGTGCACTATAGAATGGAAGATTCAAAATGATAGTGCAAGAATGAGAGATCAATTTAAATGAGATGTAAGATCTAAGATAGAATGAAAATACAAGAACAAGAAAGAAAAGCTAATCCAACAAGATTACAATACCTCTTAGTTAAGGTATGTGATCTAAGATAAGGGTATGTGCAGGATCATGGTATACCAAAAAGTGGAAATGTGAAAAAATGAATGTTTTACTCATCCAAAAGTGCACTAAAAAATTTGTTGATTTTTTAGTAGGCTTGGGTGTCAGTACACCTAGCCAAGCCAAAATCCAAAGCAAAAGCCTAATCAGATATCTGATATTATCGGATATCCAATTTTCACCAGTAAAATATGTTTGTAGCTCACAGTTATATTCAATATTTTCATTGTGAAAACGTTCAACATAGCCAAAAGATTTTGCATATCAAAAACAATCTAATATCGAAGTTTCTCCAAATTGAAAGGTATGTTAATTTTTTTTTTGTTTATTTTTTTTTTAATTTGAAATTTGTAGTTTTTTAAATAAAAACTAAGGTTTAAATGATATTTGTTTTTTTAATTGATTATAATTGTCTATTTTGGTTTTAATTATAATCAGAGATGGACTCAAATAATTAGAAAACCTCCCAATGATCCTACAAATAATCTAGAACCACCTCCAAACAATCCCCCACCTTTAAAAGACCAACCAATCTCAAACCCTCGATGTTTAGAGGATCTCATAGGAGACAATCTAAATCAAATTAGAATATATTAGACCACATATGCCAATATCTCCACATTGCACCCCATGTTTTCCACGTTGAACTCAATTATTGAAAATATGGAGAAACTTACAAAGCAACATAATGTTGCACTTCATTGGCATGATTCCATACATGGCCAATTTGACAATGGGCTTGACTATGATCAAGTTATGAACCTAAATATATAAAAACATGACATATGTAATATTTATGTGGATCCCAAAACTAGTTTAAAAGTATACCCTAAAAAACTCAAGTTGTCAATTAAATGGTACACAAATGATGTAATACATGACAACTTTTAGGATGGCTGGTAGATGGTTTTTGATATACCACCCCACAGAAATTTGGCTGTCCCATTCTATTTCATTAGAAAATTGTATGGTAAATTTGTGCTTCATCGTAAGGTAAATTATTGGAGAATGAGATTGTTGGAAAGTTGAATATACTGATGTATATGAATATGATTTAGTGATTTCATTATGGAAAAAAAATTATATGGAGTTTTGGAGTTAGTGCACTTACTCATAAATCTTTAGAAAATGGCTAAGTATGGAAGACTGGACAGTCAATAGAGCACCAAATGAACATAGCATCAATGCACATGCGTATGACCAGCTTTTGGTATGAGCCCTGGAAGATAATCTTTTGGTTATGTTAGTAAGCTATGGTTAAGAGCACATGATTAGATGAGTTAGTATGATGAAGATACAGTGAGTTGAAGTGACATAGATAGTGAGCAGTAGAGTAGAACAAAGTATGCAGCCGACTGTTAGTATTTTGGTTAGCAGTTATAATATTGTTTTGTAAAGGCTATGAGCCTATTGTAAATGTGTAGTAGACTTGTTAATATCATTGCATGTAAACATGCTTGAGCCAATTCATTTGGAAGCATTGTATGTAATTAGTTATAGGCTAACTTAATGAATAGTTTTGTATGTGCATACAAATAAGACATGTGCCTTTGTATTTGAGAATGGTATGAGAGATAGAGTTGATAGAACATAAGAAGAAGTATGCAAAGAGTATTCAGTATGATATAGAGCTTTACAAGTGGCTAAAGCATCAGTGCACATAAGGAACTGATCAGACAAGCAATGTCACAACAGTAGTTCACCTTGTAGATATACTATGTATTTAATATCCATAAGGTTGTAGCCTTCACCATTTGAGCAGTTAGTTCTAGGGTAGTGTGTCCTCACCATAATAGGGTTAATTGCAAAACACTCTTAACAGGGTCTGACCCTTGACAAGGTCATTGTACTTAAGCATTGTAATGATAGCTCCTAATAGGGCTAAGGAACATTAACATGTTCATAATACACAAGTACCATTATTAGTGGGTATTAATTCCCACCAAGGTTTTTCCTTTGGCCAAGGTTTCCCCGTAATCATATCTGGTGTTATGTATTGATTACTTTATATACTTTAATATTTAGTTCAATAATTAAGTTATTGAGTAAAGTTTCAAGTATCAGAAAGTAATTATATAGAACACTGATTCACCCCCCCCCCCCCCCTCTCAGTGTTCCCATTCCTAACAATTAGTATCAGAGATTTGGTCCTCTAAAGCATGTTTAACGACTTGAGGAGTTCATGGGTTCGAAAGAAGTGAAACATTTGAAGAAAAATCTTGAAGTATCTCTTGAAGACCTTGATAGATTTGAGAAAGAAATTGAAGAACTAAAATCAAAGGTTAGTGGTTCTCAAGTATTCATCAAGAAACTAAGAAAATATTTGAAGGATTTTTCTAACAATGATTTAGGGAAAATAGTCAAAAAGTTAAATGAGGAAAACACATCTTTGAAGGATCAGATTGAAGAGTTGGATGAAAAGCTATTTAACAATCAAGAAGCCTATGAAGAATAGGTCAAATAAAACAAGCAATTGGATGAAGAACTAAGGCAAGAAAAAATGAAAATATTGGACTTAGAGAACATCAAGAAGTAGGTGGAATATGAATTAATTGAACCAAAGAATCATATTGAAAAATTGCACACAAGAAAGGATCTAATAGAGTCACAATTGTATGCACAAAAAATTAAAGGAGATACCATTGTTATTGGATTCAATGAAGCACAAAATCAAATCAATGACATGAAAGGAAGAATGAAAGCACCAAAAGAGACTACAGAAGCCAAGAACATTGTAGATCATACTGAAGCTAAAGAAGAACCATCTAATGATGAGTACAAGTTAGTAAACAAAACTTGTTATGCCTGTAACAAGCATGGCCACATAGAAAGAGATTGTAAAGAGGTAAGACCTTTCAATGGTTATTATTATTCATACAATACATTTGGTCATAGAGCTATGAATTTTAGATCAAATCAAAGAAGTTAGAATCAGCATAATCAAAGAAATCATCCACAAAAGAATGTTAGAAGTCCTCAGAACATTACATGTTAGATATGTAATTATAGTGGTCATACAGCTAGATAGTGCAGTATGGTAACTCACATCAATGCGACAAGGAATGTAAGGGCTCCAGTTATTTTTCACTCTTGTAACAAGGTTGGACACATCTCAATTTTTTGCACATCAAAAGTGAAAAGAGAAGAAAGCCCTAATAAGTATCAAGGACAAATTCTGGATGAAGTAGGAGAAGCCAAGTTTGTGAAAGCTACAGAAGATGTGAGCTTGATTTGGACAAAAGTAAAGAAGATAAGGTTGATGAGTATGTATTGGATGCATCCACAATGGATACACTCTCTCCTTTTGGATGAATAACCCTCGTGGTCATAGGGGGAGCTAGATTTTCTCTAGACCCTTGTGTAGCTGGTATACTCACCCTCAGAGTATGTGCCTTTGGATATAATTATTTAGAGACTAGTTGATGCTATATGTAAGAGCGCATTTCCTGATTGATAACAGATATGGAGATTAAAATTCTCTATTGCATTTTGTGTTTACATGATAATCATTAATGGTGGAAAGTTGATTTAAAGTCACCTAAGATCCTTTATTCACATATTTGCATTCAAGTTTGAGCCTTTGGAGAGCACAGGAGATCAAAGCAGTTTGTGTTAAGAGATTGCAGTTTATTTCTTCAGGGAAAGGAAGTTAAGTTTGTTGTGAAGCCCTAGTTTAGATGCAATGGTTCAAAAACCCTTGGAAACCTATTTGAAGTGATTAACTAAGTAAGTTATGGCTACTCCAATTATTTTTGATGTTGCTGAAGGGAAGAGATACAATTTTAAGAAGCACCATTTCAAGTCAGTCCTAGATGAATTAGAAGGAGAATTCTCTAGGACTCCAATGGGAGTTATGCATGTAGAGGACATACGTGCATACATCTATTACAAGAAGGAACCAATAGGTCTAGATAGAATAAGGTCACACTTAGAGATATTGATAAATCCTGACAAGACATTCCTGGATGAGTTTGCACACCTAGAAAACAACCCTAGTATTGAGTATGCAACCGCATATGAATTCTATGAATCCAAATGGATTAAAGTCCTACTAAGTAGAATTCATGATGACCTATTCTGGATAGGATAAATCCCTATTAGAATAACTATTTATCTCATTAATGAGATGACAAGACTACCTAAGACCAACACCATCCTTCCCACTGGCAAGGATGTCAGGAAAGTAGTTGAGCAAGATTGTAAGTCACGTAGTGATAAGCACAACAAGATGATTGAGCTGATTGAGGAAAAAGATATCAAACTAATGTTTATGATACTGGGTTACACATTTCAACATGCAAATAGGGTAAATAGTGTGTCTGCAGCCACTATTTTGATAGCTATCAAATTAGTGAAGGAAGATGGAGACTTCAACTTGTGTGAGATCTTGTGCATACAATTGATGGATAATATCAGGGCTATCAAACATGATAAGAGTAATATATTTAGGTTTTGGTCACTCATCATCTATATGTACTTCCATATAGTTGGCAAAGTCTTTGATCTATACCTTGACAAAAGTATACCCACATGCCTCATAGACTTCATGGACTTAAAAATAAAAACACTTAGAACTAGAATGTAGAGAAGGTTTAGGCTACCTAAGAGCATTATAGAGAAGTACAAGGATACCATATATTTTATGGTTGAGACTGATATAACATGTATGGAAGTTGTAGAGCCTGGGACTAAGTGGATCCATCCACTTGGTTATGAAGTAGAAGAATGTATTATAGAAGCATATGCACAAGTCCTACTATTAGTACCTAAGGATCCTAATGAGCCAAGTTGGGGCACCTATGAGGAGAAGACAAGACAAGTAGGTGAAATCTTGAATAGTGCTGTAACCAAGAGAAAAGCATCTAAAATCACCTTTGTGATACTGAAGATTCATAGTGTCACTCAAGCTGACTTAGATAAGGCAAGGGAAGCCAATATTGCAATGAAACATGAATCACACTCTCTTCTAAAGTGAAAATAGAGAAGATTGATGACCCTAAGGAGAAGAAAGTAAAAATTGAGAAAAATAGATGATCCCAAGGAAAAGAAGAACAAGACTGTTGATAGCACTTCAGTGCCTACTCCTACTATTGATCTGGAGTCCACACCACCTCCTGAGTATAGCAGGATGCCTAAGAGGAAGAAGAAGATTAGGGCAAGCCACCCATCTTCTAGGACAACCAGAAGTCAAATGAAGAATACTTAAGCACCTTCTAAGGTAGGATTTAGACCAAATCTACAAGTGTTGAGGACTAGGATAATTGATGAAGGAAGAATTGATTAGATATCTAAGTTATATGATAAATATAGTGAGATTGACAAATCTAAGATCCATTCCATGATAATCAATAATATGATTAAGTTCAAGAAGACACTCTTGGAACTTAAGACAGCCATTTTGAATCATGTGTGGAACATCTTAGAGTTTTTGAAGAGACGGGCTATTGAGGAAGACTTTAGAATAAGTGAGAATGTACTAGATGAAAGCCTCCCTATATTCTCAATTAAAGAGAAAACATTATTGTTGGATTTGGTGAAGCCGCACCTTAGAACAAAGCTAAGAACTTTGTAGATCATGAACAAAGAGTATGAGTTGGTTGCTAAGGAAACATAAAAGGAATTTGAGAAGGTGTTCCTAGATAGACACATGTATCCTCCCATTGTGCCTGCAACCCAAGCTCCATCTAAGGAAGAAAAAGTATCCAAGGTCCCTAATGAACCTATAACAGGTTCATAGGATTTAGTGCCCATTGTGATAGTGTCTACTGATGCAATAGAGTCTGGACCCATGCTTAGAACAAAAGATGACATAATTATGATTAATAATGTAGAGATATCAATGGCGGCCAAAGACAAAGACTTGGACAAGTTTAAGGAATCCTTTGTAAGTATAGAAGAGGTTGAAATACTATGTGGTGTTAATTCACCTATGTAGAAAGAAGAAGTTCAGATTGAGGATCTAATAGGATAGGAAGAAGAAGAGGAGAAAGAAAAAGAAAAGGAGAAAGAGGATGAAGAGAAGAAAGATGAACCTGTAGATGAGCCATCTATGCAAATTCTAGTGATTGTAAAGACTAAGGTAATTGATGTTAGTCAAAGTTCACTCCTTACCCCTAAGCCCTCAATATCATTGTTGTCAAGTTTGACCCCTGACACACCAAGTCTAGATTCATGGGGAGAAGAAGACCTGATTAAGATCAGTGTGCTAGGAATGGAAAGGGAAAAGGAGAAATAAGTTATGAGGAATCCATTATTTGTTTAATCAGTCAACATCCTAAATAGCTTACTGCCCAAGGACAAGAAAGTGTCTAGTGTACACTTAGTGGATGATGTCAGCACCATCCTAACATGCTTTAAAACAAATTTCCCAAGTCTTGAGGAATCAACATCCAAGTTTTTAGAGGAGAAATATCTTAAGAAGAGACTAAGTGAATTGATAGGTAAATTTGTACTTGACCTTATTTCCTTAAAGGTTGGTCAAGCTTTATTGAAAGACTTAGCAGCTAAAGGAAGAAAAATAATAGCTGACTATATGGATAAGGACAAACTAACTAGAGATCTCTCAAAGAAGATTCAGGAAGTTGAATCAATGATAGAAATAGTAAGGAAAATAGTGGAAGATCCCTCCTTTGATGTAAACATGTGCAATAATGTCTATCAAGATTAGTTAGACAAAATTGAGAAGGTAGAGCAAGAAATAGCCAAGATAAGGGCTGGGCAAGCATAGTTAAGACATGCACTTACGCCCTCATTGGATGTACTAAATAAGAATATGAAGGAGATTGATGCCACTATGGTGACATATGATCAAGGTCTGAGTTCAGATTTGGAGAAGATGGAAAAGTTGACTTATGCTTTATGCGCCCATCTCCAAATAGTAAATGCACTGAAGGCATTTTGGCGGCAAGAAATTGCAAACCTTTAGATTGCCTACCTAGATGTACTCACTGTTTAAGTACATGTAGATTCATTTTTTAGATCTTTTGTCATTAATGTCAAAGGGGGAGTGGATTATATAGTAGAAGGGAGATATAAGATAGAGTATATGTTAGAAATTTTTTGTGTAAGATTCAGTTTAGTAACTTTTCCATATTCCTTTGTTTCCATTAATGAAAAAGGGGGAGAATGTTGGCAAGTTGACTATACTAATGTATATGACTATGATTTAGTGTTATAATTATGGCAACAAAGTCATATGGAGTTTTGGAGTTAGTGCACTTACTCATAAGATGAAAAAATGGCTAAGTATGGAAGACTAGACAATTTGTAGAGCACCAGATGAATAGAGCATCAGTGCATGTGCGTATGATTGAGTTTTGGTATGTGCCTTGGAAGATAAGATTTTTGTTATGTTAGTAAGCTATGGTTAATAGCACATGATCAGATGAGTTAGTATGATGAAGATATAGTGAGTTGAAGTGACACAGACAGTGAGCAGCAGAGTAGAATAGAGTATGCAACCCACTTTTAGTGTTTTGGTTAGCGGTTATAATATTGTTTTGTAAAGGTTATGAACATATTGCAAATGTTTGTAGACTTGTTAATATCATTGTATGTAAAAATGCTTGAGCTAATTCATTTGGAAGCATTGTATGTAACTATTTATAGGCCAACTTAATGAATAGTTTTGTATGCGCATATAAATAAGACATGCACCTTTGTATTTGAGAATGGTATGAGAGATAGAGTTGATAGAAGATAAGAAGAAGTATGCAAAGAGAAGTCAGTATGATATAGAGATTTACAAGTAGCTAAAGCATCACCAGACACAAGGAACTAATCAGACAAGCAGTGTCACAACTGTAGTTCACCTTGCAGATATAGTGTGTATCTGATATCCAGAAGGTTGTAGCCTTCACCATTTGAGTAGTGAGCTCTAGAGAAGTGTGTCCTCACCCCTAATAGGGTTAATTGTAAAATACTCCTAACAGGGTCTGAACCTCGACAAGGTCATTGTACTTAGCATTGTAATGATAGCTCCTAACAAGGCTAAGGAATATTAATAGGTTCATAATACACAAGTACAATTATTAGTGGGTATTAATTCCCACTAGGGTTTTTCCTTTGGCCAAGGTTTCCTTGTAATCATATCTAGTGTTATGTGTTATGTGTTGATTAATTTACATGCTTTAATATTTAGTTCATCAATTAAGTTATTAAGTTTCAAGTATTAGAAAGTAATTATATAGAACACTAATTCACCCCCCCCCTCTCAGTGTTCCCATTCCTAATAGAGACCAAACTAGGGTGTAGGCTTAGGTGCTCCTCGAGATAGGCCATGGGCACACTAGGTGAAATCCTGGACATATGTCAACCCTCCTAAGATTTAACCACCTCCTATAGTGCAACATCTTGATATTATTGTTAAGGCTGGATCATAGAGTATTTGAGCCATTCACACCTTGAGTGATCTACTAGTTATGCATAGTGTGACATTATTGCCTCCACGTGCTGATGCTTCTGGCCCTTCCACATCCTCCATGATCTCACATGTCTATGTTCCCCACACTTGCATTATGTGCAAGAATATGTGCTTGGGTCCCCTGAATGATAGTGACGCATATAACTATGTCTTTGAGGTGGATGATACTACACAACACACTACAGGCACTGAAACATCTCAGGAAGATGTGCATCATGGGCATATAGAGCTATGGACTCCCATTATAGTAAGAGAAAAGAGTTCACTTGTTACATTGTATTTAATTTTAAATGTTCATATTTTTATTAGAATTTTCTTATAATTATTTCCCACTTATATTTTTTTATGTGCTCCATTTATGTTTAGTTGATGAAAGAGGAGATGGCATAGGTGGAGGGGTTCATGCTTTTAGCCATTTCATTTGGCATTGACACTTCCACGGTACATATGTTTTAATGTACTCATTGGTTTCCTTATATTATAATAGTATATGCATGTGTTTTCTAAATTTTATGATCATCTTATTACATATTGATGCAAGTTTCACAAGTTTCCACTAGGGGGCAATGTGAGGGGGTTTAGGCATCTGGCATTGATAAGGGGAAGCTAATTAATTATTTTAGATTGTTTATGCATACATGTATACTTGTTAGTTGTGCATACTCATTTTTAATTTACATGGTTTTTTTGATAGAGGGTAGTGTTTGATGATGTCATGAGACCCTTTTGCCATGATAGAGTCACATACATCTCAATTCACAGTGATTGCCCCAAGGTACACATATTTCTAAAGTTATTTCTATGTATTTTACTATCAAGTATATAAAATATGATCAAATCATGATTGTATGAAGTATCTGTTTGACTTTTGTAGGTCACCCCTAGCTTGAGGGAGGTACAACACCAAGGGTTTGCATCATTGATGACTCAACTGATATTTCCTAAAGAAAGTTCAAGATAGGTAAGTTTTAATGTTAATTCAGTTATTTTGTAAACATAAACTTGCTACCAAGGATTTAACATTAAATAGTATAACTCATAGATCAATCTCATGTTTGAAAACATATACAGTTTGAATTCAACATTGGTGGCATTTTCCCTTCAGTACCAAAGACATATATTATGTCTCTTGTCCACATGAGGAGACAGAGATGTGAGGTACATGAGAGTTTAATTTTAAATTTTTATTTATTTATTTATTATTGTTGACTATGATTTTGAATTTTTTTATTTTATTTGTAGAAACCATATAAGCTAAGTAATCTAACTTGGGGTTTCACTTTTGTTTTTAAATGCAAGATCCATTAGAGCCAAAGAGTACTTCAAAGAGGCTACATTTTGATGATCTACCAGTAGAATAGGATGTCCTAGAAACATTTTTAGTTGAACTTCTTATTTTGAGATGCCATATGACACATTTTGAGATAGCATATGCCACATTGTATCTGAATATGTTTGTTTTGTAAATATTTTGAGATGGCATGTGCCACATTTTGTACAAAAATATTTCATATATAAATATCTACATGTACATTTCTAGTTATTTTATCTTTGTCATGTGTTCTATGTATGTATCATTTCTATATTATATCTTTGGCATGTGTTGTATGTATGTGTTATTTCCATATTATGTCTTTGTCATGCATTGTATTTATGTTTAGTCACATTAAAATAGTTTTAGTTTAGTTTCATTACTCTCAGTTACATCAAAATTATAATCTTGATTAACTTGTTATATTTACACAACTCTTAAGAGGCTTGATAACATTATTGAAATAAATCAAGAATTATATCTCTAAATTGTGAAAGTCCTACATTATTTTTTAACATTACTTCTTTTGGCAATAACAACAAACTAAGACCTAATGGAACACAATGGATATTGTCACATTAAAAATTAACTAGGTTGGGTTTCTCAAACCATGCCACAGAATGTGACCTTATCAAAGACTAGGCCACACAATATAAAAAAAAATGCATATTCTCCTCATGTGTATATGTTTTATGTTATATATGTTTGTATTTTATCATCTAATAAGAATACAATATCCAACTAGTACTCTTTTGTCATACAATTAATTTCTTAGGTCCTTTTGGAGATTTGAAAGTAAAACTAGTAAAGGTGTTAAAAAGGGCTACTAGGAACCAAAGCATTCTAGGCCCTTGTGATGTTGGTGAACTAGAAACCAAAGAGTAAGTTTTGGTTGTGTTGGTGAGTGTCAAGGAAGTTAATTTAGCATGTTAAAAAGACTCTGAGACTACATTGTTTTGATACTATATGGGATTCATATGTGAATGATTGAACTCACATTTGCACAAACAAACCACAATATAAATCAAATACTTTAATTCTTTGAACACATTCAAAAAATCCTTATATTTTATTGTACAAGAATTATAATACATCTTGTATAACACATTCAACAAATCCTTAAGAATTTTTTGTCATATATTTGCATTCTTGCATGTATTTCATCATTATACAAGCTTTATTATACACACCACCTTTTGTACAAATTCATTATATATCATTGATACAACATATTATGAAAAAATATATCAATGTTATCAAAAGTTTGAGATATAAAATTACTCAAAATCTTAGATACACAACTATATATAAAAAATAAGTGTCATTTCCACTCCTAAAGTGTATAAGTTTAATGATGTAAGGAAAAATCTTTCTCTTCAACCTTGTTTTCTTCTAGGGTCTTTTCTAGGCCACTTCTCTGGCTACTAGGGTCCTTCACTAACCCTAACACCAAGGATTATTCCAACAATCATTCTCCTATTAAATTTTCCCACATCGAGAATGAAATCCACACAATCTCCACTATGCTTTATGGATGTCTTCTTCCATCCACCACCCTAATTGTCCAAATTTGACTAAGATCAGTCAACAAATGGAGAGAGGTCTTATATCTAGGGCATTGGGTCCATGAGCATGACTAATTTCACAAATTACAATGAAAAACCCTATCAATTTCATGAATTGGCTTCAAATTGACCCAAATAGGGCTACAAGGAATTAGGCCTAATACACTCCTTTTTGGCTCCTAACTCCAAAATATGCTTAACAAGATGGAAACAAAATGATATTTCTTGATACACTTTTGGAAGATCCTTAATATTTTCCTAGTCTCATTTCTTGAACATGTCTGTATAGTGGGTTCCTATATTTAGGCCTATATTTAAGGGTTTCAAGGAAACTGAACAGTGACCCCAAGGGTTTGTCATTCCACATACATACACTCCTCACCAGGACTTATCCTTGGGAATATCTCTTTCTCATACATATATCCTCCTCTCCACATGTTTAGATTGAAGCAATCAATGCATTCAATCCTGCTCTTTATTGTTGTAGTTCACTATCTTCCCTAGCCATGCACCTCTGGCTCACTTAGGGCATCATTGAAAAAACCTTGTGCTAGCTTTATAGGGCCCATTATATTTCTCACATATGGTACAAGGAGTTATCTCCCAAATTCCAAGAACCTGTATTGATGCCATGGTGGGAAGATGAGCTATGACTCCATTTACAAAAACTGCTGGGATGAAACCAGTGACAGTGAAAGAAACTAAATATATACAAGAAGCACTCAAAACACAAAAAAAATGTTAAACTAAATCAATGAAAAACCAAGTAATAACCTACATTAAAACATGCACATTCTACAGTGCTCAAACTAATCCATGAAAGTCTGTTATAATTCACTATTACTCAAAATCCACATAAAATACAAAGTAAAAACCTCTTTCTATTAACCATGTATGTACTTCCAATGATCCACCTTTTTAAAAGGTTAACTTAGGTCTTAAATAGACTCCTTAGGTATTTAGGGCTGCATTAGGTCTCTCCTTCATTTTTTGGGGACCAATAACTAACTTGGTCGAGCAAGATTTAAAAGTTGTAAAAGTTGCTAATGCAACTTTTGCAACTTTTTAGTAACTATTTACAAATTTTTACAAAATTGAACAAATGAGGTCAAAAGACTTAATGATCCACTCTTGGGACCTTTAACAAGACTAAAACATTATTTTTACCTTCTTTAAACCCTAATGACATCATGCTGACATCATCCTTACACAACACTAATCAGGGCTTTACAACTTTCTAGCCACCAATTGCTAACTTCTAGGAGTTTCTAGGAGTTCCAAGACCTAATCACCTAGACCGTAATGCACTAAAGAAATGGTCAACATGACCTTGAGTTACAACACACCAAAACTCTGACCTAAGTCACATAGAACACCAAAATTCAATGAATAGATTGACCAAAGTAATCTAATCCAAGTGTGCTCCTACACCATACACCCCCCCACAAATAGAAGTTATGGCACTCTTGTAGAAAAAATGTCCTTAGTAATTCCCATCTTCTTGAAGTCTATAGGTGCAATCCATGTTGCCTCTAATTTTGGTTTGTTTTTTCATTTGATAAGATGCTCCATATACACCTTGTTCCTTATAAACTTCTTTACCCTTGACTCCAAGAATCTTTCAGCTACCAACTGATCCTTGGGAAGGAAGACAGATGGTTCAACATCCTTGACAACCCCTTGACTATTCTGATCAATTTCATTCAATGCTCCTTTTTACTTTATCAAATTTGTCACATTGAAAATAGGTGAAAGACTAAAATTGGATCGTAGATCCACTTTGTATGCATTAGCCCATACTTGGCTAAGATTTTACATGGTCCCACTCTCTTCATCTGAAGTTTAGTGGGCATCCCCTTCTACAACCTATATTTTTTCAAATGGACCATGACATAGTCCCCTACCTCAAAGTGAACATCCTTTCTCTTCTCATCAATTTTAGCCTTCAATTTTTGTGCAGTCTCCTGTATAGACGTCTTCACCTACTCTTGTATCTCCTTCATGGTTTGAGTGAAGTCTTCTGCATTTCTACTCCTATATTCCATAGCTCTAAGATCTCTGAGCTCACATACACCCCTTGGGTGCATGCCATAAACCACTTCGAATGGACTCTTACCTGTGGTTCTCTTCACACTATCATTGTAAGAATATTCTGCTTGGGGAATCACCACATCCCAAGTCTGTCCATATTCCTTAGTTAGGAACCTCAACAAGTTACCTAACACCATGTTAATCACCTTAGTTTGGCCATTAGTTTGAGGGTGGTAAGATAAGCCAAAGGAAAGTTTGGTACCCAATCTACTCAATAACATTTTCCAGAAATGGCTCATAAACTTGACATCCCTACCTGACACAATGCTTAAGGGTAGACCATGGATCCTTACAATCTCCTTATAAAAAAAATGGGCAATGTAACTAGCATCATGAGTAGTCTCACAAGGTATAAAATGACCCATTTTGCTAAATCTATCTACCACAACATAAATGATATCATAACCATGTTTTGTCTTACGTAACCCCACAATGAAATCCATGCTCACACACTCCCATGGTCTATTATGGATTGGTAAAGGTTGATACAAACCTACATTACTAGCTCCTCCTTTTTCTTTCATGCATGCCACACATTGCTCAACATATTTGGTGGCATCCCTTATTAACTTTGGCCAATGGTAAAACCTTTTTGCTAACTCTATGGTTTTATTTACACCAAAATGACCATTTAATCTTCCATTATGCTTCTCCTGAATAAGGTTCTCCCTCATGGAACCCTTAGTAACACACAACTAGTCTCCTTTAAATAATAAGCCACTTTGCAAAGTAAAATCAAAGAACTTACTATGAAAATGATTCTGAAATCAGTACACAGCTTCTAGGCTTCAGCATAGTCTTCATCATCCTTATAGAGGTCCTTAAAACTCTCTACTATTCAACTCAACTTCTTGAATAGTTAGCAACCTTTGACTTAGTGCATCTGAAAAATTGTTCAATTGCCCCTTCATGTGCTTGATTGTGAATGTGAATGCTTGAAGGTATTCCATCCACTTTAGGTGCCTATTACTTAGCTTTTCTTGAGTATTGATATAGCTAAGGGCCTAATTATCAGTAAACACCACAAATTATTTTGGTAACAAGTAATGTCTCCACTTCCTAAGAGACTGAACTAAGGAATATAATTCTAAGTCATAAGAAGAGTACTTCTTCTTGGCTTCATTTAATTTTTCACTAAAAAGGGCTATAGCTCTACCCTCTTGACTTAACACACCCACTACTACCAACCCACTTGCATCACATTCTAGGGTAAAAAAATTATCAAAACTAGGCAGTCTAAGGATAGGTTGTGTTGCAACGTGTTCCTTCAACTTCTCAAATGCTTGACCATCTTCAAAGTTCCACCTAAACTTGGTCTTTACCCCACCCTTAATGGTTCTAAAAAAGGTACACATATACCACTAAAATTCCTAATGAACTTCCTATAAAATTGTGCAAGTCTATGAAAACTTCTTACCTCAATGGTTGTGGTAGGAGTTGGCCAGTTTAGGATAGCTACAACTTTGTATTGGTAGCTACAACTTTGTATTGATCCATCTTCAAAGACCCTTGGGATACTACAAAACCCAAGTATACAAGTTCTTATTTCAAGAATACACACTTCTCAAGGTTGATGGCTAATTTCTCTTCATGCAACCTCTTCAAAACAATATCCACATGTTTGAGATACTCCTCTCTTGTTTTTCTAAAAATCAATATATCATCAAGATACACTACTACAAATCTCCATGTGTAGTCTTTGAGCACTTCATTCATGAGCCTCATGAATGTTCTAGGAGAATTTGTGAGCCCAAATGGCATCACAAGCCACTCATATAAACCATCTACGGTCTTAAAGGTTGTTTTCCACTCAGCTCCTTCCTTCACTCTAATTTGGTGGTAACCACTCTTAAAATCTAATTTGGTGAGATACATAGCTCCTCCAAGACAATCCATTAGTTCTTTAATTATTGCTATAGGAAACCTATACTAGATATTGAATTTGTTTAAGGCCCTTGAATCTATACATAACCTCCATTTTCCACCTATTTTTGATGCCAACACCACTAGTATAGCTATGGGTTGATGCTCTTCTTGATGAACCCTCGATCTAGAAGTTCTTGCACTTGTCTAGCTACCTCTTGATTCTATTCTAGAGTAAGCTTATAAGCTACCTTATTTGGAAATGATGCACTAGGCACAAAGTTAATTTGATGACTTAATACCCTTCTAGGAGGTAAAGTTGTAGGAGAACCATCACTAACTATATCCTTGTACTTGTCAAGTAACACTTGGATTTTTGATGGAAAAAGTTCTTATTTTGGCTTCTCCTCCTCAGTTAGCTTGGCCAAAATGGAATATCATTCACTAGCTTCATCTTTAAGAGTACTGATGAACTCTTTTCCACTACTCAACAAAATAATAGGGGCCTTGGGCTGTGGATCATCTTCCTCCAACAGGGACTGTATTTTAAATCATCTACCATCTTTCTTGAAAAAGATGGAATTCTCCTTTCCATCATAGACAGATCCCCTATCAAATTTCCAAGGCTTGCCCAATAGTAGATAACATGCATCCATAAGAAATACATCACAAATAAATTTATCTTTATACCATGCAATATAAAGTTAAACCCAAGTTTGTTCATTTACCAACACACTTTGTCCCTCATTCAACCATGTCACCTTGTATGGATTGACATGAGGTATCTTTGCCAATCTGAATTTTTTTACTGCCTCTTTTGATATGATGTTATTTGTAGATCATGAATCCATAATAACCTTACTAACTTTGCCCAAAATCTTGCACCGAATTTTGAACAAAGTTCTCCTATTCTTGGGTTCATCTTTAATTGGTTGTCTGATCAAAAATCTTCTAAACATCAAGTTCTCTCCCATATCTAACTCAATGTGATCAACCTTAGGAGTCTTAACACTTGATGTGTCTCATGAGCATGTGCAACCCTTTTATCATTGCTTGATGAAATAGGTTTATTAGGGCACCTATAGGAAGGATGCCCCAACTATCCACATGTGTAACACTTCATACTTGCAAAGTATGAGTTAGTTCTACCTAAACTTCTTCATCTAGTTGAGTTCCCTTGGTTTCCTCTAACCCTTAAATAGCATCCTCTTTGATTGGATTCAATGCTATGCTTAGTCAACTTTGACTCACCTTGGCTTCTTTGTTCATTACCTCTACCTTGATAACTACCTCTATGTCCTCTTTGGTCTCTTCCTTTGCCTCTACCTTTCAAACTAGAGTCTCCCTTATTCCTATTCTTCTCCTCCACCTTCAATGCCAATTGGTGGCATTTCTGAGTAGTTGTAGGAGTCCAAAAACTGATCTCCTCTTGGATGTTCCACTTCAGTCCACTTAGGTACCTTGAAACCTTGATTGGATCCTCTTCTTGAATCTTTGATCTTAGACATAATTTCTGAAACTCCTCTAAATAAGAGACCATGTCCATGTCCTTCTATTTCAGACCTTGTCTCTTTCTTTGCAATTGTTTCTAATAGTCATCTGGCAGATAGTTCTCCTTCCCTTTGGTCACCATGGCATTCCAATTGACTATAATCTTCTTGCCTACCCTCACTCTTTCATCTTGTAGATATTTCCACCATGTCAATTCTGGTCCTCTTAATCTTGATTTTGCAACCTTGATCTTTTGGGCTTCTATCACACCCTCACTCTCAAAGTGGTTTTCCATTCCTTCAATCCACTCCATCACTACTTCGGTGTCCATCGTTCCACTAAATAGTGGTATACATTCTAATGCTTTTCCTCCTAGTACTTTGATAGCTTTGAGGAATGGCTCTTCAGCCATTGGAGGATCAAGTTAAGGGATTATATCCTCCTCTTCGATATTTCTTTTCTTTTCTCTCTATCTGAGCCATTGTTGTCTCTATCGGTAGAAACTTCTTCTAATTTTAACTTTATCTCCTCTAACACTTCTTTAAGGAGCCTATTCTTTTCATTCTGCATATCCATTTCTCTCTTTTTCTCATCTACTTCCCTTGCAAGCTCAATATTAGTCACCATTTGAGGAGAACTAACTGATTCACCTCAATACAAAATTCACCAAGAAAATCCTAAATCTTTTGGGGCTCTGATACCAATCTTATGTAAGGACAAATCTTTCTCTTCAACCCTATTTTCTTCTAGGGTATTTTCTAGGCCACTTCTCTAGCCTACTAGGGTCCTTCAGTAGCCCTAACACCAAGGATTCTTCCCACAATCCTTCTCCTATCCAATTTTCCCACACCAAGAATGAAATCCACACAATCTCCACCATGCTTTATGGATGTCTTCTTACATCCACCACCCTAATTACCCAAATTTGAATAAGATCAGTCAATAAATGGAGAGAAGGCTTATATAGTGCATTGGGTCCATGACCATACCTAACTTCACAAATTGCAATGAAATCCCCTACCGATTTCATGATTTGGCTTCAAATTAACCCAAATAGGGCTATAAGGAATTAGGCCTAATACACTCCTTTTTGGCTCCTAACTCCAAAATATTCTTAACAAGATAGAAAACAGATGATATTTCTTGATACCCTTTTGGAAGATCCTTAATATTTTCCTAGTCTCATTTCCCCAACCTGTTCGTATAGTGTGTTTCTATATTTAGGCCTATATTTAAGGGTTTCAAGGAAACTGAATAGTGACCTCAAGGGTTTGTCCTCCCACCTCCTTACACTCCTCACAAAGACTTCTCCTTGGGAATATCTCTTTCTCATACATATATCCTCCTCTCCACATGTTTATATTGAAGCAATCAATGCATTCAATCCTACTCTTTGCTATTGTAGTTCATTGTCCTCTCTAGCCATGGACCTCTGGCTCACTTAGGGCATAATTGAAAAAACCTTGTGCTAGCTCTCCATGGCCCATCTTCTTGCACACATATAGTAAAACTATTCATCTCCCAAATTCCAAGAACCTATACTGATGCCACAATGGAAAGATGAGCTATGACTCAATTTACAAAAACTGCTTGGATGAAACCAATGATAGTGAAAGAAACTAAATATATACAAGAAGCACTCAAAACAAAACAAAATGTTAAACTAAAGAAATTAAGAACTAAGTAATAAATTACATTACAACATGCACATGTTACAGTGCTAAAAAATAATCCATGAAAGCCTATTGTAATTCATTGTTACTCAAAATCCACACAAAATACAAAGCAAAAAATTATTTCTATGAACCCTATCCATACTTACAATGATAAACCT
This sequence comes from Chamaecyparis obtusa, assembly GCA_027943335.1. Classification (NCBI taxonomy): domain Eukaryota; kingdom Viridiplantae; phylum Streptophyta; class Pinopsida; order Cupressales; family Cupressaceae; genus Chamaecyparis; species Chamaecyparis obtusa. The sequence continues at coordinate 317,869 of BSBK01009693.1, forward strand.
TTGAAAAAGGTCAACTTAGGTCTTAAATAGAATCCTTAGGTCTTTAGAGATGCATTAGGTCTCTCCTTCATTGGTTGGGGACCAATAACTAACTTGGTCAAGCAAGATTTTAAAAGCTGTAAAAGTTGCTAATGCAACTTTTGCAACTTTTTAGCAACTTTTTACAATTTTTTACAAAATTGAACAAATGAGCTCAAAAGACTTAATGATCCACTCATGGGACCTTGAACAAGAATAAAACATGATTTTTACCTTCTCTAAACCCTAATGACATCATTTTGATGTCATCCTTACATAATCACTAATCGGGGCTTTACAACTTTCTAGCCACTAATTGCTAACTTCTAGGAGTTTCTAGGAGTTCCAAGACCTAATCACCTAGACCCTAATGCAATAAAGAAATGGTCAACATGATCTTGAGTTAAAACACACCAAAAATGTGACGTAAGTCACACATAACACCAAAATCCAATGGATGGACTGACCTAAGAAACCCAATCCAAGGGTGCTCTTGCACCATTTAACACATGGTACTCGACAACATCTACATTCCAATCCATGCATTCGAAAGGAACAAGAAAATTTATTAGAGAAAAAAAGAATTCTATAGGTTGACAAAAATATTATGAATGTATAAGTAACTAAATGAACCAAATAACATGACTAGCCAATGCATAGTGAAGTTTAGCATCATAAAAGATGGGCTTTATCAAATGCAGACTTCAATCTACTATATCTATCATATATGTATCCAACTACACTTACAATCCACATAAAATACCAAGTTTATTGGCTAAAACAAATAAAGTAGAAAACTACAATTAATTTATTGAACGTAATCATAATGAACATGGAAAACCTTGCAATGAGTTGAAATTACCTACTGAAGTGTGCTTGAAGGGTCATCTCTCTACTTAAGGATATTCAATATTGCTTCATGATCAACAGTACTAATAGTCCAAATTTTCTTTATTTTTGGTTTTCCTTGATGTTTCAACAACTTAAGATTGGCTTCTATAACAAGGTGTGAATACATGAGAATGGTTTTGTGCTTCTCGTAGTCTTCAAACACAGGAATGCCATTATTTCTAATCATGTATGTGCACAACCATGTTCTTGCAACAACATTTAATCTTGTTAAATGTGTGAGCATATCATCTTTTGTCATCGGTTGTACAAGTTTCTTCTTTCCTCATACATAATGTGCTAACTCATAATCAGATCTCTCATCATTCCCCTATGGTGTAACCAATCTAGAAACATGTCCTGGCTATAGAACATCTAAAAGATGGTCATCGTCAAGTGAATAATCCATGTCATCATTTGTTAGAGAGAGTGTGATAGATAAAGGAGTTAGATAATGTGGAACCCATGTATCCACCTACTCACTTGACTCACACTAATCCCAATCACACTAAAGACATATCAAACAATAAAAAGCCAACTCTCGTATCTAAATGGTCCATGTACTAGAATATGAGCTTTGAAATGAATGCATTTTTTAAGAATCTTTCACAGTTTGACAATCCAACCTATATCCTATTGTGCCCAACGCAACCAACCAAAAGAATATGTGTACTACTAAATCAAGAGTCCCCCCCTATGAAAATGTTGAAGTGTGCCAATCAACAATAGAATGAGCATCAAGGAGTTCTACACCTAAAATCCTTAATTGATCCTTGACTAGATCTCACTTTACACATGCACATGCTCCATCATGCTCCCCTTTTCCATGAAAAGCCTAAAAAAAACTCCAAATATGAGGTACACCTCTCTCTACATGCATTCTACATAAAAAATAAAACATATGAGCATTTTTTAATTGAGCTATGTAGTTATTTGACCAAATGATATGTCTATCCATAGCAATATTATTTTCCCACACCCACTCAAAATAATTCTAAAAGAAATGTTGGAAATACTCATAAGAGTGAGATCTATCATCGTGTTAGTGCTCAAATCTATAGATGATTAAAAATTCATAAATTCATGTGATCCCAATAGATGCATCTAACAAAATGCAAGCACTAAGGTAATAAGGTTATAAAACCTTCTTCACTTCGAGTATAAAACTCAGGTGGGTTTACCTATAACAATTCACTATTTGACTGAGCTCTGAATTGTGAATTAGCTCCTTCATTGCTGTGTTATCCCTTTCAGCATTGGCTCAATAAGACATTACAACTCTTAGTATGGCCCAAACTATCTTGATACACTTCTAAGAGTTAAACTTAAGGAAGGTTAACCTCATTCAGTGCTTCTATAAAGCATTACAATATACATCCATGAATTTATCATAGAATGATTCAGATAAAGCCTATGCAAATAAAGTAAAATGAATTAGTTGTTTATATTTTCTGGTGGCAATAGATGCAAATGGATCTTAAACCAATGCCTTCTCTACTTGGGCATCAGAGTCAACCCCTATCTCCACAAAAATTTATCAAGACAAATATACTAGAACCCAAATGACTTGCCTAACATCCCATTCTTTTAATTCCTTCAACTGTTATCAAATTCATACATGGACAATTAATTCACAGAGACCTCCCTTAAGATTTTACTCTTCCCTTGAAAGAAACTTAAGTTTAACCCCTATATTCACCTTGTGAATAATGCATTGAAAAAGCCTTACAATTTAAATGCATAAGAAAACTAAAGTATCCATACATAAAGACAACAAGTAGTAGTAATAGAGCTCTAGTATCTTTGTATTAATAATCAAAATGTGTTAATACAGTACTCTCTTGACTTCAAAGAAAACAAGGTTCTATATCTCATAACTTTTTTACAAAATGTATCCACACTTTATATAATAGCAGAAACTTTCTATATATACCCATAGCCATCTTGGAATCCTCGAGAGGATGCAACAAGATTTAGATGGCTGGGAAAAGATCTTGCACTAAAAAAAAAGTACAAATAGAAAGATATTTGATGATGACAACAGAATGTAACTCTTAAATTCTCAACAACTTTGTAGGTGGCATCTTCATCTAAAGATATTTCAGAGCAGTTGCTAAATTTTTTGCATGAATGATGACCACCATTATAGGCTAACTTACATCATCCTCTATTTGACACATGATCTCCCTCAAATTCTAGATCAAGTGCCATGTGCTCTACTCTTCTTCCTCTTCTGTTATTTGAGTAGTTGGATTCTTCTTCTTCTTTTTTATCAAATTTTCCCATTCTACCACATCATAATCAGAAGGCCAATTGTAAGCCTACAATTCCTGAAGTGATCTGATCTACTGATCCCACATGGAATCAGTTATACTCTTAGCCTCCACTGCAAACCTTATGCAATCATTTTCAATCTTAAACAAACTATCAATTATGTTGTTGCATCTCTCCAAGTCCAAAGTACTGTCACCACTAAGGAAACCATCTTGATTAATTATTAGCTAATCCATTGACATCTTCCATTCTTCAAAACTGGCCATACTTCCATTATCATCACATATTGGAGGCAAGTAGTTGTTTTAATTCTTATCAAACATAGTCAATTTAGCCTTTATCTAATTAGATTTTCCTTTAAAGAAACTGGATACAGCACATACCAAACCAATCTTTTCAAAAACTCTTGTCACTATCTTAGGAATGTCAGACCTATATTCCTACAAATCATCCAACTTATCAAACAATGAACTCCTTCCTAACCATGTACTATAAAGTGGCTCCAAAGTGATCAAATATTCATTCACTTTTCCATTGGCTTGGTGTAATAAACTGACTGATTTATGGATTGACCCCATCCTTTCTTTTATCTTACCCTACCTATGTTGCACAATCTTTGCCATAGTGTCCAAAGATGCATCCAATTTTATCTTTTCTAAATCCTCATCAAGCTTATCAGTGATTCTACATCAATATGAAGAGGGGCCTCACTCTACAATGGGAGGGGAGGAACTCTCTTGGAGGCTTCTTCAAGCCTAACCCTTACTTCTACCAATTCATCGTCTAGTTGTTTGATTTTCATCATTTTTAGGTCTCTATCTTTGGCAACGATGCTTGAACTCTCAAATAGTTTTGAATACCTTTTAGATAACTGAGCTATTTTTGCTTCATTCAAATTATCCCAATGAGTCACTGCCTTAGAAACCTCAACGCCAGTTGTATTTTTCACAGTCCATATGATCGTATCTCTTCCATCTTATCCTCTATACTTAATAAAGATGGCTTTTGAGTTTTAGGGGCAATAGACCACATTACAACAGCTTGGGATTTAGGGTCATAACCACTTCCTCTAATCATGTCACCAATATGAACTTCATACGATAGACTACCCTATGGTTGCTTTCTTATCTAATCAATGATGAAAGCAGATGTCAAATCCAATCCTGGAGTCGGCAACATTCCACTTGATCTAACCATTTCTCTAGCTTCATCTATAGTTATAGGATCAAGGCTAGGATCATAGGAAGATAAAGCTCACAAAGTTTCTTCACTTGGCTCCATTCCTTCAGGCAGAGCTTTCTTTACTTCTTCATGTTTCCTCCAAATAAGAAAACTCTTGAACTTATCACTCTTTATAAATTGGTCATCACTCAAAAACTCCTCTTGATAGACCTCTCTAATATCTTGTCCTAACCACAAGGATTGCTCTTTATTTTCCTCATTAGTGGCCACATTCTTGTTGGCTCTTATTTTTTTTTCTCAATTGGTGATGGTAAGCCTTATCACACAGTACAAGATTAGATGCTCTATCAATCTCCCTTTTCTAATTTCTTTACTTAGAAGGCTCTCCCTCCTCATGTCTCTATTATTTCAATGGTGGCTCTAGAAGATTCTCTACCTCTAGCTGGTTTTGAATAGGCTCAACAACTTGTATATCCCCAACTTATGGTGGGCTTTTTCCTTCTTGGGATTCATCAGAAAACTCATAATTAGAGGATGAATAATCCTTCTTCTTTGGCTACTTTTGATCAATCAATTTCTCTAATTGACTTGACAGAGTGTCATACATCTCTATCATCTTGTCAATTCTTTGTAAATAAGGAAGGTCAGGGAAGAAACCCTCAAAAGGAATCTGAGTTGCTTTCAATTATTTCTATAGATCCTTCAGGCCAAAGAACTTGTTCCACCTCTTAGTGACCTCATCTTTCTCTACAATATTTCTGATCACATCCTCTTCATCGAGGCCTTCATGTTCTTTAATGACACCAATATTAGTGATTAGTGTCAACCTTGTAGTCCTAATGAAGTCCGTAGGGTCCACATGTTTGTAGGTGCTAGATACCATTTTGAAATGATTTAAACAGGTAATAACTTGTGGGAAGGGCCTCTTGCCAATTAGGAAATCATCAATTCTGAATTGCCTAGGTGTGAAAGTACACTTTTTATGAGGGGCCAAAAGTTCTTTATCTATCCACATCAACTACCAAATGAATTCCAAAGCAGCAACTCTTGGTGGCACAAATTTTGGTAACAAATGTGGGGGTTGGGGGCAGCCATAGACTCTCAAGATTGTAGAATTTTCCCCAAAGTAGAAATCACCCTAATTATGATTTTCCTCCCAATTGTCCTAAAACTGCTTAGGTCTTAAGAGTTTAAGGATCCTTGGTGATAACCTTATAACATTTATGCCTAGCATCCTTATAATGGGAAAAATAATGAAATTCTGAAAAACACAAAAATGAAACTCATTTGAAGTTGAATTCCACATCCTTACCCATAATTGCACCAGATTATGCTGGTCTTGGAAGGTGAACCTTGGTTTCAACATTTTCAAATCAAAGCTATTGATGTTTAAAAAAAAAATTAATTGCATCAAAAATGAATAATGCATGAACTTAATTGGATTCTTACTTTCTTTAACAGACATCAATCCTTCATGCATCCTATTAATTACGTACTAGATGTAATCATAATCTGTGCTCACTAAGGAATTTTGGATGACTAATATCATCATTAATAGATCAGCAAGCAGGAACTCTACATCCCCATCTATTCCCAAAACTCTACACAACCCATAGCAAGTCTGCTTCATGTAATGATGGAGGGATTTAAAGTGGTAAGGGGCATTTATGCTAGCATGGAGGGGATCTATATACTTATCTTGTTTTGGGATATGCCTCACCATCTGGTCCTTTACTGACCCTATATTATTCTTGTACTTCTCTCTTTCTTGGTTCAAATTAATCTTAGTAGAGGAGGACGTATAAAAACTAAAGGCTTTCATGAAAGAATCCCTATCCAGAGTCATCAAAGGTGACTTGTCCTCTTTTGTAATTGTTTTAGAGAGAGGGTCATAACACCTAGCCAAAGCAACAATTAAGTCTACATCTAGAAACACATCAGGAATAGCCAATTTCCCCAAGCCCAAAGCCCAACCATTACAAATAGGAACATGTTTATCCCTATTTCCATAAAAATAGTTGAAGAGAGTATAACCTAAAAAATCTGGCATGATAGGATCTCTGCAATGACCTAGAACATCCTCAAAAACATCATCAGAAACTCTCTTGTTCTGGTTGGAACTAGGCAAAAACTTCATGAACTCATCTACATAATTTGGCTTGCTTTTATCTTCAACCCCCTTGGCTTTGGCTTCACCACTGGAAGAAGTTACACTTCACTCTGGTTGACTCATTCCTACCATAATTTCTCTCAACTCTGCAACCTAGATGTTCTTGGCACTCAAAGCTTGCTCCTGAAAACACAATTCTCTTCAAATGATTTAGAACATAGAAAATAATGAGTCAATCCTATTTATTGATGCAAATTGGATGCGTATAGCTACCAAAATCATTGTAAATCTATCCTTAATTGCTCCCGCATTCAATTTCACATATCATCAGTTTTCAAATCAGAGCTAGTTGATGTCGAGATGTTGATAGATACATTTAAAAATTCACAAACAAGGAAAAAAAGAAATGATCACATCTCTGTACTTTAACATTCTATTTACATAATAAAATCCTACTTTAAAACTTATTGGATAGCTAATTTCCCTTTTTCTAGCTTGACAGCATACCTTTTCCATGTAGCAATGATCTTTTTCTCTTCTTTTATTACTTTCTCCAACTGAGCCCATTCAGTGAACCAGTGACTAAAAGCTTCATTCATTCACATTGTGAATTTTTTAACTCAAGCTCCGTTTAGCAAACCTGCAACTGAATGCTTCTCATGAACACTTAATATAAAGTTAACCCCAACTTATACTTAGAGAACTAGCAACCAAAGGTGTCACTCATTCACAGAATCAATCTCTTAACTCATCTATCTTTCAATGAACCCGTGACTAAACTATCTCTTATTCACTGAATGTCCTGATTAACATTCAATTTACTCTGAGACTTGGTGACTGAAGGCTTTGCTTAATCACTGAAAGGGAAACTTAACTACATGTTTTGAGGTGTGAACTAGCAAACAAGCTTTCCTCTAAGTTGCTAAATTCTTTCTTGACTACCAGTTTCAATTTGGGACTTTGATTTACTCGTTGTTCTTACATGCAATCTATGGTCCTCTCTTATTCACTGAGATAATATAAACTTTTACATTTTGATTACGAAACTCAGTGAATGAAGGGTTCGCTAAATCGCCCAATACTCAAAACACTGACCATTCCTATCATGTGATTAAGCAATTGAAGGCTTAATGCTTTCCCTGATCACTTGTTTCACCCATTTGCCAAATGCTTCTAGCCTTTACCAATCTTTTATGAGAACTTGTGACTACTTTATTCGCTAAATTGATAGAAGATTTAGCACTTCACTAACTTATTCTGAGAATAAGTGAACAAACAGAACAAAATCTTTGCCAAATTTTTCAAGTCAAACTGTCGGAGCCACTAAACTTAGAAGACATGAAATTTGTAGCACAGTCGCCAGATCACCAAATCACTTTATGTAGGACCCAACATTTTGAGATTAAAACACAACCGCCAATCGTTCAGATAATCAATGGTATTCGTTAGATCATTGGGTAATAAAAACCTTGACTGCTTGATTCTAAGAATGAGCAATCACTGTTGTCACTAGGTCGCTAAGAATTTTCATGAAATTGTCATACATTAAGCGAACAGGAGAAAGCTTTTGTTGTTGATTCACACAAAGGTTAAGATAACCGCTGAGACACTTGGAGACTTAGCAAACAAAGAAAACACTTAACAAGGTTTCAACACATTCGCCAATTCACTAAATGACTTACTAATACAAAACAAAGATTACCCGATTTAGCGAATACTTGATAGGAATGAGCACGTGCATGGTTAAAACACTTAAGTGGCCAAAAAGTAATGACAAAATATAAGGAATTAGGGCCAACACAAGGGTTTCATGAAAAATTAAAACCTACCCAAGCTAAAACCTAAGGCAAGGGTTTTCAAACTTAATTAGGGCAATATTGAAAGAATTTTTTAAGAATCCTTGACCAGACAAAAACACTTGCAGGTGACTAAACCAAAATTTAAACAAAAACCTTAGAAAACTAAGAATATGACCAATAATGGCTCTATCTAAGGATGCTTGAATGCAAGATCATAGAAAGAACTTATGAATGTCTAGGAGGAAAACCACCAAACCCTAACCTAAAGCAGGAAACAACACATAACAAAAACAAACACACCTATACATATATACAGATCTACTATGCATGGAAAAAGAATTAAGCTTAACTGAAGAAAAATTTTAGGAATTGTCCATGCATTGGCAACTCCTATTCTTCACCATCCAAATTTTGCAGAAAATATGAGTCCTTGCCATGAGTTTGATGAACAATAAAAGGTCCCATCCACAAAGACTCAAATTTTTTATGCTTTCCTTTGTCTTCAGCCCTGGCATTCCATTGAAGGACCATGTCACCAGGTTGGAATTTCCTCACATTTTCTCTTTTATCAAAAATGTATTTCATGCTCTGTATAAATTTTACATTTTCTTTTTGTCCTTCTCTTCTGATCTGATCTGATTCCACCAACTGAATAATTCTGTCCTGCAAAGGATCACTAATTTCCATGCCTTCTTTTTGCATGAATTTGTAAATTGGTAAGAGATTATTTACAGGGAGCCTATAATTTAAACCATAAACCATTTCAAAAGGGGACTTCCATGTAGCTCTCTTCTCAGTAATCCTATCAACCCACAATGCTAGTTTCAATTTTATATGCCAACTCCTTTTATTCTTTTCCAGAGTTTTCTTCAAAATTTGCAGGATACTCTTATTACTAGATTTAGCCTTCCCATTTTCTTGTGGGTGATAAGGAGATGAATAAGATAAAATGATTCACATATCTAAACAAAAATTAGTGATCTCTTGAGATCTGAAGCTCATGGCATTGTCTACAACTAGTTTGATGGGAACACCAAATCTAGTGATTAGATTATTCATCAAGAACTCAATGACAACAAAACTGGTTGCCTTTTTAACTGGAATGGCTTCAATCATTTGGTGAAATAATCAGTAGCCACCAAAATGTGACTATTTCCACCACTAGATTTTTTTGCAAATTTCCCAATAAAATCCATACCCCACATTGCAAAAGGAGCTTCTGCAACAACAGGGTTCAATAATAGAGCACCCAAAAATTTCAATTTCTTGGAAAAACTTTGACATGGCTCACACTTTCTAACAAAAGAATGAGCATATTTAAATAACACAGGCCAATAGTACCTAGCCCTCAAAATCTTATGAGTTGTTGACTGAGTAGAATGATGACCTCCACACAATCCTGAGTGCATTTCTTTTAGTACCTTTTCTAATTGGTGTTGGTCTAGACAAAATAGTAAAATACCATCATTATATTTCTAGTACAAATCACCCTATATCATTACATACCTCTAGGCCTATAGTCTCAAACTTCTCCTCTAATTATCATTCAGCTCTTGTGGACATTTAGCATGTTTGATAAAATAGACAATATCTTTGTACCATGGTTGCATTTCAATACTAGTGACTGTATCTTCATTAACAACAATATTTTTCACTTGGACAAGGTCCATGTTTTCCTCAGTCATTAGTTTTGCAAGCCCCAAACCCCTCACCAATTTGGTAATGTGAAGGTTGTATGAACCCAAAAATGGTTGCCTAGACTTTGGGCCCCATTTATTTGATTTATCAATCCTGAATCATTTTTATCAATAATTAGTATTTTCAACATTATCAATTTCTTGATCAAGTCTTAATTTCAATCATATATTAGATTTTACCCTATGGGCTAACCATTTTATCCTAAGTTTTTATTTACTTAAAAGGAATATTTCTTCCCCTTTTATTTAAATAAAAAGCCCTCCCTTTTCCTCTTATCCTAAGTTGCACAAATAAAACATTATTCTTATTTTACAAAAGAAGAAAAGCACTTTTTGTCTCATATGGACACAAAAGTCAACTCTAATTTTCCTATTGGAGGAATCTTGTGCACATGGATTGAGCTTCCATTTTTATCCATCGTTGATTAAGTCTTTTGCCTCTTAATCTCCACCGTCCATTGATTTTCATTTCTTATAAAAGAAGAGCTCTATTCTTCATTTGGACATCTCTCTTTTGGCTATTGTTATGCTGCAGGTTTTTGGAGCTCTTTGAAGACATCTTTTGCATCCAAGCTTTGAAGACTTGTTATTGCATTTTCATTTTAGTTGCACATTTCCTTTCATAGTTGCATTATCATGGCATTATTAGCTTAGTTTCCTTTCATGCAATAGAGTTAGTTCACATAGCTTAATTTGGGGTATTGTAATCCATTACAATTTCCTTTCATAGATTAGTTTGCACTTTCATTTTGGTAGATTAATCTTGCATTCTCATTTAGATTTGCATTGCATTGCACATTTGATTCATTTGGAGATATTGGCATTCTTTCCCTTGTCTCTAGATTTGAATCTCTCATTGTATGGTTGACTAGCAAGGTCACAAGTTTGTAGCTCTAGCTGAGAGCAATTTTATCATAGTCCCTTGCAACTCCATGCATAGAGAGCTATGAGCCGCTTTGTGAGGCCTCATTGTTGAGCAACCTTGCATGTAATGGTTCATATAAGTGTGGTCACTTTTACACCATACATTTTTGGCACCCACCTTGGGGTAGAGTAGATAGACTTTATCCTTTCATTTCTTGCATTTTCATCATTTTTCATATTATTTTACAGAAATTTCGTATTCTCTGTTTTGTATCTCAGAATATTGCACGACACTTCTCAGGAATATTGCACGATATACTTGTAGTGTTGGAGAGACATTTCACATGGGAAAGGTATCACCCGATTGTGTTAAGGTTTATCACCTGGCGTCGTGCGAAGTATTGCCTGGCATCGTGCGAAGTATCACCTGACTGGTAAAGTATCGCCTTGTTAAAGGAACTATATCGCACGATACTGGTGAAGTCTGAGGTATATCACCTGACCTGATAGTGAGCTATTTTTGACCTATTTTATCTATCTTGCAAGTTTCAGGTTTTCAGCTAACCTTTTGAAATTTTCTAAAAATTCCAGCGTTTTCAAATCCATGCCACTTTGGAAAATGGGCACCCATTTTTTTTTGAGATTTTCACAAATGGTATCAAAAGTTTAAGTGTGATATATTGTTGGAAAGGTCTTTCCAAGCCTAATCCAACCATGATAGTTTCATTTTCAGATTTTGTCATTTGATTAGTTATTTTTGTAGATTATCTAATTTTTTATGTGCTAACTATTGTTAGATTTTGGATTTTCCTAACCCTTGTTGTCTAAAAAGCTATTTTGTAGGTGCTCTTGCTTGAAGGAAATTGATATATTGCATGTCAAAGAGGGCTAGTAATGGTTTTTGCAGGGCTTCCCTAAGCATAAAAATCAAATCAAGTGCTTGTTTAATTGCTTTCTTTATTGAGTGTGGCATATACTAGTTGTTTCATTTCATAGGCACTTAATACCTTGTGAAAGATATTTTGAGGTGGTAGGAGAAGTATGCTCTTCACCTTTAGGTGAACCAGAAAATATTGACCCATCTTAAGGTCTTGGAAGCAAGGGGGTAATTGAATTTTTTCTTGGTGTGTTTGGGAGAAGTTTTTGAGATAGGGGAGTATGCTCTTCACCCTTGTGGTGAACCAAAAACCTTGAACCTTAAAAATTATCTATTCTTTGTTTAGTATAGGAATCCTTTAGTGGGCCTGCTCTTGAGCAGTCAAGAAGAATGACCCAAGTGGGTACAAGCCTTTTGCCGGCTATTCCAACTCACTATAATCTCAAGGCTATCGAGGACATAAAACCTTGGTAGACATAACACTTGTCTTCACTTGATGTGAGTAGCTCATGGGATTGCAACCATGGGGAAAGAATTGAGCAAGAATGTTTAAGGTACTCTTGAGGCTGTGAGGTCCTAGTCCTTTATGAGGAGCAAGAGGGGTGTTATGAATGGAAACCCTTATTAAGAACCATAGATTAGAAGCCCCCCTTTTCAGCCGCTTATTTTCTTAGTGCAAGGATTGATCCAAGTGGAATAACCTGGATCACCCCAAGATACTCACCATATGTGTCCCTTTGGTTGCGTTGTTTGACTCTTCCATGACAAAGCCAATATCTCTTGTGGGAAACCACTTGGTGTGAGGCAAGGGGACATCAAGTTGTGGGCTAAGTTGATAAGTATTGAGCCTTAACTTTTAGGATAGATATTGCTTGAAGTGTCTTTGATTGTGTGATACCAATGTAAATGTTCTCAACATACAAACAATCGGTACCATTCATAGGGTGCTTTTTCAATTTTGATATCACAAGTGTTTGTCTTGGCAAGGTTGCTTTTGCCCTTGTTTCAAGTGTTTGGAGACATGTTTTATCCCATACTATTTGAAAACCTATCCAAATGCTATTAAAAATGTGATTGAAATTAGACATTTTCACCCTCAGATTTGGAAACTCAAAATTTTGCACATTTGGTCAAAATCAACATCAGTATCGCATTTGTCCATTCTTGGTGAGAAAGTTTATCTTTAGAATTTTTAGCCACATTCTTGGAGAATTTTAGTACTCTTATTGTCCAAATTACTTTCATTTATCTCAATTTCAATTATATTTTGGCCTAGTCCAACCTCCTGATTCAAAAGTGCAAGGATATTCATCCTTTGATTTGAAGCACCTCTTTGACAGTGTTGGTAAAGCCCCTTTTATTTCTATCTTTTCATTTCTCTTTGGACAATAGAGAACTTTGATTATCCTAGTTTGGTATTGACATTTTGTGAGGTCATCTTATCACCAAGGGTCTTCAATTCTCAATCTTCCTTGGTTAGTCTAGATCTCAGATCTTAGGTGTTGTCATGTTGCTCAAACATCCCAATGAACATTATGGTATCAATTGCACAAGATGACTCTTAGTCTTCTTCTTTTTTCTCCATTTCCCATGTTATTCTAAAGTCTTCTATTCCCATGGGAAATTCTTCTTCTTCTTGATTCTTTTCCTCTTATTATCTAGTCTACATTCTTCTATTCATCTCTTCTATTTATTTCTTTTATGATTGATTCCTCCTCTTTTAGAACCATGAATTTCAACTATCTCATTAAGGAACCTCTCTTGAGAATAGATGATCTTGAACTCATTTCTCAATTTGAAAAATTTTGTTCCTCCAATGGTTCTTCTAAATATGACATAGGTGATAAACTTATAGAAAAAATGAAAGAAAATTCGATTAAATCAGATGCCTTTGCTAGAATCATACTCATGATCTCATCCAAATATTCTTCACCTTCTAAATCTTCTCATGATTCCTCACATTTTAAATCTTATCACGATTCTTCTAAACATTATTCACCCTCTTCATCTTCCAAATCTTATCGTGACTCTTCTAAACATTATTCAAATTCTTCATTATCCAAATCTTCTTCCTCCATGAAGTCTTCATTTCCCTCTTCTTCACAATCTTGTTCTTCTTCTACTCCCAAGAGTCTTACTTCTCTTCAGAAGACATACCATAAAGAGCAATGTGATAGTCATTGTGATGTCTCTTCCACAAAGAGTGACACACCTACCTATGATGACTATGATGATGGACAATTTAGCCATACCTATGAAACCTCTATTCCTAAGAATCCTCCTTGTCGTGTGCTCAAGCTTACTAAAGGGTCATCCTATTGGATAGATTGTGATGGTGATCCCTATGATTCTAATTTTGAAAGGGATTATGATATTTTTTGTGACCAATATGATACATCTACTACTATTAAGGAAGAGAAATTTTTTCATGCTGATTATAAACATAGATACTATGAGAATCTCTCCTCTAATAAATTTCATGCTAAAAATAAAGATGACACTCCCAAGCAAGATCATGTTAATGATGAACCTTTGTCTTGTGATGGTTCTTTTCCATCTATTTTTTCCAATATCCATACATTTCCTAAAGCTTCAAAGTCTCCCAAATCTTTCACAAATCTTTCATCCAACAAAGATCCTAATGCTTTTCATGCGGTTCCTTATAGTTATCCTCAGGGGCTACCTCTTAAAGAAACTCAAGCGGACCTTCACATGGCTGAAAATATTTTCAATAATGCTAAACCCAAAAAGCCTAAGTCTTTAAATGCTATAATTCATACTTCAGCTAGTCCTTCACCATCTCTTCCAAAGTCTTCCATACAACTCCAACATGCTTCCTTGTCCTTAGATGTGGATCCATGTCAAGAGGACTCTAAAAATGATAAAGAAAAGAATATAAAGAAAGATCAAGATCAAGGACCCTCAATGTCATCCAATCCTGTTCATAATATCTCTCATCCATTTCATGGTTCTTTTGATCCTTTACGCCCTTCCTCATTTATTCCACCATGTCTTAATTCTTCCTCTAAGCAAGATCAAGCTACTACTTACACCATTTATTTTATTGATAAACAAAATAACCTTCCTACACTTGCGCTTTCCAAAGATGATACTTCCATTAAGGTTATTAAAAATGGTGTTATTACTTCCGATGTTAAGCCTATTGAAAATCAAGAGAAAAATGATATGCTTGTGCTATCCAAAGATCCTTGTCAAGATCAAATTATTTCATCTTCTTGTTCTACCACTCCATGTTCACTTCCTCTTTCTACTCTTCCTAAGTCTTTGCAAGCTTTGAATGATCCTATCAAAGAAACTGCTCCTATTCAAGATGTCCAGGATCCTATTGCAAATCCTAATTTTCACTCTAAAGATGTTGTTGTCCTTGGTTGTCATATAGATGCTGATGAACTTATTGATTATCCTTTTGCATCTTCCACTTCCATCCTTGGACCTCCTCCACCAATGCTAAGAGCTTCATGCTACTTTCCATCTTGGGTCCTTATGTCCCTTTACTTTCCCCTCCTAATTCTCCTAATTTGTCATCCATTTTGGATCCTTACATCCCTCCATCTCCTATCTTTCCTCAAGATCAACATAGATACATACCTTTGAATCATTTTCATCCATCCACCCATCTAAGCCAGTCGTATTACCCTCCTTCTTTTTCCACAAGTCCCAAGTCTTTTGGAAGTAACTTGAATGTTCATTACAAGAAAAAGAAACAATACAAGAATCCATCAAAAAAAGAAGATCACCATGTCTCCTCTAATCGACATGGAGGCATCAAGTCAAAAGAGATATCTAAGAAGAAAACTACTAGACAAGTATGGGTTCCAAAATCCATCATTGAAGATATTCTCTTTAAATCATCAAAAAGAAATGAAAAGCCTAAGGCTATATGGATTTCAAAATCTCTCTTGAAAGAGTCTAATATTGAGCAAAAAGTGAAGTTGACATTCAAGCTTCCAAAGGCTTCCACTTCATCTTTTTCTAAAAACATTCTTTCATTCCATGTACCTGAACCACAACCTCTACTACACATTTTCCATATTCCTTCTTGTATTCCTCCATTCACATTTGAGAATTATAACAAGTACACCAATCCTCTCTTCGAGGAGTTAGATAGCAATAATGAACCAGAATATGGTTCGCATTTGGACTAGAATATGGTTTACATTTTCTCCATCCTCTCGCCACTCTTCAAGGTGTGTGTTCATGTTGATATTTCCTTCCTTTCCATCTATCCTTTCACAGTCCTTCCATTCATTATCCTTCTACCTTCTATCCTTATTCCTCATTTGCATATTCCTCATATCTTCCAACCTCACTCGCTTTACATAAAGCCTTATCTTCCTTTCCCTCTCAGCATTTTTGAGCATATCATTTTGAATCCTTGGCATATCTTGGTTTATCCTTTCAAGGAGAATTATCTAAAAAGCTTGTCTTCTTCCAAAAAATTCAAAAAAAAAAAAAATTGAAAAATTGAAAAAGAAAACAAAAGAAAAAAAGTGAAAAAAATTGAAAATGTGCCATGGTGAAAACCTAGAAATAGGTACCTTGGTAGCAAAAGTAAAGAGGTAAAAACCACTCTTTTTTGGCACCTTGGATAAGTACCATGATGAAAACCTGGCAATTAGGCATCATGTGTAGTTCTTCTACATATTTCATCCATTCCATCTTCCATCTTTGATCTTGACAATGTTGATCTATGCACAAACATTTGGCTATCTTGTGAGCTATCTTACGATTATCTTGCTTTCATTCCATTCATGTTTAGCCTTCATTTTCCTCCATTTATTCTAGCCTTTTGCTATCATTTTCCTCTTTGCTCTTGATCTAATAAAAAAAGAATAAAACACGATGCTATGAAGCCTCTTGACATGTCTACTCCTTTGGACTGCATCCTTTCCTTCTTTTGCATTACACCTTTGGGAGTTATCCTATGCTATCCTATTCATTGCTTGTCCAAATGTGTGTTATATGACAATTTTTCCCTAGTTTGGGTACTCTTGAGGAGTTTTGACCTTGAGGATTTCTTCCCTCTCTTCGCCTTCATTTCTCCTTTCCTCCATTTCATTCACCAGCTTACTCATCCATCTTGTCTCTCACCTTCCTAGACATTGGGACTACACGATGTGATCTTGCTTGGGAAGCTTGATGCCTATTTTCTGTCTGGGGACATCCTTTGTACATATTTTATGATCCTGAAAAAATACAAAAAAAATTGATATATGATGCTGAAAAAATCCTAAAAAGCATATAAAGTCTTGAAAAAATACAAAAAATTCAAAAATTCAAAAAATCTAAAAAAATAAAAAAAGTTCCTTGGTGAAAACCTAGAAACAGGCGCCTTGGTAGCAAAAATACAAAAAAAAAAAAAATTGCAATAAAATCCAAGTGGTGAAAACCTGGAAACAGGTGCTACTTAAGGCCTTTTCACCCCTATTTGTTAGCATGCATCCTCGACACTTAGCCACTTTCCACCATGACTTGACCTTATTTGACTTGGTCTAGAATTGGTCTTTATCTTTGTGCAAGGGGCATAACTATTAGCATAGGTCCTTTAAGTGCGTTTGTCTCTTGGGGCATTTCATGATAAGTTTTTTCAACACCACCCCAAACAGTGTTTTTCAACACTACCCTTGCATTGAGTGTTTCTTAACACTTATCAGATGTCTTACCAATAGTCTAAGTATGATGCGATATTTCTCATTAGCAGATGCTTGACTCTATTGACCAACACACATGCACTTAAATGAACAAATCACTTGAGATATGTCGACTTTATTTTATTTGTGCTGTCTATGAGGATTTCTTTGATGAGTGGTCTCTCCCTGAGAAGTTTTTGATGATACCTAGCTAGAAGACTGAGGGTATGAGAACATGTTTTCTTTCTTTATCTACTTATGGGTATATTTTGTTGGTCCTAACTGTCATGTGCATTTATGCTGGTCCTACTTGACACTATGGATTGACAAATTATTATCCTTGACTATTTTGCAAGTGCATGCTTCTAGCTATCTTGACTTTTCATGTGTCTTGATAGAAGCATAATCTCGCCATATTAAACTTAGGTAATCTCTCTACACTCGTCATCTTGACCTACATGTCTTTGATGCCTAGGTGAGATTCCCACATTCCTATCTGATAAAGATCATATTCATATCCACATAGTTATGCTAGTGTGCATTGTATGATCTTATGATGCTACCAATAATGCTTGATGATGATAATTAGATGTCTATAAGCATTGTGACCTTGCAAGTCAACCTCATTTCATAGTAGCTTGCATTTTAAGTTCATATTAGTCTAGTTTTGCACTTTGCATATGGAGAGAGCTCTCATTTTATCATACATGGACTTGTTAGTCGACTGTGCTCACCTTTCGCTTCTTCTTGATCACATTTTTCACTTCTTGTCTTTCACATCACATCTTTTTTTACTTGATGAAGGGTGCTCCCCTTAATACCACAAACACATAATAGAAATAGAGAAATAACAACAATTTGCACAAACAGAAAATTGGCTTCATATTATCTCCACAAATGTGGAATTCCAAACTTTCAGAGTTACAATATGAAAAGCCACATGGGTATTCCCTTTACAATATTCTGTAGGACAAAGCCTCGAATGGTTACCTAGATCTACTACCCAGAACTGCCCTAGACAACACTACGGGCCTTCTTTATATAGGCATTTTCAACCACCCGAGAAGGTTCCAAAAATTTATCCCTTAGGGCTGACTAGACTTAGAATTATTTTATTTTTCAATTTATTACATCAAGGTCGGCTCAAAATAACTTTTGAAACCCGAACAAAAATTTTGAAGGAAAATTATTTTCTGCCATTTCAGGTGGCCTGACTTTCGGAGACCATAAGTCATCACCAGTTGACCTGATTGACTATTATAACCATATTTCAGAAATGCCACAAAGTGCTCTATAGGCTTGACCCACGCAAGCGCCCGTCACGCAAATCTTTGACCTCATCCGAGGCCTCTAAAGCCTTCAAAACTGAGTTCAAAGTTTCTATACCCTGTGCCAATACCAAAAATCTTCAATATCTTCAAAACTAGACTTGATCTAGCCATGAAACTTTACTGGAAGGCTGATATGACTGAGATGAACCTCCACATGAAAAATTAGAACATTCTAAGATCATAAGACCAACTTACTAAAAGTAGCAAGTTTCCATAAATAGTAGCTCTCCAATAGATAGCCTTTATTGAATACAAAATAGAAATATTTTTGGGTGATGCAAGATTGCTCTTACAACCTGGATGCTCCTGCATCACTATTCCTATAGCATTTTGACTTTTTGACCAATTTTCAAAACATCTCAAAATTGCGTGAAAATTGCACTCCTAGCTAATTTCGATGTCTTGGATCCATTTTCGGACTCGAAATTAAAATCTGAGGTCATCTTGATAGTCAAAATCACGTTTCAAAGTTTTTCCCCTCTTCTGCGCAGTTAACTGACCATTTGAGGCATAACCCTTTATTTTTCGATGGAATTTCTTTCCTTCCATGTCTTTCAAATTTTCTAGTCTTCCATTTTCTCTATTTCTAGTCTTATATTTCTATTCTTCTATTCCCTCACTGGGGCATGTTTTACTACCTAATGATTAACCTTTTGACCTTTCTCTTCGATTGTGATTCATTATGATTTGATCAAATCTTTATCAATTTTCTATCTCTCCTCTACCTGATTTTGATTTCGACTCTGAGAGGGCAGTATTTATGGGATTCTTATCCCTGATTTCTTGATTTTCTTGATTCAAACATCTTTTGTGAGCCTTTGCTCCAATTTGAGATTCTTATCTCTTACTTTGAATGTGATCCCAAATCGACCTCATGTTCAAAGGCCTTTGTTTATGCTTTGTCTGGATATGATCCCGAATCAACCTCATATCTAAGTTGTTTTGTGATCCCAGATCGATCTCACATTTCAACTTCATTCTTTGACTACATGTGTTCCCAAATCAATCACACATTAGTCAAAGAGGGGCAAATGTATGCACCCAAAAATTGTCACCTAGACTTTGGGCCCCATTTATTTGATTTATCAATCCTGGATCATTTTTATCAATAATCAATATTTTCAACATTATCAATTTCTTGATCAAGTCTTAATTTCGATCATATATTAGATTTTATCCTATGGGCTAACCATTTTATCCTAAGTTTTTATTTACTTAAAAGGAATATTTCTTCCCCTTTTATTTAAATAAAAAGCCCTCCCTTTTCCTCTTATCCTAAGTTGCACAAATAAAACATTATTCTTATTTTACAAAAGAAGAAAAGCACTTTTTGTCTCATATGAACACAAAAGTCAACTCTAATTTTCCTATTGGAGGAATCTTGTGCACATGGATTGAGCTTCCATTTTTCTCCATCGTTGATTAAGTTTTTTTCCTCTTAATCTCCACCATCCATTGATTTTCATTTCCTATAAAAGAAGAGCTCTATTCTTCATTTAGACATCTCTCTTTTGGCTATTGTTATGTTGTAGGTTTTTGGATCTCTTTGAAGACATCTTTTGCATCCAAGCTTTGAAGACTTTTTATTGCATTTTTATTTTAGTTGCACATTTCCTTTCATAGTTGCATGATCATGGCATTATTAGCTTAGTTCCTTTCATGCAATAGAGTTAGTTCACATAGCTTAATTAGGGGTATTGTAATCCATTGAAATTTCCTTTCATAGATTAGTTTTCACTTTCATTTTGGTAGATTAATCTTGCATTCTCATTTAGATTTGCATTGCATTGCACATTTGATTCATTTGGAGATATTGGCATTCTTTCCCTTGTCTCTAGATTTGAATCTCTCATTGTATGGTTGACTAGCAAGGTCACAAGTTTGTAGCTCTAGCTAAGAGAAATTTTATCATAGTCCCTTGCAACTCCATGCATAAAGAGCTATGAGCCGCTTTGTGAGGCCTCATTGTTGAGAAACCTTGCATGTAATGGTTCATAGAAGTGTGGTCACTTTTACACCATACAAAGGTCAAGATCAAACTCTTGAATCCTGCTAATCCACTTGCATCTTTTCCCTGTGACCTCACTTTGAACCAAAATATCTTTCACTACTGCATGAGGCACATATGCATTAACCTTGGCACAAACAAGATAGGGTCTAAAAGCTTTAACTTCCTTTACTAGTGCATATGCCTTCTTTTCCATTAACTCATAATTCAATTCAACAGACTGCAATGACTTACTAAAAAAGGCTATAGGATGTTCAAATCCTTCTTGATCCTTTTGTAGAAGGATGGCTGCAATTGTGTGGAAAGATGCAAAAGAAAATAGAGAAAATGGCTTTGAATAATCAGGCGACACCAAAACAGGGGCTTCCTGGATTGCTTGTTTAATTTTCTCAAAGGTCTATTGAGCCTCACAACCCCAATCAAACTTTGCATCCTTTTTCAAAAGTTTGACTATAGGCTTCACCAATTCTAAAAAATTAGCAATAAATCTCCTATAAAAATTAATTTGTCCTAAGAAAGATTGCACACCTTTCAAGTTTTTGGGTGAAAGAACCTTCTTGATTCAATCATGACTCCTTCCTTTGACACTATATGTCCAAGCAGCTTCCCTTCTGTCACAGGAAATTGACACTTTCTAGGATTTAAAGAAACACCAAATTCTAAATCTTTAACCATGACCCTCTCCAAATGACTATAGTGGTCCTCAGGCCTTTTAGAATAAGTAGTGATATCATCCTAATATACAGCCATTAGAACATTGATCAATTCCTTAAATGCAACATCCATTGCTCTCTGAAAAGTTGCTCCAACATTTTTTAAACCAAAGGGCATGTGAATATATACATAAGTTCCCCATGGGGTAGTAAATGTTATTTTAAATTTCTCTGATTCCTTGACCAGCACTTGATTGTAACTTGAGAAATCATCCATCATTCACAAGAGCTCACAACCAGTTACCCTATGCAACATGGCTTCCATATTGGGCAATCCATAATTGTCCTTGAGTGATGCAACATTCAGATTCTTGAAATCAACACAGAGCCAAATATCACCATTCTTCTTCCTTACTAGTACAAGGTTGGAAACCCATTTAGAATGCCTAATTGGCTCAATGATACTAGCATCCCTCAATTTTGTCAGTTCAGCTTGGATCTTTGTGGATAGCAGGGGATTGATGGGTCATTGTTTTTGTCTAAAAGGCTTAATATCCTCTTTTAGAGGGATCTCATGTTGAAACAGGTCAGCACTATATGCCTTGAGATCATCATAAGACCAAGAAAATACATGCTTATATCTCTTCAAAAGCCTTAACATATTTCCTCTAACCTCTCTACTCAATTTAATTCCAATGTACACCATTTGCGGGGAGGTTTTAGATCCCAAGTTTATTTCCTTTGAGTCCTCCATTTTGGTGTTAGACTTTTGGGACAAAAAACCATCATTTATTTTGAACATTCCCTCCAATTCCACTAACCCTTTAGGTATGTGATTTGAGGGTAGCTATACTATTTCATTTCCCATGATGCACTCTTTTCCCTCAATACATTATTGTGCTTCACTGAAATCTATTTGTTGGCCATCATACTGATCAAGGCCATGAAGAAATCTAAGGATATCAAGGTCATCCTTAAAAACTTGTCAATTATATACATTGTTAGGCACTATAGGCCTACTTTTGACCTCTAGCATAGACACACCAGTGAGGGTGATATCATCACTCTTAAGGGAAACATTAGCAAGAAAATCTGCCATGATATTATTGGATCTTTCTACCCAAAGCAGATTGAAAGCATAAAAAAACTCTAGTCTATCCCAGACAACATGTTTATACAATTTTAGTTTTTCATCCTTGGAAGCATGCTGAGATCTTACTTGGGCTATGATTAGTTTAGAATCACCATGGACTTTTAAACATTTAATAGCATGCTTTGTGGCTACATCTAATCCTAATATTAAGGCCTCATACTTAGTAGTATTTTTGGTACATTCAAAAGTCAACAACGAGTACTTGAATAATACCTGATGGGGAAATGAACACAACACCAACTCCTAATCCTTCCTTGGAGCATCCACCATCAAAGAACATTTTCCAAAGCCCATCTTGCTGCAACATCAATTCATCCACAATTAGATCTATGTTTCTCATCTGGGGTACTATCTCCTCAATCATGAAATTGTTCATGTCAATAGCTACAAAGCAGTTTAAATATTTTAGAGAAACCACTTCAATCATTATTGAAGAACGGGGCTCCCTGTAAAACTTTACCTTAGTTCCATTGATTAGGATAGTAGCATATGATAGATCTAATTGTAATTTTCCACCAACTGTTGCAGCCAATTGTCTTGATAGTAACATGCCACAATGAGGTTTTGTATCAACAACAGCCGCATCCATCTTGTATGTGGCCTCTAGGAATGCAACAATTTTTACTTCAATCCCAATCAGGGTCCCTACAATAGGTACTGCCCTATTATCCATGGCATAACACCTTCCATTAGATGTATCAACTTGCAACCCTAATTCTTTCATCACATCGTAAGGCATTACAGTTGTGGCCGCACCAGAATTAATCATACAATTATTTAGCAAAAAATTATTTACAATCAAAGTAACATAGAAAGGATTGATAGAAGAGGGCTCTTGCATCACGATAGTTCCAACACATGCATCAGAGATGTCATTAATTGAAATAGGCTTATCCATGGAATTCCCTTCCTCTTGTAAAACAAGAGTAGTTCTTTGCTCACTTATAAGAGCCAAGGTTGTTGTCTTGTGCTCCTCTATTTTCAACATTTCAAGCAGAGGGATGGAGACCTTCATCTGAGACAAGGCATGTCTCATATCAAATGTAGGGGAATCAGTAGAAAAATTAGGGTGATCTTTTGACCTACCAATTTTCTTTTTCACCTTGCCGATAATAACTTCCTCCCTTGTCTTCTTCTCACCCATAAACCCTTGATCCTTACTGTTTACAACATTGGGCTTTGGGGAATCCTTATCTTGGAGAGGACTCTTAACAAATATTGATCTAGGGACTCCCTGATCATTATCCACCTTTCTGTTCCTCAAGTTGTATGAGGATTTTGCTTGAGTGATAGCAACCATAGTTAGATTTCTGATCTCTTCTTCACTTGGCTTTCTCCACTATTTTTCATCTAATCCTGATTCTACCAAATGAGTTTTACAATTATCATTACCAGACTCATCATGATCAGATTGAGTAAATATTTCTTGTTCATAATCAGAGAAAATATTCCTTTTATGATCAACATCAAGACAAATAACTTCATCATCTAAGGACAAAAGGTCCCCCATTAGTTTAGTAGTGAACATGTTAATAGCAGGCTTTTTAGATCCTTCATAATCTCCTCCATATGAATCATTGGCCTCTTCTCCCAAGGCCTGAGCCACAACACATTGGAATGGTGAGTGAGGCATATTACAAGCCACACACTAAGGGGTACTTTCCACATTATATGCAGTGTTTTTCTTCAAGAGATGCAGTGTATCTCTTCCCTTTTGGGGTTCATTATTCTCAAGAACAAGCCTCCCATCTTTCCAATTTGTCTTGTAAGGCATATCTCTCAAGTTAGGGCCTCTATCCTACCTTTGATAAGGTGGTCTTGTTTCTTGAAAATTTCTACCCCCCTTATCAAACTTTGTTGGGAAGTCTTTGTTAATACCATCTCCCTTATCCATTTTATCATCTTCTTTGGATGGCCTCATAGGTTGTGGCCTAGTTTCTTTCCACAGTCTACCCTCATCCATCTTGTACATTTGACCAGATGCCTTTTGGTTACTTTCAATATTTATGTCCAATTTACATGCATCCCTAAGGGTACGGGGATTCTTATCTCTCAGGAGATAGGACATTTTACCATCCATAGAATTAAAATAAGTGGTTAGGCAGTGATGAAGGATGCTCCCCTTAATACCACAAACACATAACAGAAATAGAGAAACAACAACAATTTACAAGAATAGAAAATTGGCTTCTTATTATCTCCATAAATGTGGAATTCCAACCTTTCAGAATTACAATATGCAAAACCACATGAGCATTCCCTTTACAATATTCTATAGGACAAAGCCTCGAATTGTTACCCAGAACTACCCTAGACAACACTACGAGCCTTCTTTATATAGGCAATTTCCACCGCCCGAGAAGATTCCAAAAATTTAGCCCTTAGGGCTGACCAAACTTAAGAATTATTTTATTTTTCAATTTATTACATCAAAGTCAGCCCCAAATAACTTTTGAAACTTGAACATAAATTTTAAAGGAAAATTATTTTCTACCATTTCAGGTGGCCCGACTTCCGGAGACCATAAGTCATCACTAGTTGACCCGATTGACTATTTTAACCCCATTTTGCAAACACTGTGAAGCGCTCTAAAAGCTTGATCAATGCAAGCACCCATCACCCAAATTTGTGACCTCATCCAAGGCCTCTAAAGCCTTCAAAACTAAGTTCAAAGTTTTTGTATCTTGCTGCCAATACTGAAAATCTTCAATATCTTCAAAACTAGACTTGATCTAGCCATGAAACTTTACTGGCAGGCTGATATGACAAAGATGAACTTCCACATGCAAAATTAGAACATTCTGAGATCGTATGACCAACTTACCAAAAATAGCAAGTTTCCACAAATAGCAGCTCTTTGACAGATAGCCCTTATTGAATACAAAAATAGAAATATTTTTGGGTGATGCAAGATTGCTCTTACACCCTAGATGCTCCTACATCAGACTCCCAGGGTAATTTGAGAAGTGACCCCGTCACATCTCAAGTGTCTATAGGAAAACCAAGATAGTTAACCTCCTCCTTTGTTAGCCATGATGAATCTTCAACAGGTCGTCCTTTCCACTTAACCAGATATTCTTCATATGTCATTTTCCTTGTACTTCTACCAATACAAAAATCCAGTAAGTCTTCAATCTCCTTGATATCTAAACTGGTTACTGGAATACTCCACTATGCTGTTGTAACCCCATCTTCAACACCTCCTTCATGATACTCTATCAAATCTGAAATGTTAAACACTGGTGAGATATTCAACTCAGTAGGCAATTCTACTTCATATGCATTTCCTGAATCATGCTTCTTCAGTATTTTACATGGCCCAAACTTCTTCATTTTTAATTTTTTATATGTACCAATTGGAAATCGCTCCTTCCACAAATGAACCATGACTTCATCTTGAACCTAAAATTCTTGATGCCTCCTTTTCTCATCTACCTTAGCCTTATAATGTGCATTCATCTTGGTAATGTGCTTCCTCACCTCCTCATGGATGTTCTTCAAATGCTCTGCAAAATCCTCAACTTCAGCACTACTTGTTTCTCCTTTATCTATCCTTCTCAACTTAGATGTATTTATGGGACTATTTCCATATACAATCTAGAATGGTGATTTACTAGTACTCCTATTCACAGAATTATGGTATGCAAATTCTGCCTATGATAAAATCAAATCCCATCCTGTTGGCTTATCTCCAACCAAACATCTCAGCAAATTTTCCAAACTCCTATTCACCACCTATGTTTGTCCATTAGTCTATGGATGATCTGATGAATTGAATTTCAAATCTATCTTCAGCCTCTTCCATAATGTATGCCAGAAATATCAAACAAACTTAGTGTCCCTATCTGAAACTATATTCTTTGGCAAACCATGTAGTCTCACTACTTCTCTGAAAAATAATTCTACTACATGAACAACATCATTAGTCTTCTTGCAGGGAATAAAATGTGCCATCTTCAAAAATCTGTCAACCACCACAAAAATTGAATCATGTCTCCACTAAGTCCTCAATAATCCAAGAACAAAGTCCATACTAATATCCTCCCAAGGTTTCTCTGGTACAAGTAATTGCTGAAATAACCCAGTATTCTACTTCACTCGCTTCGCCATTTGACATAATCTACAACTTTGTACAAACTTCTTGACATCTTGCTGCAACTGTGGCCAATAATAATTCTCACTAACCAAAGTAAGGGTTTTATCTCAACCAAAATGTCCAGCCAATCCTCTGCTATGCTTCTCCTTGATGAGATTCTCGCTCATAGAACTTCTTGGAATGTACAATTGACTCCCTCTAAATAGCATATCATCTTGAATGATGAAATCCAGCCACTTCATTCTATCTATAGTAACAGGTTCTTTACAAGCTCTCTAAGCTTCACCAAAATTAGGATCCTCTCAATACAAATTCTTGAGTTCCTTGAACCCAACCACCTCAATCTGCATCTCTGTCAGCAATAGTTGCCTTCTGCTAAGTGCATCTACAACCCTGTTATACTTTTCACTTCTATGTTTCAAAAAAAATGTATAACTCTACAAAAACTCAACCCATTTCAAATGCCTTTGATTCAACTTGTCTTGACTATTCAAATATTGTAAAGCTTGATGATTAATATACAAAATAAACTCCTTAGGAAGCAAATAGTGTCTCCAATTCTTTAATGCTTAAATTATAGCATAAAATTTCTGATCATAAATAGAATATTTTCTCTTGGCATCATTCAACTTCTCACTAAAATAAGCAATAGGTTTACCTTCTTGGATCATAACAGCTCCTATTATAGTACCACTAGCATCATAGTCTACTTGAAACACTTTATTAACATCTGAAAGTGCTAAAATAGGTTGTTCTATAAACTTTTTTTTCAATAGTTTAAAACTCTTATTTGCCCCATTAGCCCACTTGAACTCTTTTCTATCACCTCTCATTATTTCAGTCAAGGGTCCACAAATACTACTAAAATTTCTGATAAACTTTTTGTAAAAGCTAGCCAAACCATGAAAAGACCTTACCTCATTAGCACTCCTTGGAGTAGGCCATTCAAGGATAGCATGTACCTTCTTTGGGTCTATTTTTAGACCTTCTGTTGAAACTATAAATCCCAAATACACTAACTCTTTCTTCAAAAAATTGCACTTCTTCAAATTAATCAATAATTTTTCATCTCTTAACTTCTCAAGCACCATACGAATATGCATCATATGCTCTTCCAATGTCTTACTAAAGATCAAAATATCATCTAGGTACACAATGACAAACTTACCCAAAAATTTCTTCAGTACCTCATTCATGAGCTCCATGAAAGTGCTTGGTGCATTGGTTAGCTCAAAAGGTATGACTAACCACTCATATGATCCTTCCTTTGTCTTAGAGGTAGTCATCCATTCATCTCCTTCTCTTATCCAAATCTGGTGATATTCACTCTTCAAATCTATCTTTGAGAAATACACAACTCCACTCAAACAATCCATAATATCATCCATTCGTGACAACGAAAACCTACACTTGATTGTGATCTTGTTTATTGCTCTGGAATCTATACACATCCTCCATTCTCCATTCTTCTTTGGTACTAATACTGCTGGTACAACAAGTGGACTCAGGCTCTCCTGAATCAATCCCTTCTATAATAACTCATGTATTTGTCTATTCAACTCTTCACTTTCTGCTGGTGTCATTCTGTGTGATGCCTTGTTTGGAAAACTAGCTCTTGGAATCAAATCCATCTGATGACTGTTCTTCAATACCAGTGGTAATTGATCAGGTACATTATCAAATACAATATCCTAAAACTCATTCAACAAATCTATAACTTCTACAGGTACATCCTCTACTTCCTCTTTACCAACTATTAGAATTAAATAAAAATACACATGCTCATACCTCATACCATCTAAGAATTTTCTTCCATCAACAAAATTTATTCTTGCATCACCACATACCTTTTCTTTGATCTCCTTCAATGGTTTTAGCTTATGTCACAATCCATCCTTTGTCAGGGAATAGGTATTCGCATGACCATCGTATAAAGCACATCTATCAAACTGCCATGGCCTACCCAACAACATGTGACATGCATCCATAGGTATGATATCACATAGTACCTCATCATGGTACCCACAAATCTTGAACTTTACTAGGCACTGTTCACTGACCATGACCTTATGGTCAGCCTGCACCCAGGTAATCTGATATGGATGTGGGTGTTTCTATCTCTTGAGCTTCAATTTTATCACCATCTCTTCTGACACCAAATTGTCAGTGCTTCCACTATCAATAATCACATCACAACATTTATCCTCACACTTGCATCTAATGCGAAATAGGCTCCTCTTTTGTTCAGGTTCATTCTCACCACTCAGCAACACTCTTGTGTTAATTAGCATTTCTCCTCTTTTAGCATCTTCAAAATTTGATGATCTTACATCTTCATCTGCATGTGCAACTCTGGCCTGGCCTTCATTCCTCCTATCCATCCTTCCTTGGCATTGAGGACATTCAAATGCTCTATGACCTTCTTATCCACAATGAAAACATGTTCCATGGAAGCCTCCTCTTCTTGAACCTTGTCCTCTTCCTCTTCCTCTTTGATCTCTATTATTCTTATCTTGGAAATGATTGGAATTGTTTCCTCTATGATTTTGACTGCTACTGGCCTCATCCTTCTTTCTCAGATCTTCATTTCGGCCTCCATATGACCGTCCACCAGATCATCCACCGTGACCTCTTCCATTTTGTCTACTCTCTAACTTCTTGTTCAACTTCTCCTCTACTTTAGGGTGAACTAGTATGCCTCTTCAATATTGTTCATTCGAACTAGATTCAGCTCCTCCTGAATGCTTGGCCTCAACCCATTAAGGTAACGAGAAACTTTCTCCTTATCAGCTTCTGCATGGCCTACTCTAATGAGGATTTGATAGAACTCCTCTGTATACCCCTGAATAGATCATCCCGCTTGCTTCAAACATTATATTTTCTTTAGTAGGTAAAGCTCATAATCAATAGGGATGAACTGTCACTTCAATTTATCCACCATCTGATCCCATCTTGTGATTTTATCTTTCCCTCTTCTATTTCACTCTAATTAAATCTCTTGCCACTAGATCTTCGCATGACCTTTTAGTCTAGCCTTCATGAATTTGACCCTATTAGGATCCTAAATATCTTCATACTCAAACTATTCTTCACAATCATTGATCTAGTCGATCAATTCTTCTGGGTTAAGATTTCTTGAAAATGTAGGAACCTCAATCTTAGGTCTTTTTCTGATCTTGAAAATGGCTCGAAAAAGCCTTTCTTCCTCCTAGTTCACAACTTCGACTTCTCCTTCTTAATCTTCTTCTTCGGCTTCATCCTCATTTTTGTCTCTGACATTAAGATTCATTCCTCTATGAATCTCCTCTTGCAATGCTTGCACTTGTCTCTAGAGCACTCTAACCTCAGGTGTTACAACACCAGCTCTTCCGACATGTTATCTTCATGGAGGTATTTTTGTCATGCGCACTGAAACCCTAACCACAGCCCTGGTGCAAACTGCCTCATAGTTGGTGATCTATTTACACACTCAGGAACTCCTTCTCTGAAACCACTTGATGAAGGGTGCTCCCCTTAATACCACAAACACATAATAGAAATAGAGAAATAACAACAATTTGTAAGAACAGAAAATTGGCTTCTAATTAGTTCCACAAATGTGGAATTCTAAACTTTCAGAATTACAATATGCAAAGCCACATTGGCATTCCCTTTACAATATTCTAAAGGACAAAACTTGGAATTGTTACCCAGATCTACTACCCAGAACTACCCTAGACAACACTACAGACCTTCTTTATATAGGCAATTTCCACTGACCAAGAAGGTTCTTGCAATTTAGCCCTTAGGGCCAACCAAACTTAAGAATTATTTTATTTTTCAATTTATTATATCAAAGTCAGCTCAACATAACTTTTGAAATCCGAACAAAAATTTTGAAGGAAAATTATTTTCTTCCATTTCAGGTGGCCTGACTTCCGGAGACCATAAGTCATCAACAGTTAACCAGATTGACTATTATAACTCCATTTTGAAAATATTGTAAAGCGCTTTATAGGCTTGATAGGCACAAGCACCCGTCACCCAAACTTTTTACCTTATCTGGGGCCTCTAAAGCCTTCAAAACTGAGTTCAAAGTTTCTAAATACTATTGCCAATACCAAAAATATTCAATATCTTCAAAACTAGACTTGATCTAGCCATGAAACTTTACTGGTAAGATGATATGACTGAGATGAACCTCTACATGAAAAATTAGAACATTCCAAGATCGTATGACCAACTTACCAAAAATAGTAAGTTTCCACAAATAGTAGCTCTCCAACAGATACCCCTTATTGAATACAAAAATAGAAATATTTTTGGGTGATGCAAGATTGCTCTTACACCGTAAATGCTTCTACATCAGACACCCAGTGTAATTTGAGAAGTGACCCCATCAAGTCTCAAGTGTCTAGAGGAAAACCAAGATGGTTAACCCCCTCCTTTGTTAGCCATGATGAATCTTCAACAGGTCATCCTTTCCACTTGACCAGATATTCTTCATATGTCATGTTCCTTGTGCTTCTACCAATACGACTATTTAGTATGTCTTCAATCTCCTTGATAGTTGAACTGGTTGCTTGAATACTACATTGTGCTACTATAACCTCGTCTTCAACACCTCCTTCATGATACTCTGTTAAATCTAAAATGTTAAATATTGGTGAGACATTCAGTTCAGTAGGCAATTCTACTTCATATGCATTTCTTGAATCATGCTTCTTCAATATTTTACATGGCCCAAACTTCTTCATTTTTAATTTGTTATATGTACCAACTAGAAATCGCTCCTTCCACAAATGAACCATGACTTCATCTCCAACCTAAAATTTCTTATGCCTCCTTTTCTCATCTGCCTTAGCTTTATACTGTGCATTCATCTTGGTAATGTGCTTCCTCACCTCCTCATGGATATTTTTCAAATGCTCTACAAAAGCCTCAGCTTTAGCACTACTTATTTCTCCTTTATCTGTCCTTCTCAACTCTGATGAATTTCTAGGACTGTTTCCATATAAAATCTAGAATGGTGATTTACTAGTACTCCTGTTGACAGAATTATTGTATGCAAAATTTGCCTGTGGTAAAATCAAATCCCATCATGTTGGCTTATCTCCAACCAAACATCCCAGCAAATTTTCCAAACTCCTATTCACCACCTCTGTTTGTCAAACAATCTGTGAATGATGTGATGAACTAAATTTCAAATTTGTCTTCAGCTTCTTCAATAATATACACCAAAAATATCCAACGAACTTAGTGTCCCTATCTGAAACTATACTCTTTGGCAAACCATGTAGTCTCACTACTTCTCTAAAAACCAATTCTACTACATGAACAACATCATTAGTCTTCTTGCAGGGAATAAAATGTGACATCTTCAAAAATCTGTCAACCACCAAAAAAATTGAATCATGTCCTCGCTGAGTCCTCGATAAAATAAGAACAAAGTCCATACTGATATCCTCCCAAGCCTTCTCTGGTATAGGTAATGGCTGACATAACCTTATATTTTTCTTCACTCCCTTCGCCATCTAACATACTCTACAACTCTGTACAAACTTCTTGACATCTTGCTACAATTGTGGCCAATAATAATTCTCACTAACCAAAGCAAGGGTTTTATCTCGACCAAAATGTCCAGCCAATCCTTCGCTATGCTTCTCCTTGATGAGATTCTCCCTCATAGAACTTCTTAGAATGAACATGAATAGTATATCATCCTAAATGATGAAATCTAGCCACTTCATTCTGTCTAGAGTAACAGGTTCTTTACAAGCTTTCCAACCTTCACCAAAATCAGGGTCCTTTGAATAAAAATTCTTGAGCTCCTTGAACGCAGCCACCTTAATCTACATCTCTGTCAGCAATAATTTCCTTCTGCTAAGCGCATCTACAACCCTGTTAGACTTTCCACTTATGTGTTTCAAAATAAATGTATAACTCTATAAAAACTCAACCTATTTCAAATGTCTTTGATTCAACTTGCCTTGATTATTCAAATATTGCAAAGCTTGATGATCAGTATAAAAAACAAACTCCTTAGGAAGTAGATAGTATCTCCACTTCTTCAATGCCTAAACTATAGCATAAAATTCTTGATCATAAATAGAATATTTTCTCTTGGCATCATTCAACTTCTCATTGAAATAAGCAATAGGTTTACCTTCTTGGCTCATAACAGCTCATACTGCAGTACCACTAGCATCACAATCTACTTAAAACACTTTGTTAACATCTGGAAGTGCTAAAATAGGTTGTTCTGTAACCTTTTGTTTCAATAGTTTAAAACTCTTATCTGTCCCATTAGTCCACTTGAACTCTTTTCTATCCCCTCTCATTGTTTCAGTCAAGGGTCCACAAATACTACTAAAATTTTTGATAATTTTTTTATAAAAGCTAGCCAAACCATGAAAAGACCTTACCTCATTAGCACTCCTTAGAGTAGGCCATTCAAGGATAGCCTGTACCTTCTCTGGGTCCATTTTTAGACCTTCTGCTAAAACTACAAATCTCAAATACACTAACTTTTTTTTCACAAAACTGCACTTCTTCAAATTAATCAACAATTTCTCATCTCTTAACTTCTCAAACACCATATGAATATGCATCATATGCTCTTCCAATGTCTTACTAAAGATCAAAATATCATCTAGGTATACAATGAAAAATATACATAGAAATTCTTTCAATGCCTCATTCATGAGCCGCATGAAAGTGCTCGGTGCATTAGTTAGCCCAAAAGGCATGACTAACCACTCATACAATCCTACCTTTATCTTGAAGGTAGTCTTCAATTCATCTCCTTCTCTTATCCGAATCTGGTGATATTCACTCTTCAAATCTATCTTTGAGAAATACACAGCTCCACTCAAATAATCTATAATATCATCCATTCATGGTAACGGAAACCTATAGTTGATTGTGATCTTGTTTATTGCTCTAGAATCTGTACACATCCTCCATTCTCCATTCTTCTTTGGTACTAATTCTACTGGTACAACACATGGACTTAGGGTCTCCCGAATCAATCTCTTTTGTAATAACTCATGTACTTGTCTGTTCAACTCTTCACTTTCTGCTAATGTCATTTTGTGTGCTGCCTTGTTTGGAAAACTAGTTCCTGTAATCAAATCCATCTGATGACTGATCTTTCTTATCGGAGGTAATCCATCAAGTACATTATCAGATACAATATCCTAAAACTCATTCAACAAATGTGCAACTTCTACAGGTACATCCTTTACTTCCTCTTTACCAGCTTTTAGAATTAAAGAAAAACACACATGCTCATGCCTCATACCATCTAGGAATTTTCTTCCATCAACAAAAGTTATTTTTGCATCACCACACACCTTTTCTTCAATCTCCTTCAATGGCTTTAGCTTATGTCGCACTCCATCCTTTGTCAGGGAATAGGTATTCAGATGACCATCATGTACAACACATCTGTCAAACTACCACAGCCTACCCAACAACATGTGACATGCATCCATAGGTATGATATCACATATTACCTCATCATGGTACCCATCAATCTTGAACTTTACTAGGCATTGTTCACTGACCATGACCTTGTAGTCATCCTGCACCCAGAAAATCTGATATGGATGTGGGTGTTTCTGTCTCTTGAGCTTCAACTTTGTCACTATCTCTTCTAACACCAAATTGTCATTGCTGCCAGTATCAATAATCACATCACAACATTTATTCTCACACTTGCATCTATTATGAAATAGGCTCCTCATTTGTTCAAGTTCATTCTCACCACTCAGCAGGACTCTTCTGTTAATCAACATTTCTCCTCTTTTAGCATCTTCAAAATTTGATGATCTAGCATCTTCATCTACATGTGTAACTCTAGCCTGACCTTCATTCCTCCTATCTGTGCTTCCTTGGCATTGAGGAAATTCAAATGCCCTATGACCTTGTTCTCCATAGTGAAAATATGTTCCACGAAAGCCTCCTCTTCTTGAACCTTGTCCTCTTCCTTTTCCTCTCTGATCTCTATTATTTTGATCTTGAAAATGATTGGAATTGTTTCCTCTCTGATTTTGACTTCTACCGGCCTCATCCTTCTTTTTCGAATCTTCATTTCAGCCTCCATATGACCATTCATCAGATCGTCCACCATGATCTCTTCCATTTTGTCTTCTCTCAAACTTCTTGTTCAACTTCTCCTCTACTTTTAGGGAAAACTAGTGTGCCTCTTCAATACTATTCATTTGAACCAGATTCAGCTCCTAAATTCTTGGCCTTATCCCATTAAGGTAATGAGAAACTTTCTCCTTATCAGCTTTTGCATGGCCTATTCTGATGAGGATTTGATAGAACTCCTCTGTATACTCCTGAACAGATCATCACACTTGCTTCAAACTTTGCATTTTCTTCAGTAGGTCAAGCTCATAATCAACAAGGATGAACTCACTTCAATTTATCCATCATTCGATCACATCTTGTGATTTTATCTTTCCATCTTCTATTAAGCTAAAATTGAATCTCTTAGCACCAGATCTTCGCATGACCTTTCAGTCTGGCCTTTGCAAATTTGACCCTTTCAGGATCCTCTATATCTTCATACTTAAAATATTCTTCACATTCATTGATCCAATTGATCAATTCTTCTGTGTTAAAATTTCTTGAAAATGCAGGAACCTCAATCTTACATCTTTTTCTGATCTTGGAAATGGCTCAAAAAAGTATTTCTTTCTCTTGGTTCACAACTTCGACTTCTCCTTCTTGATCTTCTTCTTCAACTTCATCCTTGCATTCATCTCTGATATTAAAATTCATTTCTCTGTGAATCTCCTCTTGCAATGCTCGCACTTTTCTTTGGAGTGCTCTAACCTCAGGTGTTACAACACTAGCTCTTCTAGTACATTCCCTTTGTGGAGTCATTTTCACGATGCACGCTGAAATTCTAACCATGGTCCTGGTGCAAACTGCCCCATAATCAGTGATCTGTTTACACACTAAAGAACTCCTGCTCTGATACCACTTGATGAAGGGTGCTCCCCTTAATACCACAAACACATAACAAAAATAGAGAAATAATAACAATTTGCAAGAACAAAAAATTAGCTTCTTATTATCTCCACAAATGTGGAATTCTAAACTTTCAGAATCACAATATGAAAAGCCACATGGGCATTCCCTTTACAATATTCTGTAGGATAAAGCTTTGAATTGTTACCCAGATCTACTACCCATAACTACCCTAGACAACACTACGGGTCTTCTTTATATAAGCAATTTCCACCACCCGAGAAGGTTCTAGAAATTTAGCTCTTAGGATTGACCAAACTTAAGAATTATTTTATTTTTCAATTTATTACATCAAATTTAGCTCAAAATAACATTTGAAACCCGAACAGAAATTTTGAAGAAAAATTATTTTCCACCATTTCAGGTGGCCCGACTTCCGGAGACCATAACTCATCACTAGTTGACCTGATTGACTATTATAACCCTATTTCAAAAATGCTGTGAAGCACTCTATAGGCCTTCCCAATGCATGCACCCATCACCCAAATTTTTAACCTCATTCAGGGCCTCTAATGCCTTCAAAACTGAGTTCAAAATTTTTGTATCCTACTGTCAATACCGAAAATCTTCAATATCTTCAAAACTAGATTTGATCTAGCCATAAAACTTTACTGGGAGGCTGATATGACTGAAATGAACCTCCACATGTAAAATCAAAACATTCTGAGATTGTATGACCAACTTACCAAAAATAAAAAGTTTCAACAAATAGTGGATCTCCAATAGATAGGCCTATTGAATACAAAAATAGAAATATTTTTGGGTGATGCAAGATTTCTCTTACACCCTAGATGCTCCTACATCAGACACTTAAGGTAATTTGAGAAGTGACCCCGTCACGTCTCAAGTGTGTTGAGGAAAACCAAGATGATTAACCTCCTCTTTTGTTAGCCATGATGAATCTTCAATAGGTCATCCTTTCCACTTGACCAGATATTCTTCATATGTCATGTTCCTTGTGCTTCTACCAATACGACTATCTAGTATGTCTTCAATCTGCTTGATATTTGAACTGGTTGCTGGAATACTCCACTGTGCTATTGTAACCCCATCTTCAACACCTCCTTCATGATACTTTGTCAAATCTAAAATGTTAAACACTCATGAGACATTCAACTCAATAGGTAATTCTACTTCATATGCATTTCTTGAATCATGCTTCTTCAGTATTTTACATGGCCCAAACTTCTTCATTTTCAATTTGTTATATGTACCAACTAAAAATTGCTCCTTCCGCAAATGAACCATGACTTTATCTCCAACCTAAAATTCCTTATGCCTCCTTTTCTCATCTGCCATAGCTTTATACTATGCATTCATCTTGGTAATGTGCTTCCTCACCTCCTCATGGATGTTCGTCAAATGCTCTACAAAATCCTCAACTTCAGCACTACTTATTTCTCCTTTATCTATCCTTCTCAACTCAGATGCATTTCTGGGACTATTTCCATATACAATTTGGAATGCTGATTTACTAGTACTCCTGTTGACAGAATTATTGTATGAAAATTTTGCCTCTGGTATAATCAAATCCCATCCTGTTGGCTTATCTCCAACCAAACATCTCAACAAATTTCTCAAACTCCTATTCACCACCTCCATTTGTCCATCAGTCTATGGATGATGTGATGAAGTAAATTTTAAATTTGTCTTCAACCTCTTCCATAATGTACGCCAGAAATATCCAACAAACTTAGTGTCCCTATCTGAAGCTATACTCTTTGTCAAACCATGTAGTCTCACTACTACTCCGAAAAATAATTCTACTACATGAACAGCATCATTAGTCTTCTTGTAGGGAATAAAATGTGTCATCTTCAAAAATCTGTCAACCACCACAAAAATTGAATCATGTCCCCACTGAGTCCTCGGTAATCCAAGAACAAAGTCCATACTGATATCCTCCAAAGGATTCTCTGGTACAAGTAATGGCTGACATAACCCTGTATTCTACTTCACTCCATTCGCCATCTGACATACTTTGTAACTCTGTACAAACTTATTCACATCTTGCTGCACCTACGACCAATAATAATTCTCACTAACCAAAAAAGGGGTTTTATCTCGACCAAATTGTCCAGCCAATCCTCCGCTATGCTTCTCCTTGATTAGATTATCCCTCATAGAACTTCTAGGAATGCACAACTGACTCCCTCTAAATAGCATATCATCCTGAATGATGAAATCCAACCACTTCATTTTGTCTAGAGTAACAGGTTCTTTACAATCTTTCCAAGCTTCACCAAAATTACGATCCTCTGGATATAAATTCTTGAGTTCCTTGAACCCAACCACCTCAATCTACATGTCTGTTAGCAATAATTTCCTTCTGCTAAGCATATCTGTAACCCTGTTAGACTTTCCACTTCTGTGTTTCAAAACAAATGTATAACTCTACAAAAACTCAACCCAATTCAAATGCATTTGATTCAACTTGCCTTGACTATTCAAATATTGCAAAGCTTGATGATTAGTATACAAAATAAACTCCTTAGGAATTAGATAGTGTCTCTACTTCTTCAATGCCTGAACTATAGCATAAAATTTCTAATCATAAACAAAATATTTTCTCTTGGCATCATTCAACTTCTCATCGAAATAAGCAATAGGTTTACCTTCTTGGCTCATAACAGCTCCTATTGCAGTACCACTAACATCACAATCTACTTGAAACACTTTATTAAAATTTATAAGTGCTAAAATAGGTTGTTCTATAACCTTTTGTTTCAACAGTTTAAAACTCTTATATGCCCCATTAGTCCACTTGAACTCTTTTCTATCCCCTCTCATTGTTTCAGTCAAGGGTTCACAAATACTGATAAACTTTCTGTAAAAGCTAGCCAGACCATGAAAAGAACATACCTCATTAGCACTTCTTGGAGTAGGCCATTCAAGGATAGCCTATACCTTCTCTGGGTCCATTTTCAGACCTTCTGCTGAAACTACAAATCTCAAATACACTAACTCTTTCTTCACAAAACTGTACTTTTTCAAATTAATCAACAATTTCTCATCTCTTAACTTCTCAAAGACCATATGAATATGCATCATATGCTCTTCCAATGTCTTACTAAAGATCAAAATATCATTTAGTTACACAATGACAAACTTACCCAAAGATTCCTTTAGTACCTCATTCATGAGCCGCATGAAAGTGCTCGGTGCATTGGTTAGCCCAAAAGGCATGACTAACCACTAATACAATTCTTCCTTTATCTTGAACGTAGTCTTCCATTCATCTCCTTCTCTTATCTGAATCTGGTGATATCCACTCTTCAAATCTATCTTTGAGAAATACACAGCTCAACTCAAACAATCCATAATATCATCCATTCATGGCAATGGAAACCTATACTTAATTGTGATCTTGTTTATTTCTCTGAAATCTATACACATCCTCCATTCTCTATTCTTCTTTGGTGCTAATACTACTGGTACAGCACATGGACTCAGCCT
Organism: Chamaecyparis obtusa; assembly: GCA_027943335.1. Taxonomy (NCBI): domain Eukaryota; kingdom Viridiplantae; phylum Streptophyta; class Pinopsida; order Cupressales; family Cupressaceae; genus Chamaecyparis; species Chamaecyparis obtusa. Next base: position 356,950 of record BSBK01009693.1, read on the forward strand.
CTCCCAAATTAATCCCTTCTGTAACAACTCATGTACTTGTCTGTTCAACTCTTCACTTTCTGCTGCTATCATTCTATGTGCTACCTTGTTTGGCAAACTAGCTCCTAGAATTAAATCCATCTAATGACTCATCTTCCTTACCAGTGGTAATCCGTCAGGTACATTATCAGATACAATTTCCTGAAACTCATTCAACAAATCTATAACTTCTACAGGTACATCCTCTACTTCCTCTTTACCAGCTTTTAGAATTAAAGAAAAGCACACATGCTCATGCCTCATGCCATTTAGAAATTTTCTTCCATCAACAAAATTTATTCTCGCATGACCACATACCTTTTCTTCGATCTCCTTCAATGGCTTTAGCTTATGTCGCACTCCATCCTTTGTCAGGGAATAGTTATTCACATGACCATCATGTACAACACATCTGTCAAATTGCCATGGCCTAACCAATAGCATGTGACATGCATCCATAGGTATGATATCACATAGTACCTCATCATGGTACCCACTAATCTTGAACTTTACTAGGCACTATTCACTGACCATGACCTTGTGGTCATCTTGCACCTAGGAAATCTGATATGAATGTGGGTGTTTCTATCTTTTAAGCTTCAACTTTGTCACCATCTCTTCTGACACCAAATTGTCAGTGCTTCCACTATCAATAATCACATCATAGCATTTATCCTCACACTTACATCTAGTGCGAAATAGGCTCCTCATTTGTTCAGGTTCATTCTCACCACTCAGTAGGACTCTTTTGTTAATCAACATTTCTCCTCTTTTAGCATCTTCATAATTTGATGATCTGGCATCTTCATCTATATGTGCAACTCTGACCTGGCCTTCATTCCTCCTATCCATCCTTTCTTAGCATTGAGGACATTCAAATGCCCTATGACCTTCTTGTCCACAATGAAAACATGTTCCACGAAAGCCTCCTCTTCCTGAACCTTGTTCTCTTCGTCTTCCTCTCTGATCTCTATTATTCTGATCTTGGAAATGATTGAAATTGTTTCTTCTCTGATTTTGACTACTACTAGCCTCATCCTTCTTTTTTAGATCTTCATTTCGGCCTCCATATGACCGTCCATCAAATCGTCCACCGTGACCTCTTCCATTTTATCTGCTCTCGAACTTCTTATTCAACTTCTCTTCTAATTTTAGGGAAAACTAGTATGCCTCTTCAATACTGTTCATTCAAACCAGATTCAGCTCCTCCTGAATGCTTGGCCTCAACCCATTAATGTAACAAGCAACTTTCTCCTTATCAGCTTCTGCATGGCCTGTTCTGATGAGGATTTAATAGAACTCTTCTACATACTCCTGAACAGATCATCCCGCTTACTTCAAACTTTGTATTTTTTTAGTAGGTCAAGCTCATAATCAACAAGGATGAAATATTACTTCAATTTATCCACCATCCGATCCCATCTTGTGATTTTATCTTTCCCTCTTCTATTTCACTCTAATTGAATCTCTTGCCACCAGATCTTTGCATGACCTTTCAGTCTGGCCTTCACAAATTTGGCCCTTCCAAGATCCTCAATATCTTCATACTCAAAATATTCTTCACATTCATTGATCTAGTCGATCAATTCTTCTGGATTAAGATTTTCTGAAAATGTTGGAATCTCAATCTTACATCTTTTTTCGATCTTGGAAATGGCTTGAAAAAGCCTTTCTTCCACCTGGTTCACAACTTTGACTTCTCCTTCTTGATCTTCTTCTTCAGCTTCATCATCGCTTTTATCTCTGACATTAAGATTCATTCCTCTGCGAATCTCCTCTTTCAATTCTCACACTTGTCTCTGGAGCGCTCTAACCTTAGGTGTTACAACACCAGCTCCTCTGGCACGTTCCCTTCATGGAGGAATTTTTATGATGCACACTAAAGCCCTAACCATAGTCCTGGTGTAAACTACCTCATAATTGGCGATCTATTTACACACTCAAGAACTCCTACTCTAATACCACTTGATGAAGGGTGCTCCCTTTAATACCACAAACACATAACAAAAATAGAGAAACAACAACAATTTGCAAGAATAGAAAATTGGCTTCTTATTATCTCAACAAATGTAGAATTCCAAACTTTCAGAATTACAATATGCAAAGCCACATAGGCATTCCCTTTACAATATTCTATAGGACAAAGCCTTGAATTGTTACCCAAATCTACTACCCAAAATTTCCCTAGAAAACACTACAGATCTTCTTTATATAGGTAATTTCCACCGCCCGAAAAAGTTCCAAAAATTTAGCCCTTATGGCCGACCAAACTTAAGAATTATTTTAATTTTTCAATTTATTACATCAAAGTCAGCTCAAAATAACTTTTGAAAACCAAACAGAAATTTTGAAGTAAAATTATTTTTCGCTATTTCAGGTGGCCCAATTTTCAGAGACCATAAGCCATCACCAGTTGACTCGATTGACTATTATAACCTCATTTTAGAAACACCATGAAGTGCTCTACAGGCTTGCCCAACGCATGCGCCCATCACCCAAATCTTCAACCTCATTCAGGGCCTCTAAATCTTTCAAAACTGAGTTCAAAATTTCTGTATCCTACTACCAATATCAAAAATCTTCAATATCTCCAAAACTAGACTTGATCTAGCCATGAAACTTTACTGGGAGGCTAATATGACTGAGATGAACCTCCACATACAAAATCAAAACATTTTGAGATCGTATAACCAACTTACTAAAAATAAAAAGTTTCCACAAATAGTAGCTCTCCAACAGATAGCCCCTTACTGAATATAAAAATAGAAATATTTTTGGGTGATGCAAGATTTCTCTTACACCCTGGATGCTCCTGCATCAGACACTTGGGATAATTTGAGAAGTGACCCATCATGTCTCAAGTGTCTAGAGGAAAACCAAGATAGTTAACCTCCTCCTTCGTTATCCATGATGAATCTTCAACAGGTCATCCTTTCCATTTGACCAGATATTCTTCAAATATCATGTTCCTTGTGCTTCTGCCAAGAAAAATATCCAGTATGTCTTCAATCTCCTTGATATCTAAACTGGTTGCTAGAATACTCCAGTATGCTACTGTAACCCCATCTTCAAAACCTACTTCATGATACTCTGTCAAATCTAAAATGTTAAACACTGGTGAGATATTCAGCTCAGTAGGCAATTCTACTTCATATACATTTCTTGAATCATGCTTCGTCAGTATTTTACATGGCCCAAATTTTTTCATTTTCAATTTGTTATATGTACCAACTAGAAATTGCTCCTTCTACAAATGAACCATGACTACATCTCCAACTTGAAATTCCTTATGCGTCCTTTTCCCATCTGCCTTAGCCTTATATTATGCATTCATCTTGGTAATGTGCTTCCTCACCTCCTCATGGATGTTCTTCAAATGCTCTGTAAAATGCTCAGCTTCAGCACTACTTATTTCTCCTTTATCTATCCTTCTCAACTCAGATGCATTTCTAGAACTATTTCCATATACAATCTGGAATGGTGATTTAATAGTACTCATGTTTACAAAATTATTGTATGCAAATTTTTCCTATGGTAAAATCAAATCCCATCCTGTTGGCTTATCTCCAACCAAACATCTCAGCAAATTTCTCAAACTCCTATTCACCACCTTTGTTTGTCCATTAGTCTGTGGATGATGTGATGAACTGAATTTCAAATTTATCTTCAGCCTCTTCCATAATGTACACCAAAAATATCCAACGAACTTAGTGTCCTTATCTGAAAATATACTCTTTGGAAAACCATGTAGTCTGACTACTTCTCTGAAAAATATTTCTACTACATGAATAGCATCATTAGTCTTTTTACAGGGAATAAAATGTGTCATCTTCAAAAATCTATCAACCACCACAAAACATGAATCATGTCCCCACTAAGTCTTCAGTAATCCAAGAGAAAATTCCATATTGATATCCTCCCAAGGCTTCTCTGGTAAAGGTAATGGCTGACATAACCCTGTATTCTACTTCACTCCCTTTTCCATCTGACATATTCTGCAACTCTGTACAAACTTCTTGACATCTGGCTACAACTATGGCCAATAATAATTCTCACTAACCAAAGCAAGGGGATTATCTCGACCAAAATGTCCAGCAAATCCTCCGCTATGCTTCTCCTTGGTGAGATTCTCCCTCATAGAACTTCTTGGAATGCACAACTGACTCCCTCTGAATAGCATATCATCCTGAATGATGAAATCTAGCCACTTCATTCTGTCTAGAGTAACAGGTTTTTTACAAGCTTTCCAAACTTCACCAAAATCAAGATTCTCTGGATGCAAATTCTTGAGTTCTTTGAACCCAACCACCTCAATCTACATCTCTGTTAGCAATAGTTGCCTTCTACTAAGTGCATCTGCAACCCTGTTAGACTTTCCACTTCTGTGTTTCAAAACAAATGTATAACTCTGTAAAAACTCAATCTATTTTAAATGTCTTTGATTCAACTTCCCTTGACTATTCAAATATTGCAAAGCTTGATGATCAGTATACAAAACAAACACTTTAGGAAGTAGATAGTGTATACACTTCTTCAATGCCTGAACCATAGCATAAAATTCCTGATCATAAATAGAATATTTTCTCTTGGCATCATTTAATTTCTCAATGAAATAAACAATAGGTTTACCTTCTTGGTTCATAATAGCTACTATTACATTACCACTAGCATCACAGTCTACTTGAAACACTTTATTAAAATTTGGTAGTGCTAAACCAGGTTGTTCTGTAACCTTTTGTTTCAATAGTTTAAAACTCTTATCTACCCCATTAGTCCACTTGAACTCTTTTCTATCCCTTCTCATTGTTTCAGTCAAGGGTCCACAAATACTACTAAAATTTTTGATAAACTTTCGGTAAAAGCTAGCCAAACCATGAAAAGACCTTACCTCATTAGCACTCCTTATAGTAGGCCATTCAAGGATAGCCTGTACCTTCTTTGTGTCTATTTTTATACCTTCTACTGAAACTACAAATCCTAAATACACTAACTCTTTCTTCACAAAACTACACTTTTTTAAATTAATCAATAATTTATCATCTCTTAACTTCTCAAACACCATACGAATATGCATCATATGCTCTTCCAATGTCTTACTAAAGATCAAAATATCATCTAGGTACACAATGACAAACTTACCTAGAAATTCCTTCAGTACCTCATTTATGAGCCGCATGAAAGTGTTCGGTGCATTGGTTAGCCCAAAAGGCATGACTAACCACTCATATAATCCTTCATTTGTCTTGAAGGAAGTCTTCTATTCATCTCCTTCTCTTATCCGAATCTGGTGATATCCACTCTTCAAATATATCTTTGAGAAATACACAGCTCCACTCAAACAATCCATAATATTATCCATTCATGGCAAATGAAACCTATACATGATTGTGATCTTGTTTATTGCTCTAGAATCTGTACACATCCTCCATTCTCTATTCTTCTTTGGTGCTAATACTGTAGGTACAACACATGGACTCAGACTCTCCCGAATCAATCCATTCTGTAACAACTCATGTACTTGTTTGGTCAACTCTTCACTTTTTGCTGGTGTCATTCTATGTGCTACCTTGTTTAGAAAACTGGCTCTCGGAATCAAATCCATTTGATGACTGATCTTCCTTACCGGTGGTAATCCATTAGGTACATTATGAGATACAATATCCTAAAACTCATTCAACAAATCTACAACTTCTGTAGGTACATCATCTACTTCCTCTTTACCAGCTTTTGAAATTAAAGAAAAACACACATGCTCATGCCTCATACCATCTAGAAATTTTATTCCATCAACAAAAGTTATTCTCACATCACCACATACCTTTTTTTCAATCTCCTTCAATAGCTTTAGTTTATGTCACACTCCATTCTTTGTCAGGGAATAGGTATTCGCATGACCATCATGTATAGCACATCTGTGAAACTGCCATGACCTATCTAAAAATATGTGACATGCATCCATAGGTATGATATCACATAGTACCTCATCATGGTACCTACCAATCTTGAACTTTACTAGGCACTGTTCACTGACCATGACCTTGTGGTCATCCTGCACCTAGGCAATCCGATATGGATGTGGGTGTTTCTGTCTCTTGAGCTTCAACTTTGTCACCATCTCTTCTGACACCAAATTTTTAGTACTTCCACTATCAATAATCACATCACAGCATTTATCCTCACACTTACATCTAGTGTGAAATAGGCTCCTCCTTTGTTCAAGTTTATTCTCACCGCTCAGCAGGACTCTTCTGTTAATCAGCATTTCTCCTCTTTTAGCATCTTTAGAATTTGATGATTTGGCATCTTCATCTATATGTACAACTCTGGCCTAGCCTTCATTCCTCCTATTTTTCCTTCCTTGGTGTCGAGGACATTCAAATTCCCTATGACCTTCTTCTCCACAGTGAAAACATGGTCCACTGAAGCCTCCTCTTCCTGAACCTTGTTCTCTTCCTTTTCCTCTCTGATCTCTATTGTTCTAATCTTGGAAATGATTGGAATTGTTTCCTCTCTAATTTTGACTACTACTAGCCTCATCCTTCTTTTTCAGATCTTCATTTCGGCCTCCATATGACCGTCCACCAGATCGTCCACCGTGACCTCTTCCATTTTATCTGCTCTCAAACTTTTTGTTCAACTTCTCCTCTACTTTTAAGGAAAACTAGTACGCCTCTTCAATACTATTCATTCAAACCATATTTAGCTCCTCCTACATGCTTGGCCTCAACCCATTAAGGTAATGAGAAACTTTTCTTTATCAGCTTCTGTATGGCCTGTTCTGATGAGGATTCGATAAAACTCCTCTGTATACTCCTGAACATATCGTCCCACTTGCTTCAAACTTTGCATTTTCTTTAGTAGGTCAAGCTTATAATCAACAAGGATGAACTATCACTTCAATTTATCCACCATCTGATCCTATCTTGTGATTTTATCTTTCCCTCTTCTATTTCGCTCCAATTGAATTTCTTGCCACCAGATCTTCGCATCACCTTTCTGTCTGGCCTTCGTGAATTTGAGCTTATCAGGATCCTCAATAACTTCATACTCAAAATATTCTTCACATTCATTGATCTACTCGATCAATTCTTCTAGGTTAAGATTTCTTGAAAATGCAAGAACCTCAATCTTTGGTCTTTTTCTGATCTTGAAAATAGCTCGAAAAAGCCTTTCTTCCTCCTGGTTCACAACTTTGACTTCTCCTTCTTGATCTTCTTCTTCGACTTTATCTTCGCTTTCGTCTCTGACATTAAGATTCATTTCTTTGTGAATCTCCTCTTGCAATGCTCACACTTGTCTCTAGAGTGCTCTAACCTTAGGTGTTACAACACCAACTCTTCCGGCACATTGCCTTCATGTAGGCATTTTCATGATGCGCACTAAAACCCTAACCACAGTCCTAGTGTAAATTGTCTCATAGTTGGTGATCTATTTACACACTCAGGAACTCCTACTTTAATACCACTTGATTAAGGGTGCTCCCCTTAATACCACAAACACCTAACAAAAATAGAGAAATAATAACAATTTGCAAGAACAAAAAATCGGCTTCTTATTATCTCTACAAATGTGGAATAACAAACTTTTAGAATTACAATATGCAAAGCCACATGGGCATTCCCTTTACAATATTCTTTAGGACAAAACCTCAAATTGTTATCCAGATCTACTGCCCTAGACAACACTACGGGTCTTCTTTATATAGGCAATTTCCACCGCCTGAGAAGGTTCCAGAAATTTAGCCCTTAGGGCGGACCAAACTTAAGAATTATTTTATTTTTCAATTTATTACATCAAAGTCAGCTCAAAATAACTTTTGAAACCTGAACCAAAATTTTGAAAGAAATTTTTTTTCTACCATTTCAAGTGGCCCGACTTTCGGAGACCATAAGTCATCATGAGTTGACCCGGTTGACTATTATAACCCCATTTCGAAAATGTTGTGAAGCACTTTATAGGCTATTCTAGCGAAAGTGCCCATCAACCAAAATTTTGACATCATTCGGGGCCTCTAAAGCATTCAAAATTGAGTTCAAAGTTTTTGTATCCTCTTGTCAATATCCAAAATCTTCAATATCTTCAAAACTAGATTTGATCTAGCCATGAAACTTTACTGGTAGGCTGATATGACTGAGATGAACCTCAACATGTAAAATTAGAATATTCTGAGATCGTATGACCAACTTAAAAAAAATAACAAGTTTCCACAAATAGCAGCTCTCCAACAGATAGCCCTTATTGAATACAAAAATAGAAATATTTTTGGGTCATGCAAGATTGCTCTTACGCCCTAGATGCTCCTGCATCAGACACCCGAGGTAATTTGAGAAGTGACCCCATCACATCTCAAGTGTGTAGAGAAAAATCAAGACAATTAACCTCCTCATTTGTTAGCCATGATGAATCTTCAACATGTCATCCTTTCCACTTGACCATATATTCTTCATATGTCGTGCTCCTTGTGCTTCTGCCAATATGACTATCCAGTATGTCTTAAATCTTCTTGATATCTGAACTAGTTGTTGGAATACTCCACTGTGCTGCTATAACCCCATCTTCAACACCTCCTTCATGATACTCTGTCAAATCTGAAATGGTAATCACTGGTGAAACATTCAGCTTAGTAGACAATTCTACTTCATATGCATTTCTTGAATCATGCTTCTTGAGTATTTTACATGGCCCAAACTTCTTCATTTTCAATTTGTTATATGTACCAATTGGAAAATCGATCCTTTCACAAATGAACCATGACTTCATCTCCAACTTGAAATTTCTTATGCCTCATTTTCTCATCTGCCTTAACCTTATACTAGGCATTCATCTTGGTAATGTGCTTCCTCACCTCCTCATGGATGTTCTTCAAATGCTCTGCAAGATCCTTAGCTTTAGCACTACTTATTTCTCCTTTATCTGTCATTCTCAACTCAGGTGCATTTTTGGGACTATTTCCATATACAATCTGGAATGGTGATTTACTAGTACTTTGTTCACAGAATTATTGTATGCAAATTTTGCCTATGGTAAAATCAAATCTCATCTTGTTGCCTTATCTCTAAGAAAACATCTCATAAAATTTTCCAAACTCCTATTCACCACCTCCATTTGTCCATTAGTCTATGGATGATGTGATGAATTGAATTTTAAATCTATCTTTAGCCTCTTCCACAATGTACACTAGAAATATCCAATGAACTTAGTGTCCCTATCTGAAACTATACTCTTTGGCAAACCACGTAGTCTCACTACTTCTCTAAAAAATAATTCTACTACACGAACAACATCATTAGTCTTCTTGTAGGGAATAAAATGTGTCATCTTCAAAAATCTGTGAACCACCACAAAAATTGAATCATGTCCCCACTGATTCCTCAGTAATCAAAGAAAAAATTTCATACTGATATCCTCCCAAGACTTCTCTGGTACAGGTAATGACTGACATAACCGTGTATTCTGCATCACTACATTCACCATCTGACATACTCTGCAACTCTATACAAACTTCTTGATATCTTGCTGCACCTGTGGCCAATAATAATTCTCACTAACCAAAGAAAGAGTTTTATCTCAACCAAAATATCTAGCCAATCCTCTGCTATGCTTCTTTTTGATGAGATTCTCCCTCATAGAACTTCTAGGAATGCATAACTAACTCCCTCTTAATAGCATATCATCCTGAATGATGAAATCCAGCCACTTCATTTTGTCTAGAGTAACAGGTTCTTTACAAGCTTTCCAAGCTTCACCAAAATCAAGATCCTCTAGATACAAATTCTTGAGTTCCTTAAACACAACCACCTCAATCTGCATCTCTGTCAGCAGTAGTTGCCTTCTGCTAAGCGCATCTGTAACCCTGTTAGACTTTTCACTTCTGAGTTTCAAAACAAATGTATAACTCTACAAAAACTCAACCCATTTCAAATGCCTTTGATTCAACTTGCCTTGACTATTCAAATATTGCAAAGCTTGATGATCAGTATACAAAACAAACTCCTTAGAAAGAAGATAGTGTCTCCACTTCTTCAATGCTTGAACTATAGCATAAAATTTCTGATCATAAACAAAATATTTTCTCTTGGCATCATTCAACTTCTCACTAAAATAAGTAATAGGTTTATATTCTTAGCTCATAATAGCTCCTATTACAGTACCACTAGCATCACAGTCTACTTGAAACACTTTATTAAAATCTAGAAGTGCTAAAATAGGTTGTTCTATAACCTTTTGTTTCAACAGTTTAAAACTCTTATCTGTCCCATTAGTCCACTTGAACTCTTTTCTATCCCCTCTCATTATTTCAGTCAAGGGTCCACAAATACTGCTAAAATTTTTGATAATTTTTTTGTAAAAGCTAGCCAAACCATGAAAAGACCTTACCTCATTAGCACTCCTTGGAGTAGGCCATTCAAGGATAGCCTGTACCTTCTTTGGGTCTATTTTTAGACCTTCTGCTGAAACTAAAAATCCCAAATACACTAACTCTTTCTTCACAAAACTGCACATTTTCAAATTAATCAATAATTTCTCATCTCTTAACTTCTCAAACACCATATGAATATACATCATATGCTCTTCCAATGTCTTACTAAGATCAAAATATCATCTAGGTACACAATGACAAACTTACCTAAAAATTGCTTCAGTGCCTCATTCATGAGTCGCATGAAAGTGCTCGGTGTATTGGTTAGCCCAAAAGGCATCACTAACCACTCATACAATCCTTCCTTTGTCTTGAAGGTAGTCTTCCATTCATCTCCTTCTCTTATCTGAATTTGGTGATATCCACTCTTCAAATCTATCTTTGAGAAATACACAACTCCTCTCAAACAATCCATAATATGATCCATTCGTGGCAACAAAAATCTATACTTGATTGTGATTTTTCTTATTGCTCTGGAATCTGTATACATCCTCCATTCTCCATTCTTCTTTGGTGCTAATACTGCTGGTACAACACATGGACTCAGCCTCTCCCGAACCAATCCCTTCTATAACAACTCATGTACTTGTCTGTTGAACTCTTTATTTTTTGCTGGTGTCATTCTGTGTGCTACCTTGTTTGGCAAACTGGCTCCTGTAATCAAATCTAATTGATGAATGATCTTCCTTACTGGTGGTAATCCATCAAGTACATTATCAGATACAATATCTTTAAATTTATTTAACAAATCTGCAACTTCTACAGGTACATCCTCTACTTCCTCTTTACCAACTTTTGGAATTAAAGAAAAACAAACATGCTCATGCCTCATACTATCTAAGAATTTTCTTCTATCAACAAAATTTATTCTCGCATCACCACATACCTTTTCTTCAATCTCATTCAAAGGCTTTAGCTTATGTCACACTCTATCCTTTATTAGGGAATAGATATTCACATGACCATCATGTACAGCACATCTGTCAAACTGCCACGGCCTATCCAAAAACATGTGACATGCATCCATAGGTATGATATCACATAGTACCTCATCATAGTACCTACCAATCTTGAACTTTACTAGGCACTGTTCACTGACCATGACTTTGTGGTCATCTTGCACCCAAGCAATCCAATATGGATGTGGGTGTTTCTATCTCTTGAGCTTCAACTTTGTCACCATCTCTTCTGACACCAAATTGTCAGTGCTTCCACTATCAATAATCACATCACAGCATTTATCCTCACACTTGCATCTAGTGTGAAATAGGCTCCTCATTTATTCAAGTTCATTCTCACCACTCAACAGGACTCTTTTGTTAATCAATGTTTCTTCTTTTTCAGCATCTTCAGAATTTAATGATCTGGCATCTTCATCTACATGTGCAACTCTAGCCTGGCCTTCATTCCTCCTCTCCGTCCTTCCTTGGCATTGAGGACATTCAAATGCCCTATGACCTTCTTCTCCATAGTGAAAACATGTTCCATGGAAGCCTCCTCTTCCTGAACCTTGTCCTCTTCCTCTTCCTCTCTCATCTCTATTGTTCTGATCTTAGAAATGATTGGAATTGTTTCCTTTCTGATTTGGATTTCTACTGGCCTCATCTTTCTTTTTTGGATCTTCATTTCAGCCTCCATATGATCGTCCACTGTGACCTCTTCCATTTTTTCTGCTCTTGAACTTCTTGTTCAACGTCTCCTCTACTTTTAGGGCAAACTAGTAGGCCTCTTCAATACTGTTTATTTGAACCAGATTCAGCTCCTCCTGAATGTTTGGCCTCAACCCATTAAGGTAATGAGCAAATTTCTCCTTATCACCTTCTGCATGGCCTGTTCTGATGAGGATTCAATAAAACTCCTCTGTATACTCCTGAACAGATCATCCTGCTTGCTTCAAACTTTGCATTTTCTTCAGTAGGTCAAGCTCATAATCAATAGGGATGAACTGTCACTTCAATTATCCACCATCTGATCCCATCTAGTGATTTTATCTTTCCCTCTTCTATTTCACTCCAATTGAATCTCTTGCCACCAGATCTTCGCATGACCTTTCAATCTGGCCTTCGTGAATTTTACCCTATCAGGATCCTCAATATCTTCATACTCAAAATATTCTTCACATTCATTGATCCAATCAATCAATTCTTCTGGGTTAAGATTTCTTGAAAATGTAAAAACCTCAATCTTAGGTCTTTTTTCGATCTTGGAAATGGCTCGAAAAAGCCTTTCTTCTTCCTAGTTCACAACTTTGACTTCTCCTTCTTGATCTTCTTCTTTAGCTTCATCCTCGCTTTCATCTCTAACATTAAGATTCATTCTTCTATGAATCTCCTCTTGCAATGCTCACACTTTTCTCTAGAGCGCTCTAACCTTAGATGTTACAACACCAGCTCTTCCGGCATGTTCCCTTCGTGGAGGCATTTTCACGATGCGCATTGAAACCCTAACCACAATCCTGGTGCAAACTACCTCATAGTTGGTGATCTGTTTACACAGTTAGGAACTCCTGCTCAAATACCACTTGATGAAGGGTGCTCCCCTTAATACCACAAACACATAACAAAAATAGAGAAACAACAACAATTTGCAAGAACAAAAAATTGGCTTCTTATTATCTCCATAAATGTGAAATTCCAAACTTTTAGAATTACAACATGCAAAGCCACATGGGCATTCCCTTTATAATATTCTGTAGGACAAAGCCTCAAATTGTTACCCAGATCTACTACCCAGAACTGCCCTAGACAACACTACAGACCTTCTTTATATAGGCAATTTCCACCACCCGAGAAGGTTCCAGAAATTTAACCCTTAGGGTTGACCAAACTTAAGAATTATTTTATTTTTCAATTTATTAAATCAAAGTCAGCTCAAATTAACTTTTGAAACCCGAACAGAAATTTTGACGAAAAATTATTTTCTACCATTTCAAGTGGCCCAACTTTCGAAGACCATAAATCATCACCAGTTGATCTGATTGACTATTATAACCCCATTTTAGAAATGTCGCGAAGTGCTCTATAGGCTTGATTGGCACAAGTACCCGTCATCCAAATTTTTGACCTCATCTGGGGCCTCTAAAGCCTTCAAAACTAAGTTCAAGGTTTCTGTTTCCTTTTGCCAATACCGAAAATCTTCAATATATTCAAAACTAGACTTGATCTAGCCATGAAACTTTATTGGTGGGCTGATATAACTTAGATGAACCTCCACATGCAAAATCAGAACATTCCAAGATCATATGACCAACTTACCAAAAATAGCAAGTTTCCACAAATAGTAGCTCTCCAACAGATAGCCCTTATTGAATACAAAAATAGAAATATTTTTGGGTGATGCAAGATTGCTCTTACACCCTAGATACTCCTGCATCAGGCAAACTACATCATCTAGTCTCAATACTTGGAACAATTTATACATAGCCTTTTGGAATTAGCTATTAAACTCTAACATGCTCTCATTATAATGCTTCTTGATATTGTTAAACTCATTAAGCATGTAGCTGGAGTTCACATGTTCTACAAAATGTTCCTTGAAACATCTAACAAACTCATCCCATGATGCAACATATTCTCAGCTAGACCCCTATACCAATCCCTGGCATCTTTAATCAATGATTGAACAAAAAGCTTCATTATAACATCTTCATGTTCAATCTCATAGTCATTAACCTTATCTATGAAAAACTTCAGGTGCTCTTCATAGGTAATGACATTGTTCCCAGTAAATAATGGGATTTTCTTTTTGATCTCATTGGGGACAACATTGGGTTGACCAGGAATACCATCAAAGAATAAAGTCCTATACCTATCCAAATGAATTGGTCTTCTTTGGATATTTGGTTGAATTGGGGGGGGGGGGGGAGCTACAATATTTTGGCAAGGTACAATCCCCACTGTACCACTAACTACAAGGGGAACTTGATTAGGAACTTATCCAAGTAGAATTTATCTAGGGTGAAAGGCTTGAGGATTTGGAAGTGAGTTTCTAAGTTTATAGGGTGGGGTTATTCCTAAAATGATAGGGACAGAGCTACTAGCAGATGTATTCATATTATCATGTAGGAAAGCAATTTTCCTCTTCATTTCATCTACAGCAGCTTCCAATTCTAATTTCTCAAGCTGGAGAGCCAGATCTTCCTTGGCCTTTCTAGCCTTCTCCAAATCAATGCTTGTTTGGGAAGGAACATTAGGAATAGCCACAATTTTTTTGGGCTCATTAATATTCACACCCACCACCTTTTGTTTTCCCTTATTAGGGATTTCTTTTGGGGCATTTTTAATATCCTCATTCCTCTAGATTTCAGAGGGATGCAATTGTCTGAGAGCATGGCCTATCCCCTCAAACTCACCTTGGTTAATTTTAGCATCTTGAGCTTGTTTCCTTAGAACCTCTATATCACCAAACAATTCTTTATCTAGACCATGAACATTTTGGCTTAGATCCCTAGCCTAGATTTCATTTCTCTTAGTTTTGATGATAAGTTCTTGCCTTTCCAAGAGAAACTCGTAGAGATGTCATTCCCTTATCTTCACTCTATTAGCAATCTTTGCCAATTTCTCACGCTCCTTTTTTCAAAGCAATCACTTCTTCTCTCAATTTCTTAGAATCATATGAAGCAATTTCAGTAGCAAAATTTTCTCCTGGTTGCTCTAGGGTTTCTCTCACAAGGAAATAACCTACTTCTATGATTTCTATTTCCCGAGGATTAAAAGGTACACTAGGCATGACTATTTTAACACGTTCAGGGTCATTAGAAGAGGAAGAAGCTTCATGAGGAAGCGGTGCTAGGATTCTATCTCTTGAAGGTCTAGGGGAACTAGCATTGGTGTGATTCTTCCTAGACCATTGTTTTCTACTAGGCGTACGAAGCTCATCACCCATATTATTTTTTGGTTGATCCTTGAAATATGACCTAGTGAACCTTGGCCGACTCATGGTATGTCACAATAAAATATATGAACACTTATGGATACCAATGATTGGTAAACTCAGATTATCAGAGTCACCATCCACTTGCAAATGGGAATCAAATTATTTAAACTAGTCTGTAAAAGCACAATAGACAGTATTTGCACAAACTTATTGCAAGCTTTTATTTAGATCCCTAGCAGAGTCACCAATTTTGTTAGTGCTCAAATCTACCGATGATTAAAAATTCATAAACTCATGTGATCCCAATAGATGCATCTAACAAAATGCAAGCACTAAGGTAATAAGGTTACAAAACCTTCTTCACTTCGAGTATAAAACTCAAGTGGGTTTACCTATAAAAATTCACTATTTGAATGAGCTCTGAATTGTGAATTAGCTCCTTCACTGCTATGTTCTCCCTTTTATAATTGGCTCAATAAGACATTACAACTTTTAGTATGGCCTAAATTATCCCGATACACAACACTATGATGGAAATTATGAAAGCAACAACATGGAATAGTGGCTTAAGGACATTCATCCTTCTTCTTTTTAAGAGTTAAACTTAAGGAAGGTTAACCTCATTCAGTGCTTCTGTAAAGCATTACAATATACATCCATGAATATATCATAGAATGATTCAGATAAAGACAATGTAAATAAAGTAAAATGAATCAGTTGTTTATATTTTTTGGTGGCAACAGATGCAAATGGATCTTAAACCAGTGCCTTATCTACTTGGGCATCAGAGTCAAACACTATCTCCACAAAAATTTATCAAGACAAATATACTAGAACCCAAATGACATGCCTAACATCCCATTCTTTTAATTTCTTCAATTGTTATCAAATTCATACATGGACAATTAATTCACAGAGACCTCCCTTAAGATTTTACTCTTCCCTTGAAAGAAACTTAAGTTTAACCCCTATATTCACCTTGTGAATAATGCATTGAAAAAGCCTTACAATTTAAATGCATAAGAAAACTAAAGTATCCATACACAAAGACAACAAGTAGTAGTAACAGAGCTCTGGTATCTTTGTATTAATAATCAAAATGTGTTAATACAGTATTTTCTTGACTTCAAAGAAAACAAGGTTCTATATCTCAGAACTTTTTTACAAAATGCATCCACACTTTATGTAATAGCAAAAACTTGCTATATATACCCACAACCATCTTGGAATCCTTGAGAGGATGCAACAAGCTTTAGATGGCTAGGAATATATCTTGCACTAAAAACAAAAGTACAAACATAATGATATTTGATGATGACAATAGAATATAACTCTCAAATTCTCAACAACTTTGCAGGTGGCACCTTCGTCTAAAGATATTTTAGAGCAGTTGCTAAATTTGTTGCATGAATGATGACCACATTATAGGATAACTTACATCATCCTCTATTTGACACATGCTCTCCCTCAAATTCTAGATCAGGTGCCATGTGCTCCACTCTTCTTCCTCTTCTATTATCTGAGCAAATGGCTTCTTCTTCTTCTTTTTTATCAAATTTTCCCATGCTGCCACATCATCGTCAGAAGGCCAATTGTAAGCCTACAATGCTTGAAGTGATCTGATCTGCTGATCCCACATGGAATCAGTTATACTCTTAGCCTCTGCTGCAAACCTTATGCAATCATTTTCAATCTTAAACAAACTATCAATTATGTTGTTGCATCTCTCCAAGTCCAAAGTATTGTCACCACTAAGGAAAGCATCTTGATTAATTATTAGTTGATCCATTGACATCTTCCATTCTTCCAAACTGACCATACTTCAATTATCATCACATATTGGAGGTAAGTACCTACTGTAATTCTTATCAAACATAGTCAATTTAGCCTTTATCTGATTAGATTTTCCTTTAAAGAAACTAGATATAGCACTTACCAAACCAATCTTTTCAAAAACTTCTGTCACTATCTTATGAATGTCAAACCTATATTCCTGCAAATCATCCAACTTATCAAACAATGAACTCCTTCCTGACCACGTACTATAAAGTGGCTCCAAAGTGATCAAAGATTCATTCACTTTTCCATTGGCCTGGTGTAATAGACTGACTGATTTATGGACTAACTCCATCATTTCTTTTATCTTACCCTACCTATGTTGCATAATCTTTGCCATAGTGTCCAAATATGCATCCGATTTTATCTTTTCTAAATCCTCATTAGGCTTATTAGGTACCTCTACATCAATCTGAAGAGGGGACTCACTCTACAATGGGAGGGGAGGAACTATCTTGGAGGCTTCTTCAAGCCTAACCCTTACTTCTACCAATTCATCCTCCAGCTATTTGATCTTCATCATTTTTAGGTCTCTATCTTTGGCAACCATGCTTGAACTCTCAAACAGTTTTGAATACCTTTCAGATAACAGAGTTTTTTTTGCTTCATTCAAATTAGCACAATGAGTCACTGCCTTAGAAACCTCAAGGTCAGTTGTATTTTTCACAGTCCATATGATCTTATTCCCTTCCATCTTATCCTCTATACTTAATAAAGATGGCTTTTTAGTTTTAGGGGCAATAGACCACATTGCAACAGCTTGGGATTTAGGGTCATAACCACTTCCTCTAATCATGTCACCAATATGAACTTCATAGGATAGACTGCCCTGTGGTTGCTTTCTTATCTGATCAATGATGAAAGCAGATGTCAAATCCCATCCTGGAGTTAGTAGCATTCCACTTTATCTAACCATCTCTCTAGCTTCATCTACAGTTATAGGATCAAGGCTAGGATCATAGGAAGCTAAAGCTCTCAAAGTTTCTTCACTTGGCTCCATTCCTTTAGGCAGAGATTTCTTTACTTCTTCGTGTTTCCTCCAAATAAGAAAACTCTTGAACTCATCACTCTTTATAAAGTGGTCATCACTCAAAAACTCCTCTTGATAGACCTCTTTGATATCCTATCCTAACCACAGGGATTGGTCTTTACATTCCTCATTAGTGGCCACATTCTTACTGGCTCTTATTATTTTTCTCAATTGGTGATGGTAAGCCCTATCGTCCAATACAAGAGCAGATGCTCTATCAATCTCCTTTTTCTACTTGCTCTGCTTAGAAGGCTCTCCCTCCTCAAGTCTCTGTTTCTTCAATGGTGGCTCTAGAAGATTCTCTACCTCTAGCTGGTTTTGAATAGGCTCAACAACTTGTATATCCCCAACTTGTGGTGGGATGTTTCCTTCTTGGGATTCATCAAAAAACTCCTCATAATCAAAGGATGAATAATCCTTCTTCTTTGGCTACTTTTGATCAATCAGTTTCTCCAATTGACTTGACAGAGTGTCATACATCTCTATCATCTTGTCAATTCTTTGTAAATAAGGAAGGTCAGGGAAGAAACCCTCAAAAGGAATCTGAGCTGCTTTCAATTGTTTATGTAGATCCTTTAGGTCAAAGAACCTGTTCCACCTCTTAGTGACCTCATCTTTATCTACAATATTTATGATCACATCCTCTTCATCGAGGCCTTCATGTCCCTTAATGACACCAATATTAGGGATTATTGTCAACCTTGTAGTCCTAATGAAGTCCTTAGGGTCTACATGTCTGCAGGCGCCATATACCATTTTGAAATGATTTAACTAGGTAATAACTTGTGGGATGGCCCTCTTGCCAATTAGGAAATCACCAATTTTGAACTACCTAGGTGTGAAAGTACCCTTTTTATGAGGGGCCAAAAGTTCTTTATCTGTCCAAATCAACTACCAAATGAATTCCAAAGAAGAAACTCTTGGTGGCACAAATTTTGGTAACAAATGTGGGGGTTGGGGGCAACCATAGACTCTCAAGATTGTAGAATTTTCCCCAAATTAGAAATCACCCCAATTATGATTTCCCTCCCACTTGTCCTCAAACTACTTAGGTCTTAAGAGTTTAAGGATCCTCAGTGATAACCTTATAACATTTATGCCTAGCATCCTTATAATGGGAAAAATAATGAAATTCTAAAAAACATAGAAATCACCCTCATTTGAAGTTGAATTCCACATCCTTACCCATAATTGCACCAGATTATGCTGGTCTTGGAAGGTGAACCTTGGTTTCAACATTTACAAATAAAAGCTATTGATGTTGAAAAAAAAAATTAAGTGCATCAACAATGAATGATGCATGAACTTAATTGGATTCTTACTTTCTTTAACAAACATCAATCCTTCACTCATCTTATTAATTACGTACTGGATGTAGTCATAATCTATGTTCACTAAGGAATTATGGATGTCTAATATCATCATTAATAGATCAGCTGGCAAGAACTCTGCATCCCCATCTATTCCCAAAACTCTACACAACCCATAGAAAGTCTGCTTCATGTAATGATGGAGAGATTTAAACTAGTAAGGGGCATTCATGCTAGTAGGGAGGGGAGCTATATACTTATCTTGTTTTGGGATATGCCTCACCATCTGGTCCTTTACTGACCCTATATTATTCTTGTACTTCTCTCTTTCTTGGTTCAAATTAATCTCAGTCGAGGAGGATGTATAAAAACTAAAGGCTTTCATGAAAGAACCCCTATCCAGAGTCACCAAAGGTTACTGGTCCTCTTTTGTAATTGTTTTAGAGAGAGGGTCATAACACCTAGCCAAAGCAACAATTAAGTCTACATCTAGAAACACATCAGGAACGACCAATTTCCCCAAGCCCAAAGCCCAACCATTACAAACAGGAACATGTTTATCCCTATTTCCATAAAAATAGCTGAAGAGAGTATAACCTGAAAAATTTGGTGTGACAGGATCTTTGCAATGACCTAGAACATCCTCAAAAACATCATTAGAAGCTCTCTTGTTCTGGCTGGAACCAGGCAACAACTTCATGAACTCATCCGAGTAATTTGGCTTTCTTTTATCTCCAGCTCCCTTGGCTTTGGCTTCACCACTGGAAGAAGTTACACTTCACTTTGGTTGACTCATTTCTGCCACAATTGCTCTCAACTCTGCAACCTAGATGTGCTTGGCGCTCAAAGCTTGCTCCAGAAAACACAATTCTCTTCAAATGATTTTGAACACAGAAAACAATGAGTCTAGCCTATTTATCGATGCAAATTGGATGCATACAACAACCAAAATCATTATAAATCTATCCTTAATTGCTCCCACATTCAATTTCGCATATCACCAGTTTTCAAATCAGAGCTAACATGCTGAGATGTTGACAGATACATTTAAAAATTCACAAACAAGGCAAAAAAGTAATTTTCACAGCTCTGTACTTTAACACCCTATTTACATCATAAAATCCTCCTTTAAAATTGATTGGATAGCTAATTGCCCTTTTTCTAGCTCGACAGGGTACCTTTTCCATGTACCAATGATCTTTTTCTCTTCTTTTATTACTTTGTCCAATTGAACCCATTCAGCGAACCAGTGACTGAAAGCTTCATTCATTCGTGAGATGAATTTTTTAACTCAAGCTCCATTCAGAAAATCCACGACTGAAGGCTTCTCATGATTGCTTAATATAAAGTTAACCCCAGCTTATACTTATAGAACTAGTGACCAAAGGCTTCACTCATTCATAGAATCAATCTCTTAACGCAACCTTCTTTCAACGAACCCGCGACTAAACTATCTCTTATTCGCTAAATGTCCTAGTTAACTTTCAATTTACTCTAAGACTTGGTGACTAAAGGCTTCACTTACTCACTGAAAGGGAAACTTAACTACATGTTTTAATGCGCAAACTAGCAAACAAGCTTTCCTTTGAGACGCTGAATTCTTTCTTGACTGCCAGTTTCAATCTGTGACTTTGATTTACCTGTTGATCTTACATGCAATCTACGGTCCTCGCTTATTCACTGAGACAATATAAGCTTTTACCTTTTGATTACAAGACTCAGCGAATAAAGGGTTTGTTGAATCACCCAATACTCTAAACACTAACCATTCCTATCATGCGATTAAGCGACTGAAGGCTTAATGCTTTCTGTGATCACTTATTTTGCCCATTCGCCCAATGCTTCTAGCCTTTACCAATCTTTTATGAGAACTTGCAACTACTTCATTCGCTAAATCACTAGAAGATTTAGCACTTCACTAACTTATTCTGAGAATAAGAGAACAAATAGAACACCATCTTTGGAAAATTTGTCGAGCCGAACTGTCGGAGTCGCCAAACTTAGAAGACATGAAATTTGTAGCATAGTCACTAGATCGCCAAATCACTTTATGTAGAACCCAACATTTTGAGATTAAAACACAACTTCTGATCTTTTAGATAATCAATGGTGTTTTCCAGATCATTGGGTAATAAAAACCTTAACCGCTTGACTCTGAGAATGAGTGATCATTGTTGTCGCTAGGTCACTAAGAATTTGCATGAAATCGTCAGACATTAAGTGAATAGGAGAAAGCCTTTGTCGCTGATTCACGCAAAGGTTAAGATAACTGCCAAGACACTTGGAGACTTAGCAAACAAAGAAAACACTTAACAAGGTTTGAACACATTCACCAATTCATCGAATGACTTACTAATATGAAACAAAGATTACCCGATTCAGCAAATACTTGATAGGAATGAGCACGTGCATGATTAAAACACTTAAGTGGCCAAAAAGTAATGACAAAATATAAGGAATTAGGGCCAACACAAGGGTTTCATGAAAAATTAAAACCTACCAAGGCTAAAACCTAAGGCAAGAGTTTTCAAACTTAATTAGGGCAATATTGAAAGAATTTTTTAAGAATCCTTGACTAGACAAAAACACTTGCAGGGTGACTAAACCAAAATTTAAACAAAAACCTCAAAAAACTAAGAATATGACCAACACATCGCTCATATAAAAATGGTACTCTCTGATTATCTTTTGGTCATATTTTGTACTATCAGGGGAATGTCTATATGTTATGTGCACAAAAATAGCAACCTGAATAGAATTGTAATATTAATCTTGCAACTCATTTTGGGGCTGCAATGTATAGTTCTTTGCAAATTCAACAACCGATACAATAGTTCCAATCAGGAAAGTGTCCTTACACATCCTAAATTATTGATCAAACCACTGAGACCAGTGACTATGCCTTCCATACTTGTAAAAAACATTCTTCCTGGAATCTGAAATAAAATCAGCTACATTGCATTCTTTTGTAACCAACTGACATCTAGAGCCTTCACCTCCACTTTTCAATATATATTTAATGGTTTCATATACTTTTTGTGGACACTATCTTTCCAAAATCATGTTTGCATCCCTCATGAAAACATTCAACAAACTTCACTAGCCCACCACACTCTGAGAACTTGTCATTTAAGCAATATTTTTTATAAAAGAAACATCCATCATCTCTAGGACATAAAAAATGATCTAGCAAGTCTCTTGATGATTTTGGAAGAGCACTTGCACCACTCTCCTCCAAAATTTCACTAGTATGTAAAGTAGAATGAAGGGATCGTAACAGTTCATGGTGCATTGAAAACTCCACATGATATTTGTAACAACAAGTATTTTGAATCTTAAGAGGCACACACAAAAAAGGCTTGAAGGCTTCAAAATCTCCTTGTGACATTTGCAATGTTGGATGTGTCTCACAATTTTATTTGAACAAAATTGTTTGACTTACCTCCAAATAATGTTTGGGATGTGGGGTGTGGTCTCGAATGCCAATTCTCAACTTCAAGACATCCTTCACATTTGTTGACACTCTTGAGTTAGATTACCAAAATAGTTGAATTTGATCCTTCATACCATTTGTAAGATTTTTATCATAACGTGAAATTCTCCCACTATAAGCCCATGTATCATTATGAAGAGGATCATCAAGTCTTTCTCTTCTTGCAAGTTCTCTATCCAAAGTTTTATGATTTAGGTTCAAGTTAACACAAGTTTTTCTCATCAAATGAGCCTTTCTCAAATGATCACTTACTAAGGATCTTGTAATAACCTTATTAGCAGTTGTCTTATCTTTTTCCTTGGTAGTCTTCCCAATGGAATTGAGAGGGGTAATGTTCACACTAATCTTCAATTTGACTAGTATACGTCTCATCTTCTGCATCTTTAACAATTGCACAAACATTTGACATTATTCGACCAATGTCTTGTGGCTAAAAAAATGATCAATTTTTTTTTAAACCCACAACCAAATGGTTCTTTCTGATCTCTTGCCATAAAAAATTCTCATTATGTTCTCATCAATATCAAGTAAACCATTTTTATGTTCTTGAAGGTCTCAAATTTGAAGTTTGTCTTTCTTCTTCCCAAGGGACTTCATTTCTGATATAATTTAGAGATGTGTTATGCTGATTTGGTTCTTGTGCACCATTATCATTGTCAATTTCTTCATATTCAATCAGTGAATTGTCATTGTCAATGTCCACACTTCCATTTTCCACATCTACATGTTTATTTCCAAAACTTACATTTTCATCTTCAATCCCTCCATTCTCATTTTAAATATTATTGTCATAAATCATTTCAAATTCATGTTCTTCTTCACTTGAAACCGTATTTAAGGGTGAACCTATGCCCAAATATTCATTAATATTTAACATACCTTGTCTCTTGTTCCGATGGGCAACCCTATCCATTTCTCTATACACTTTAATCTCGTTATTTGTGAGCATCCTCTTCTGTTTATGCTTTTGACGATTACTACTCCCCATGGTGAGACCAAAAATTTGATGCAAAAACCATTGATAATAGAGAAATTCCAACAAAAAGGGTGCAAAAAGTAATCTTTTGTCTTCTAAAACTACAATCCCATGATATTGTCTACAAAAAATGTGGCTCTCAAACCGAGGGACCTAGAGAATAAACTTTTTATTTTGGATGCCAGTAAAACAAATAGGATATCCAAAATCTCCCGCTCAAAATTTTCATCTTTTTCATTTTCATTTTCATTTTCATCTCTCTCTCTCTCTCTCTCTCTCTGGTGTAGGGAACCCTGATGAAGGCAGGAGGGTCACTTGGGTGACTAATTAGTTTGATGAGGATATAAGGACAATAAGGTCTTTTCAATATTATAACATGGCTATTAATCCATTTGATGTAATGATTTGATCCATAAAAGATGGAAAACTTGTAATAATACACTTACTGCAAATATTGATGTAATTTCCAAAATATGGCATGATAGACCTAGGAGGGAAGGATAGGTTTTAGAAGGAGTTTAAATATTTTGAAATTTCATTTGGGTCCTAAAATGGCAATGACCAAAGTTAGAA
Source organism: Chamaecyparis obtusa (assembly GCA_027943335.1). Lineage (NCBI taxonomy): Eukaryota > Viridiplantae > Streptophyta > Pinopsida > Cupressales > Cupressaceae > Chamaecyparis > Chamaecyparis obtusa. The sequence continues at coordinate 381,481 of BSBK01009693.1, forward strand.
GATCTAGGGAGTTATAGTTAATAAGTTTTAAAATTCAAAAATTTGAATGTAACAGCTAGTTGCCTAAAGGAGGGAAATCATGAAATAGTGTCTAGTTTGTGTTGTTAGGAGTTCCAACTGACTTGGATTGGTTGAGGTATCTTTTTTGAGTCTATTTAAACATTGGAAGATCTGATATTTCATAATGGTATGGACTGGAAGCAAGAGTTGTACGAACTTTATCTTTTTGGACAATAAAATTTAGATTTCTTGTAATTTCTCATAGTTTTTGGATGTGTAATTGAAACCTAGCATCTTGTATGGTTGAAGCACATTGAAAACATATTATTTGAATCATTCTAGCATCTATTTCATTGATTTGGTGCATTTCTAATTGACTGGTCTATATGAGTCCAAGGGTTTGCTTAGTTTTAAGAAGTAAATAGTATGATCCATCCCCTTTTTGTAATTAATGTCACTTGCGGATGGATCCTATAATTGTATCATAGAATTATAACCATTTTGATGCAGGAATAAGAAGGATTTTTTTATGTGGGCATGGATTGGAAGAGTTTGGTGGGGTTAAGGAGTGACTTTAGGTCATGAAATGAAGCCATAGGTATAAGAGTGGAGGATCTAGCCCTTGGAGGGGGTTATTTAATGATTAAATCCATCTTATGATGGTATAATAATGGTGAAACAAATTTCATTTGGTTGGTATGGTGTTGGGAGGTCATACATTGAGAGAGCCCTAGTTTAGAGGGGTTTTTTGACCAATTTGGGGCTTTCATATCCAAAAGTGTCATAGAGTCAAATTGATTACATATTATTCTAATTAGATCCATTTCATGATGCTATTGAATAGAGAAAGGTCTAAGGGATTACCCATGATAGGGTTCCTTTGTTAAATGAGGGAACTAGACCTCTCTAGCAAAATTGAATCAACAATTTTAGAGTGGATAGTCTCAAAACAAGTTGGATTTATTCTAGGATATATTTTAAAAATTCCAAAAGGGTATCCATATCCTTAATTATTTTTTAAATCTTTTGGGAATATTTGATTAAAAATGATATTTTATGACTAGTGAAGGCTACTAGGAACAATCCTAGAATGGTAGTTTAGTAGTATGGAGCCAACCAATGTAAGTTGAGAGTTTGGACGAAGAATTTAAGGTGTTTGTAAGGTCTTGAGAACCTGAGGGAGATTGAGAACACCTTTCAAGGCTATTAAGGCTAATAGATTGCCTTGTTGGGTACAACCATGGGGTTGGAATGCTGATTGAAAGTTTGGATGTGAAGGGTATGGAAGATGAGTTTCATGTTGTGGAGTCTAGGATGGTAAAAGAGGGTTCAACTGACCTTTGATAGGCCTATGAAATGAGGTATGGGCCTTGAAGTGATTCTTTATTGAGAAAAGAAGAGAGTGTTGTTACAAAACAAATTCAAGACAAACATTTTCCTATGAACAATGCAAATCCATCCCTAGCCTCCGCATCAATTGGTATTAGAGCCTAGGAGTATCCTAGGTGAAAAGTGAGAGGAAAGAATCATTTGGATCTTTGGTGTTTTGAATCCTTGGAGAACCCTTGGAGTTGAGAATACAGTGATCATCATGGCTAAAGATTTGGGTACAAGATAAAATCATGGATATCCTATATTCAAGACACAATGTATATGTAAAGGTAAATCTTGTAAAATTATTGTTTCAAGTGGTTCATTGGTGAATCTTGTTTCTATTGAAATGGTTGACAAGTTGAGTCTAGCAAGGATCTAGCACATGAGAAGCCTTACAAGACACAAGGACTGAATAATAAGAACCAATTTGATGTGAGAGAACAAGCATATGTCCATTTTAATATTGGACCATATGAGGATGTCATTTGGGGTGACATTGTTCCCCTAGTGAATTGTCATTTGATCCTTGGGAGGACATGGCAAATGGAGAAGCATACCCTACATGATGGAGTAGAAAATACCTATACTTTCATGGATAGTTGAGAAATGACAGTCTTGAGACCATTGAGGGAAGATCAAGAAGCATGGAAGGTGTCTTGGAACACTAGTGTGTTTGAAAATGTTGGATTCCTTATGCATGAGGAATATGAAGAGGATAAAGTTGCATAAATGGAAAAGAAAGATGCTTTGTAGTAGACATATCTTGAAGAGGTGAATGAAGACATGGATCAGATGAAGATCCTAGAGGCTAAAGAAAAAGAGGGAGATTGTCCATAGAAAGAAAAACATGAGAAGATAAGCATGAAAGAAAAGAGTATGTAGTAGTTGGAAAAGAATGAACCACAAGATACTAAGGTTCATGAGCAGATAAAGAGTGTTGCAACAGAGCATGATGCTGAAAAGGACAGAGATGAGGGTCATGATAATGAAAAGACAATTTACTAATTAGGGAAGTTATGTGTCCTTTGGAGGATGGGAGAAAAAAGTGCATCCTTTAGAAGATGGAAGAGAGGGCTTGTGGAGAAGCCTTAAACATGGAAAATAATGTGTTTAGATACCAAGGAGAATAGCATAAAGAAGATGAGTTGGTACAGGTCTTAGAGATGAAGAAGATCTAACCCTTGGAGGGGGTTATTTTATGATTGAATCCATCTTATGATGGTATAAGAATGATGAAACAACTTTCATTTGGTTTTTATGGTGTTGGGAGGTCATACATTGAGAGAGCCCTAGTTTATAGGGGTTTTTGAGACCAATTTGGGGTTTTCATATCCAGAAGTGTCATAGAGTCAAATTGATTACATATTATTCTAATTAGATCCATTTATTGAGGATATTAAAGAGGAAAAGGTTTGGGGGATTACCCATGATAGGGGTCCTTAGTTAAATGAGGGAATTAGGCATCTCTAGCAAAACATAATCAACAATTTTAGAGTGGGTTGTCTCAAAACATGTTGGGCTGATTTTGGGTATGTTTTAAAACTTCCAAAAGGGTATCCATATCCTTGATTATTTTTTGAGGTCTTTTGGGAATATTTCACAAAAATAACTATTTTATGACTAGTGAAGGCTACTAGGAACAATCCTAGAATGGAAATTTAGTAGTATGGAGCCAACCGATGCAAGTTGAGAGTTTGGGTGAAGAAGTTAAGGTGTTTGTAAGGTCTTGAGAACCTTAGGGAGATTGAGAAAACCATGCAATTGTGTTAAGGATAATAGATTGTCTTGTTGGGTACAACCCTGAGGTTGGAATGTTGATTGAAAGTTTGGATGTGAAGGGTATGTAAGATGGGTTTCATGTTGTGGAGTCTAGGATGGTAAAATAGGGTTGAACTGACCTTTGATAGGTCTATGGAATGAGTTATGGGCCTTGAATTGATTCTTGATTGAGAGAAGAAGAGAGTGTTGTTACAAAACAATTTGAAGGACACATATTTTCCTATGAACAATGGAAATCCATCCCTAGCCTCTCTCTCTCTCTTAGGTATTATTGTTATAATATAAATATTTAATGCTAATATTATACTATTATACAATAGAGGAATAAATAATAATAATAATATAATACTAAATTATACAATACAATAATAATATAAATAATTATATAATACTAATGTTATTATCATTTAATATTAATATTAAAAAAAATGAAATTTATAATATATAACCTAAAAATCTAAAATCATAAAATTGAAAAAAGCATTAAAATTGAAATGTTGAAATTGGATGGGAGATATCACATATCCAATATTATCGGATATCCTATTATATCGGATATGCGATATTATTTCAGATATCTAATTAGGCTTAATATTTGCCTTGAGTTTTGACTTTACAATGCCAAACATGGATGGCCAACCCAAAAGACATGTTCACCATATTTCCTCTAATCTACAGACTTCGACCATGTAGCTGATGACCTTTTTTTCACTTGAAATTGATGAAACAAAAAGGGTTTCTTAAAGACATTATCAGATTTCCATCAATATAATTGCTGTCAAATTTTGAGTTTAGTAAGTAATTATTACTTATTTTCTAAATGATAAAGTAATGATTTGATCAAGAGATAAGAGATTAAATCAATATGCAAAATTGATCAAGCATAAGATAGAGTCTAGTATTTAAAATTTTAATGTTTGAGTGGAGCTCAAGGTTTACTAGACCATTTTTTGGTAATACACTTGGATTCTTGTAATATAGTAGCATTGATTCTTGTTGGTCTCTCTATTGCCAGCCTAAAAAGGACTCTTCCTCATATATCTTACATGTTTTTTCCTCCATTGTGCTATAGTTCTACTTCTTTTGGTGAATGATGACATTTCATGCTTGATATAATATTACATATTATCATATGATCATCTTGACCTCAAAGTTAGTGGATCCCTTCATGTTATCTCTTTTGTTATGTGTTCATTTCCCTTGGAATGTTCTCTCCTAGGGGAATTTGATAGTGGAAATTTTCTTCGTGGATGCATGTACATTTTCACTAAAGTCATTTCTCCTATTGAGGCATTTGTAATCACTTTAACATGGGGGCATACACTCTACTCACTTTTTGCACACGCGCACATTGGCAATTTTGTCTCCTTTATCAAACTATTGATAGTTCATGGGGGCTCTTTTCTCTTTTGGATCTCTCTTTGGATTACTGACAATCCGAGAGGCCTGATCCTTATTTTTTATCCTTCTTGGGACTATTGCTAATCTTTGAATTCTGATCACCTTTTGATCCCTTAAGGAAACACACATCCTTATGCTTGGGTCATCTTTTGATTCTTCTTTTTGGGACATGGAGTTCCCTTGAAGTTGAATCCTTTGATGAGTTTACTAGCATGCCACAAAAACTTGCTAGACCATTCAATGCCATCTTTTGTTGCCCCTCCCCACCCCTTTTTTTTTTCTTTTCTTTCATGTAGTTCATAATAAGGAACACAAACCTTATTGGGAAAGTTGGCTACACTTTCTTGTTAGTGACATCTCTCTTATTTATTGGCTTTGGATGTGATGAAGACCTAATTCTCTTGGGGGCTTGATGATTTCTTTGTCTCCTTAGCCATGATAAGATCAACTCTTGCTTTTCGATCTACTTTACAGTGAGTTTGAGGAAACTCATACTCCCTCTAAAGACGGGGATAAATGTACCATCTTAAAATGGATGCACTCCTCATTTAAGACCTTTTAGCTCATGTCCTTTATCAATTTTTTGGACCATGGATGGATTCATGCTCAGTTCCCTTTTCTCTTGTTCAACCCCATTTTTTCAGATTTCATCTGTATAGCTTTTGAGACCTCATAGTTGACTCTTTGTGGGCCACCCTAGGAATAGGTCAACATATTCCCCAAGGGTTGTGAACCTTAGGCCCGGTGTTGTCTTAGGGATTCAATTTTCAAAATTAGGTGACCCCTTCGGCCTACTTTGTTTTCCCACCTAAAAACTAGTATAAAAGGAAGGTTAGGCACTTCATTTTGACAACAAAAAAATAAAGAAGAGAAGAAAAGGAAAAGAACAAGGAGAAGAAGAAAGAGATGGACAATTGATGATAACAATCTCACATTCAAGCATTCAAGTCTTCAAAGATTCAAGGATCCTTTGTGGGCATCTTTACTCTTCAAGATCTAGCATATTGTTGGCCATCAAGGGAGGATATCTACATTGAGGCATTCATCATCTTTTTCATTTGACGCACACTTACATCCATGGCTCCATGAAGTGGTTCTAGTAGATCCATAGTATTTGTATAGATTTGCTACATTACAAGTTCAAGATCAACATACAAACACAACAAAATCTTTATTGACAAGAGTTTCTTAAAGAAAGGTGAATACTTACATTTGTTCTATTTCATTTACACATTTATATTTCAATACAAGGTTGATTTATCAATATAGGGCTTGACCATGGCAAGCCCTTATCCACCCTAACCCCTAAAACCTAGTTTTATGTGTGCAGGAGAAAGATCTTAGAATTGCAGGTATAGATTTGGAAGTTGTAGATAGAGATTTACCAAAAAAAAATTTGGTCGACTTTAGTAAAGTGCCTTGGGAATATGGCGACTTAGTCGAATTGTTTTGGAACACAGTGACATGGTTAACCTATTCTTGGTAGCTTGATATTTTCAGAATTTTCTGGGTTTTTAGCCATGATTGCATATATCCATAGTAAAAAATTTAGCTACACATCCAGAAAAATAATTTTTAGAGTAGAAAATCATATTCATCTTCATACTTCAATGTGAGTACCTCATTATCTATTTCACATGTCTTAGTTTAGATCTATTTTCACATCTTAATTAGATTGATTTCTTATGTTTAGCACCTAGATCTCTATTACTTTTCTTGCTAAATCAATTAGTTCAATTTTACAAGTGCATTTACACAACCTTACTCAATTCTTACATTGCATGAAAGAGGACTTTCTTGTGTACTTCCTTAGTATAATTTGGGTTTAGCATTAGCATCCCCTCATCTTCTTGGGTTTTGGTAATCTAATATAGGTTATATTGAGAGTTACACTTGGAAGCCCCTCTTTCTCTTGTATTTCTAATGTTAGCATGAAAATGGTTAATTAATGAACAAATATCACATAGTCTACATTACTAGATCCAATAACACCATTTTCACCTCTGAATAGAATAAATACAACATGGTTGGTCAAATGTTAGGGAAAATGTAGTATGTTCAATCATAGTTTAAATGTGGTATGGTTAGTCAAAGTGCTATTTTTATAATGAATTCTATATATATACCTTTAACTCAGGTCCACCTCCTCCTGACTCTAACTCCATCCCAATACTAAAAACAAATTTTCATGTTACAATGCTAATAATTTGGAAATTATTCAATCAAGCTCAAGAACGTAAAGGTACACTAAGATTCCTTGTGTGTCAAGTGATAGGCGAGGAAAGGGCTATGTACATTGCATCAATTTTTCTAATGGACTTGTCTCACATCAAAGATTTTTGCTGATTGGGAAATTTTGCACTTGTTGATTTCTGAATGGTCAAGGGTCTCAGTTGGTTTCTTAGATAATATTGCTTCTTTAAATGTAATGTAGCTAGTAGCTCGTGGGATATTTTATTTCTCATTGTGGATGGTATTCTTTGTTGGTGACTATTTGTTTCAAAGTGCTCATTGTTGTTTGGCCTCTTTATGCTGAGCAATGAATGAATTGTTTGTTATTTTTTAATAAATGTATGTCAGGCTTGGAGGCTTTCAAGGGAGGCCATGGTCTTTGAAAACCCTTTTTTTTTTTTTCCCTTGTATCCATGGTTTGTTTCTATGTTCAAGTCACCTTTCTAAAATCTCATTTTGAAAAGTTGGACTTTTAAATAATTTGTTATTCATCATTGGGAAGACCAAACTATGGATTCCATGTAAGGAGAGCTTAGATTTTTATTTTAGGTTTCTTTTGTATTGTTATTTTATCAAAGTTTACAATAGTCTTCTATTTATTTATTTATTTGTTGTTTTTAAAGTAAGTTCCTCTTGATTTATCTAGTAGTGCAAATGGTTTGCAAAATCAATTATTCAAGATATTAAATGAGTTGGTAAAGAAATTACTTGCCATAAATAGATATTAGAATGTAGTATTAATTGTTTAAGATATTAAAAGAAAATTGTTTGTTAATTAAGTAGTTTATTAGAATAGATTTTAAGAGAAGATAGATTTGAAAAGTGCTTCATATTTAAAGTTAGTCATTATTTAGTTAAGGATCATGTTACCATATATAGGTTTGTCTTATGGAATTTGTATAAAATAGTATTTTAAGTAATTTAATTTATAAATTTTAAAATAGCTACTTGATTATTAATTATCGTGTGTTGCTGAAATATTTGGTTCCTAGGTTGACTTCAATCATGTTAGAAATTAATAATTACAGAGATTTCTATACGTTAATTATATTATAATTAATATTTTTTATTGTTAGTAGCAATTAACTTTGTATTATCTACAATCAGATTAATATAGATTTTAGTTAGGATAATGAGTATTTTAGTTTTCTTTCTCATCAGGAGTTGTTCTTATCCCAATCAATTTATTTCTATACTTTTAGAAATTATGTATTATGGTTTCAAATACATCAATTAAGGGTTTTACTTTATGATTGGAATATGTCATCTTCTATAATTTAAATTCTTCTACTCTATCCTTGGATCATCTTTGTGATGATGTTCATGTTGTGCTCTTCCTCATGTTTACATAAGGTGTGATTGTGAGGTTGGTGTCGGGTTGGCTATTTGTTGCCAGAGGCTTGCGGGTGTCGTGGGGTATTATTGTAGTTTTTCATGTGAAATTTATTCTTCCTCCATCTTGGACTCTTATGTGGATGCATCGAATATCATTGTGTTATGTTTCTTTTGGTCTAATTGATAAAATGAAATATAAGATAATTCTATAGAGTTTAAAAAGAAGGAAGAAACAAAATAATATACAACCATTATTCTAGACTTTCAATTTTAATTTCAAACCATTCATTTCAAAAAATAAAATTTAAATTTTTAATATTAATTAGAAATTTGAAAACTTCAACAAATTTTATATTTGATAAATGAAGCAAATTTTTAATTGCATTCTTGTAACAATTAAATATAATATATTTTTATTTTTTATTTTTAAATAAATAAACAATCACTTCTTTATTTTAAAACACTATATTTAGAAAGATATTATTTTACTATCTTAAGTATATTGTGTTATTGAGAAATAATAGATATTGATTTATCTTATTAACAAAAACTATTAACATTGCTAACTATTGCTTCTCAAATAAAGTTCCAATAACTTCATTAATTCATCTCATCTTAACTCCATTCCAATATAAGGTTTTATATGCAATTTACATTATTTTTCCAAATTATCCTTTCTATATATGAAATATAAAACATAATGCAGATCATAATAGTGCGTATTTGAAAATTTAGAAATAGGAATTTAGATGTATCCATTCTTCGTGATTCTGAAAACTCTACTAATGCTTCTTTCTATAGAATTTGCTTTCCAATTTATTGGAAACACTTTTTGGTTTTTAAAAAAGGAAAATTTTAATGATACTACAATATATTTTTAACAAAGATTTTTTCCTTATTTTAGTATTTGATATTTTAAAAAAAATTAGTGGATGCCCCCATTTTAATTGGATTTTTTTTAAAATTTAAATTTGAATACACAAATTAAATTAAAATAGTAAGATTTAAATTTGGATAACTAAATTTAGCATAGTTTGATTGAAGTTAAAAAATAGAAATTAAATTTTTATTTCAGTAAGTTTAATAATTTGATTTTTAGTTATATAATAGATTAATAAAAAATATGGATAAGTGGATATAGATTAAAAATATGCTTTTATAAATATGGAGATGTATTTAAGAGATAATTGGAAGGAAAATATGATTAAAATATTGTTTTGTTGGTTATAAAATAATATATTTATTGATTTTAGATTGGAATATAAGTACTATTTTGGTTTAAAAAGTAAGTTAATTAATTTTTTGCCTTTTCACTCTATCTTTTGGAGATCAAATTTGGGTAGAAGATTTGTACTTTTGTAATCACCTCAATATCTCAATATGGAGTGGTAGAATTTATGATAGAACTCTACAATATCCTCTTAGATGAATTAGAGTCCAAATAAGATTCAATAATATCCATCTATCTAATAAATATATTGACCTAAATAACTTAAATAATGAGTAAAAGGTATTTAGTCCAACACCCCTACTATTGCCTTCAATATGTTTTTCTTGTCATCCGTAGTATATGTCTGCATTTAGCCTACGGTTGCAATGTCTGTGAGTGGAGAAGGTCGTCCAAGTCATCGACCACAAGCAAAGCAGAGAGCTCTTGAAGATTGTGTACTCTTGTAAGAAATCATGGAGCTCCATATCTTTGAGACCCTCAGTGTCGTGTTCAATGCGGGCGCCAAGGAGCGCTCGCAACCTCTGCTTTGACCATTTTGGCCGCACCCCTGTGTATGATGATTTGTTCTCGTATTTAATATTGGCACCTTGAAAGCTATAAAAGATATTGGTGTTGAACACCATTAGTCTGTCTATATTTGTTAGATCAAACAATTTCACTCAACAATGTTACCCGTTTTGGTGCTCGGTTTATTTGTGAGGCTTTTTTGTCCAGTGGGCATAGTCACATTGGTGTAGGAACTGAGAAAATGTGCTCAATTGGATGGGACAACTCCAAGCGTTGGCTCGCAGTGGAAGCCTGGTAGGCATGTCTATAAAATGGATCACACTCCATGCTGGCCTGTATGGAATCTATGACATGTTCTACGCCATCTGTATAGGAGAAGTTATGAATGGTCTATGAATTGGCTAGTGCAGCAATTTGGTGGAGACATTATCAGCAACAGATTGGTTCGATCTACACCATTTACTGCCAGAAATTGTCTTGGATAGCACGAGCTTTTCAATTGCTATGCGGCTATAAGGAGACCAACATTATTTGTGTGTGATTTGCTTCTGCCCAGCAACAAGGAGACCAACATTAACTGTCGGCAAATCTCTTATTTATTTATAGAAAGCGGCTTGCGCATCTTATTTATGCCGCTTTGCAGATTTGGTCATCGTTCAATGGTCTGACGTGCTTCAAACAGTGGCTCGCATACATTACTGTGGCTCGCATACATTACTGAGGCGTCGGTTACATGCTCGGATAACTACTGCTAAATGGGGAGGCCATTCAAAAGTTTAACTGCGGCCCATAAACAATGGTTCCATTAATTGTACTGTGGCCCATTTTCTTTGGTGCGGCGAAGGTATATTTTTTTGGCTGCTGTAGATCAGTGACTGCCCATCTACTCGATCCACTTTTTTTTATTCTGGTCGGCACCTTTCAGTGATTGCTAATCGAATCGATTGTCCATGATCGCACATGGGTGGAGATTGGTCACACCCGCACTGCAGTTTCTGATTAAAAAAAGATACCCGGTGGTGTCTTTATTAAAAATGGTGGAATATGCTGGTGTCTTTATTAAAGCTGGTGCTTCGTGGTTGCTTTATGGAGGCGCACCTTTTGCAGTGAGTTACTGGTCGACTTTTATTAAATGATTATTTATTTAATATTGGGCCAGATTCTTCATTGATTGAGTGATCTGCATTCAAAAGGAGATTTCTTTTTGGATCGACGGGCAGTTTATCGACCGATTCTTTCTCTCTATGTAGCGCAGATTAACGAAGGTAGCTCCCATTGCTTTTTGGTTGAGGTGCAAGGAGCTTTGAAGGTGAGGCCATCGTGTGATTACTAAAGCCTTGGAATTTATTCCATATTCACAGTAGGTAAGATAATTTACATTACTGAGGCGTCGATGTGATGTTCGGATAACTACTGCTAAATGGGGAGGCAATTCAAAAGTTTAGTTGCGGCCCATAAACAATGGTTCCATTAATTGCACTATAGGCCATTTTCTTTGGTGCGGTGAACCTGGATTTTTTTTTCTACGGTGGATCAGTTACTGCCTATCCACTCGATCCACTTTTTTTTATTCTGGTCGGCACCTTTCAGTGAGTGCCTATCTAATCGATTGTCCATGGTCACACCCGCACTGCAGTTTCTGATTAAAAAAAGATACCTGCTGGTGTCTTTATTAAAGCCGGTGGAATATGCTGGTGTCTTTAATGAGGCCCACCTTTTGTAATGAGTGACTGGTCGACTTCTTTTATTAAATGCTTATTTATTTAAGATTGGGCCAGATTCTTCATTGATTGAGGGATCTGCATTCAAAAGGAGATTTCTTTTGGGATTGACTGGCAGTTTATCGACCGGTTCTTTCTCCCTGTTTGGCGCAGATTATCGAAGCTATCTCCCATTGCTTTTTGGTTGAGGTGCAAGGAGCTTTGAAGGTGAGGCCATCGTGTGAATACTAAAGCCTTGGAATTTATTCCATATTCACAGTAAGTAAGATAATTGTTTTATCTGTCTACAATGGCACTCACTAAGTCCACTTGTGTGTGGATTTGCATTGTGTCTAGCAATGTTCTTTTTCTTTCAATGGAACGGGTGGTTATCCAGCCACCTACTCGTTCTTTTTAGATCTTCTCTGTTTGGGAGGGGCACTCTTTACTGTAATGATAAGCCGATGGTCTTATGGAGGACTAAATCTATGCCCTTGGGTAAAAGGGGTGGGCTATTTATTCATCTTTCAGTTCTAATAGTCGATTTTCTTCACATAGCCATAACATGGATGTCAAGAGTGCATTTTTTTTTTGGCAAATGAAGATTCATTGGAAAGGTGGTTCCATGCACTTCACTAGTGCTGTTTTTCTAAGTTTTTTTCTCGAATTGTCCTTTGGATCGGTTGAGCATCCTATGTACATAGAATCATGAAACCCTTATGTACATAGAAACCCTTTTGTTTCCCTTTTGTTTCATGGCTTACTATCAGCTAACCCTTGCATCTCATTTTGGTGCAAGCGCTAGTATTATGTTTCTAAGCAAAACAAAAAATTTGCCAACATAATTAAACATGATTACTATAAATAATAAAATAAATGACTAATATTTTTTCACTTTTTTGAGAAGGGAGTTCTTAATGTTGTTGGTGATTTTATGTAAATGTCTCGTGTCATAAACTTATGTCAATTGTCCTCATCTTATACACTTCACCTTTAATCTATTTAATTAAGGAGTCTCCTTTCTAGTATTCATTTCAATTGATTCAATGAAATAAATTCAATTAATTCAATTCAATAAACTTCTACTATCTTAACGAAATCTTACATTCATAACCAATTCACTACTTGTAGTTCATATAACAAACTGCAATGTGAGATTAGACATAAACTAAGCTCCCTACAAAACATACGAAAAAAAAGAAAATGTCAGACACTAACACAAACAAGAATCTCAAATGCCCAAATATATCACAATCCGGATGAGATCGAGATGGGGTTAGTCACTAAACATAAAAAATTCTTTTAAATATCGAAAACAAACTGCAAGAAAATTTGTTCCTTTTGACAAAAAATTTTTATTTCTGCAGTTTCGAAAGTACATTCTGTTTATAGTCATGTCCCATTTTAACACGGTAAGGCCTCCGTGCAAAAGGTATAATCCAACTGTCTCTGTTATGTGATTGTCAAATCTACAATCTTTCTAAAATATTTATTTGGTGTGTGATATTTATGTTTTATATGTCTAGTAGGCAATAGGTAACACAGAAGGGCACCGGCTACGCAGCCGACAAAATCCCCCTACTCTTCTTATGTTATGCTATGCCATCCCCTATCATTCATTGCTTTGTACTCCTTTCTGACATCTGCCCACTGTCATTTGTCAGAATGCCTACTGTTATTTGCAGTAGAGACCAGAAGACAACCGAGATGTTTTCCAATAAAATATATCAAATTAAAATCTCTTTGTGAATTTATTTTATTTTATTTTTTAACTTGATTTTCAAATATATCTTATGAGTTTCACACATAAAATATTATAATATTTATAAAATATTAAATAGATAAAAATATTCTTAAGTAAATATATTTAAATAATTTTTTAATTTTATTAGATTAGATAAAAATATTATTCAATAGTCATGTAATTTTGAGTCTATCATATTAATTCATTTAAAATGAATATATTTAAATAATTTTTAAATTTTATAATACTAATAATTTTAAAATTCTATTGAAAAACAAATAACTTTATAATTTTAAATACAATATATTATATTTTTAATACATTTTAAATAATTTGAACCATATTAATAAATAATTATATTTTATATTTTTTTTAAAATATGATTATTGGTTGGCAAATTTAATTTAATATGTATGGTAAATTTGGTTTCTTCACTTTTTAACATTTAGATTAAGGTAAATAACCCTTTACGTTTTGTCAAAATAAAATTTAAAGATAAAGTGAACTAAATAATAATATTAATTATATGCAAACTAAAAATATAATTAAACAATAAATACAAATCAACATAATACATATATTTATTATATTTTTATGTTAGTTTAATTATAATAATTATATATTTGTATTTAATAGTTTTTATTAGAAAATATGATATATAATTAGAATTTAATTTATGTTAATTATAGTTTATAATTTAGGTTAATTATAGGTAAAACTAAATATATAATACAATAGTTCATGATATTTTCAAATATGTGAGTTTTTATTAAATTATGCAAGAATTTTTTACTTAATATTTCAAATATAATTTATAAACTATTTTATTAAAATAATGATAATTAAAAATAATATTACTTATTACTACATCTAAAATTATATAAACTAATATAACTCTTATCATATAGTTTTATAATTAATTATAATATATTTCATAATTATAATACATTTATTAATATGAAAATTACATTTACATATAAATTAAAATTAATTATAAAACTAAAGATACTATAATATTATTTTTAAGATTTTAATTATCATCCTTCATATATAAAGATTTATTTATAGCTAAAATTATAATTAAGTTGATATATTATTCAAATTTATTATGTGTAATATAATTACTTGATTTCTTTAAGTGTAATAAGACACCTTTTTGGGCACTCCTTGTCTCATTTTTTAGCCTTATGACAATACTTATTGATGTTTTAAGTGTATTATATGTGAATAATATTTAATATAAAATTATTTTGAAGTATTTTTAATATAGTTATTTATTTAATATATTTCATATTTATGATTTTTTATTTAATATAGTGGATTCAAAGTGAAAGAAATAAAAATCTAAAGTATATGAATGTAATTTTTTAAAGTTATTTTAGTTATTTTATCATTTCATTTTTCATTTTGATTTATATTTTGTTAGATCTTTATTAGTAAACAGTATCTATTATATCAAATATAAACACTTTGTTATTTAAAATTTTAAATCAAGAAGTAACATATAAATAAACTGAAAGAATAAAAATAATTACTTCATAACCTATCTAAATACTAGTTAATTTGTTCATAATTTCCTATTATAGAACTGAATGATTTTATATAATGTAGTTTAAATGACCTAACATCGACTTAAAAACTTTTATTATAAATAATAAACTAAATCATAAGTAAATTACTAAAAACATACAAACATTTTGTTACATCAATCATTTTCTAAAATATATTGTACAAAAGAATACATAAATTTAATTAATCAAATTAATAAGATAACTAATTAAAAATAAAACTTAATAAAAGATAAAAATAATATAAAATAAGAAAAAAATTTAAAAAGAAAAAAATTTAAAAATTTACATCATAATAAATAGAAAACAATAAAAAAGAAAAAAAATAACAAATTATACTAATAAAAAATTAATAAACAATTTAAATATATTCATTAATATTTTATAAAATATTTTTACAGTGTAATTTTTCTTTTAATACTAATACTTGCATTTTACTTATATGGCCATACTTAAGATTAAAAAATATAATTTTTTTAAAACTAATATGACATTTGTTGTAAAATTTAAATCAAAACTTATCACGTACTGTACTGTACTGATATAAAATATAACTATGCCTCTGCACTGACAGTAAGTATTGATGGTATGCTAAACAGTTATGCTGGGAGGGGAATCTGTAAATAATAATAAAATAAATATTATTTAAATACATTGATAGAACATCTAATATGAAAGAGGAAATTATTAAGTCAAATATTTCTTTACATTTTTATTTTAGATAATATTCAGACTATCTTTATTTACAAATAAAAAAATTGAACAAAGTATTTTTTATAGATTATTTAATACATCAATAGTATAACATTATAAAGATTTAAAGATTAAAATAAATCAAGCTTTATATTTATCATATTTTGTAAAATATATTTATTTTTATTAAACTAAATGTAAGATTTAAACATTGAAAATATTAATAGATAATGAAAACTAAATAAAACTTGTTTAAAATTTATTAGCAAACTCAACTAAAATTAGAATTGTTACATTTAGAGATAAATAGTGTTAAGTTTCAATTGGTATTAAGATAAAATTAAGATTATAAGAAAATTAAGTTTAGGTTTTAACTTTAATTTTAGACTAGAATTAAAATTAGGGTTAAAATTAAAATAAGGGTACACAAATGATAGTCTTAAAGTTAAGATAAGGTTAAGCACTTTTATTTAATTTTCATTATTTGATTACATTGTCAATGTTTAAATTTTCAATTTAAATTTTTAAAAATAAATATATTTTGTAAAATATGGTAAAACTGTCTACAAAACTTATTTTGTTTTAATCTTTAAATCTTCATAATGTACTATTAATTTATTTAATAATTAAAAAATATTTTACTCAATTGTATAATTTATGATAAAAATAATGTGAATATTATGATAAATAAAAATGTGAAAAATGAAATTATTTAAATAATCTTATCTTTCATGCTAAATAGTCTATCTATTTATTTAAATTATATTTATTTTATTACTATCAACTAAAAAATAGCTATCTATTGATTTAAATAATATTTATTTATTATAAAAAAAAAAGTTACTAATATTAGCATAATAGTAAATAATAATAAACAATATTGTATAGTAAAATGTGTTGTGCTCGTGGCTATCCGCCACGAAATTTTTTTACTTCATATAACTTTTGCAAACTTTTGAAAAAAAAACCTAAGTGTTTCCCCTTCTTAATTTGTCCCCCACCTTGATATCTGCGACAGACGAAGTGACAGGCAAAGTAGTCTATGTGTGCAGGATGTACGATCGGGCATGGATGGGCATCCCATCTTGATAGTCATTGCCATGCATAGTCGGGGGAATTTGTCGGCTGCATAGCTAGCTCCACACAGAAGTCCTCTTAAATGACACGGTAAATGTCAATCCACACGTTACGATCATTAATCGTTTCTGCTTTGAAAGGTCGCTGACTGCGTAGCGTAAATTCCAACTGCCTGAATTGTGTGAGTGTCAAATCTACAATCTTCCTAAAATAATATTTCCTCACGTTCAAAAGTATTAATTTATGCAAGATATACATTTATTTATTTGATTGATGATGGCTCCTGTACGATTTCCTGTGGAGAATTCTACAACTCTAATCATTTATATTTCATACTAAATTTAAACTGAGATTTTCTTGTCCGACTGTAAATTCCAATCTCTGCTACTCTCCAACGAACATCAGAATGTCGGCTACCAACAAGTCTGTGTCTTTGTCCACGTCTGGGAATTCAATTCCATCAGTAAGCGCTGAAACGGTAGATTCAGACGAAGTCAATGGGAATGCTAACATGTACAGGGTGATGTGTCTCGTCGCCGATAAGCAAGACTGCACCTTTGTGGAGAAGGTGCATCTTCCCCAATCTGAAATTACGAGCCTTTGTAATAAGCTTGTGCCCTGTTCTGCGTCTGGTTTCTTGGATAAATCCTCTCAAATTCGCATAAACTTCAACGCCCTAAATGAGCGATGCCTACGTTCTGTGGGGTTGTATGGAGATAAAAAGATGATGATTTGCATGCTCCGGAATCAAGGCCTTCTGGGCGATTCGGCGGTGTCTGAGATGGAAGCAGGGGAATTCGAACCTGGGCTCTATGTCATCGTTCCGGAAAACTCAGCTGTTGCTGTGGTTGTTTTCTACTGGCACCAAGGTCAGAATTTCATCAAGGCGTCAAGGAGCGGTGTTTCCTGCAATTTCATCAGATATTTGGTTGAGCTCTGCGATTTTGTGTATATTTGTGTGGATGGAAGCTATAATTTTGACGCCATGACTGCTTCTGCAGCAGTCAAACCTTCACGCAGAAATGCTCAGAGTAAAATGTTCCGCCTACAGAGTATGCAAAATGCAGTGAATAATGTGGACGTTTTGTCTGGATTTAGCTTGAAAATCGATTTTGCAGGTAATGATAACAGAGCGATGTATTGCGAGGGATATCACCGCTGTTGTTTCTTGACAGCAGAGGAGAGACCTGCGAAACCCTTTGGTAGAACAGAAAGAAAATCTCTGAAAGCTTAGGAGCTTGGTGATGTACTCATAGAGTGGTCTTTGAAATACAATATCGATTTCTCTCGACTGAGTGACAAAGAGTTTGTTCATGTCCTTGAATGTTGTCGACCGGGGGAATATGAGGAGTACTGTAAATTGAGGGACTCTTTCAACGTCTGTGACCTAATGTCTGAACAGGAAAGAATGGCAGATGAAAAAGGGTAGTTATTCAAAGAAAAAGAGGATGCATTTTTTAAAAAGTCCAAGGATATGTTGTCTGGCTACCAGAATGACAGATTAGAAACATTGTATGTTGAAGAAGTTGGCCTTACAACCCACTCACTTGTGCAAACCATTGAGACATCTTGTGGGGAGCAGTTGGAGCTCAAGTATTCAATTGCTCAGGATTATCGGTCCGTTGTATGGAAGGCTTGTGAGCTGAGGCCAATGAGAAAGGACATAAATGAGTTGAACAGCGGCTCTGGGCCTCCAATTATCCCAACATGCAGCGAGCTGGTTGATTTAGTAGCCATAAATCCCGAGCATGCAAGTTTACTCAAAGTAGTCCTCCTCAAGTCTGGAGAGTTACTTATTTTCATTCACAACACCACAAATTCGTGCTTGCAGTTGTACTTTTGTCCGAGGATTGGGTTCAGCATTAATAAGGTTAGCCCCATTTTCACATTTAGAAGGCATTTTGATTTGTTCTGTTTGGATGAAGCTAGCCGATCTCTGGCTCTGTATGGCAAGGACGATAAAAAGATTGGATTTTTTAAGTTTGGTGAATCTTTTAAGCACATATATTGGACTGGAATTGAGGTTTCTCTAGAAGCATGTAGCGGCATCGTCATATGGATGCATTTCATTCCAGGGAAAATGGAGTTGCTCTTGGTTGATGACACAAACAGAGTAAGAATATTGGAAATCCATGAAAAGCCAATTATGAGGGTTAAGTTCATTTCCCTTAAGTGGCCCCAGCCTCTTACAAGAGCATGCATTACTGTTGATGGGAATTTTTTCATTGCCATGAAACAATTCAAATCCTCGAGCTCCGGAATCAAGTTGGAAATTGAAATTTATGCATTGGGAAATACTATGTCCCTCTTTAAGACTATAAGTTTGAATACAGATTTAAGAACAAGCAACATTGATTTGGAACAGGTTGAGGCAAGAATTACAAATTTTGGATCACAAAGTCACCTTGTGCTATACAACCCTGCAAATGCCCCTGCTTCTATCTTCTGAAAACTTCCCTAGCTACAGAATCAGTGGAGTTGCTTACTGTGAAGACCAAAGCTGAGCAAATGGCAAAAGAAGAAACAGAATTCGACGGATCCTGCGCCTATTTGGAATACGTATATCATATTTTTGAGAAATTTGGTACAATTCCTGCCCTGTTTCCTCAAGATGAAAGAAGTATCACATTCAAAGTGGTATTAGAAAGCAGGACAGACCCCACCAATGGAGAGGCATGCATCAGATATTTAGAGGCTCTCCTCCAGAAACTCAGGGCAGAAAAAGGAAAAGATTTTTCAAAATTCAATGTTATTTTTGAAGTGGATAATTTGGAGGGATGGACAGCAAATTTAGGTCGTTTGGTCCCACATACAGGAGGAGGTATAAATAATGCAGGAATTTGGATTCGTAAGCTTATTTGCCTTGTTCCTGTTCAAATTGCTCGTGCAGAAAATAATGGGATGGTAGCTCTCAGGGATGGTCTTCAAATTCCTCCTCATGTCAGCTATATCGACAGCCTATCTCTTTGTAGTTCTATTCGCTTCGGGTTTTATGATGCCATTCTTAACGGTTGGAAGGGTAAAATTAAGGTCATTTCCACTATGGGTAAGCAAAGCACTGGAAAATCCTATTTGCTGAACCATTTGTCAGGGTCACTTCTTGACGTTGCAGGATGTAGGTGCACTGACGGTGTGTGGATGACTATTGCAACAAAGGAAGGAGACAGCAGTTGCTTGTATGTGGTCTTAGACTTCGAAGGATTTGGCAGTTTCGAGAGAAGTGAACAAGAGGATATGCTTCTCTCTTTTCTCAGTGCTGCAGTCAGCAACATTACAATACTGAACAAGAAGGTATGTTGTTGTTTGATGATTTTGATATTCTATATTTGATTGGAGGGGAGTAAAACAACGCAATCAAGAAGATAATAAAAATCTGAACCTTGCCATATATGTATTTCAAGCACACTATCAACAGTCTTTTAATTTTGACATGTATTCGGACATCAAGATGAAAATAAAAACATATCATATTTTGATTTTGAAATAATTAGTAAATACAATCAAAGGTCCATTCTGAGTTTGGATAAATAGTACAAGACTTATTTAAATGAATCATCTGAAATAGCGTTACTATATGAGTTCTGCTGGAAAACTAATAAAATTTCTTCTTGGCACGCCAGGATTTCTCCTTCGACAAGGACACTGAATCTTCTTTCAGGTGCTTTCAAAGAGGGATCAATCTAATCAAGCAGGACAAAAAGTTATTTAAAGGTCTACTTTACATTGCCATCAAAGATGTGGATAGGGTAGATGTTGAAGATCTTATGGGAGAGTTCAATAAGAAACTTACGCAATTATGCTTAAAATATAGAGAAAACTTTATATCCAAAATGTATGATGGGCAGTTCCAGATTGCTCCTATGGCTCATTACATTCGATCTGATTACTATACAGAGAGCTTATTGGCAATTGCAGAATCAGTGCATGAAATTGACTCATGCTATGATAATGGTTCTGCATTTTTGAGAGATCTCAAGCTTATAATTGCCCAAATTGCAGCAAAAGACTGGACTTCGATTGACACTAAACGTGTGGCACAAATAGTTGATATTCTAAAGAGAAATCTCATATCTGCCGTCATTATGGGATGTCTTTGCAACACACATACCAACAACATGCAGACTCTTGTGAATTTTGTTTCCCAGGATGAAGTTCCAGATTTACCTATTGTTGTTGGGGATTTCTCATATAATGTGAGAGATTCCGGCCTGTGTTTGGCAGCTTCAAAGGAGTCACCAACATCTATAAGCATTAGAGATGTTTTATGTAAGCTAAAATCACTATTTGAGTCCTTTTTGCCTAGAATTGACAACAATGGTGAAAATTGGCATTCTAGTTTTGAGAAGTTCCTTGAGGCACTAGTACAGAGAAGATATGGCAGAGTAAAAGACTGGATAGAATCAAACACTGTAGATTTTGGTGATAATGACGAGGTTAAAAATCTAGGTTCACTGTCGATGCTGCTCTTGCAGAATTGAGATACAACATCCTTCTCTGTGGACGGAAATGCTCTGTGTGCTATTGGAGATGTCTGCTTGAAAAAGGCCATGATCATCAGCAGTTTGAGTCAGAGCATTCTTGCATGGGCACTCATTCATGCACAGAAAGCTGCACTTATTGTGCACGAAAAGGAGACAGCTTAAGCCCATGCAAAGATTTGGCAGGGCATCAAGGCCCCCACAACTGCAAAGACAGAAATCATGCTTGCGAGGAGGTCTGTCACTTGTTTGAAATGTCTTCAAATTGTAATCAGTTGTGCTCTCTTCCACCTAAACACCCTGGTCAACACAAATGCAATTCACCACAGCATATGTGCAAAACATCATGTTCACTTCCAAGCTGCAACAATCCATGTATTTTGTCTGTTGAGTCTAAACACGAAAAGCATCAGTGTCATGAAAGATATTGCCAGAGCAAATGCACTATAAGCGGTTGTTACAGGACATGTAGAGAGACAGATCATTTCCATTCTTTAGATCCATATGCAGAGCATTTTTGTGGAAAGGACCATGCTTGCCCTGAGAAATGCGAAATGCCTGGGATATGTGAAATCGTTACAAAGCTAGTAAGACAAACCTCCCATTACATGGGGCAGAGGGGATCCTTCCCATATGAACGGGTGTCTGATCAAACAGGATTGCGCAAAGATTGTTGCATTCCCATTCCCCCTTTTGAAAGAAGCCATAAAGGGCTACATGTTCACACCAGAGATGCAGAATCTGTGCACTATTGCGACAAAAAATGCCAGGGTTGTGGTTACTTCTGCCACTTTCCAGTAAATCATCATGGATTGCACGATACAGTGCATGGAAATATGAAAAATGTGAGGTTCACTTCTGAAAAGGAAGATATCGAGATTCAGGGTCGAAAGTACAAATGGGGAGAAACAGGGGATGCTGAGCTGTGTGACGTGTATTGCAGGAAACAGGGCCGAGGGCATATTCACTTGATCCTTTGTCCAGAGTACAAATCGGAAGCAAACTTAGGATTGGATCCTCAACATGGGATGTGCACCAGCAACTTCCATGATGGTTCAAGGCACCAAACTGTCCAATATGGACCTGACATAGATATACCCAAAGATGAGATGACCCACGAGACTTATTGGCATTATATTGGATTTGTTGACCCTTGTACACAAGAAGAACAACAAGAGTTTGGCAGTTGTAATCACTACTGCAAATTTGCAAAGCATAGCGAAGGGGTAGAGGACGAGGGATTGGCAGAGACAGAAACAGAGTATTCAGGAGATAGATCTTATTGCACTGAGAAAATGTTGCATTCCCCTGTTTCAAGGACTGAGGAGGATGCAAATTCTACAGGTTATATAAGCACAGACGGCCATCATTTTTCCTGTAGGCATTCAATAAATGTTCCTCATCATATAATTTTCGTCATTGACAAGTCCACTTCAATGGCCTTCAAGGATATCACTCCAACCATGCCTAAGTTTAGTGAAACTAATAATTGTCGGTTGGGCTGTGTATACGAGGGTATTCTGAAATTCATACAAACTCGTCGTAGGACATTTTCTGGTGATTCTGTATCAATGGTTCTGTTCCATAAATGTGCAGAATTGGCTGTAGAGATGCAGGATATGGAAGAAGCTGTTGTTGATATTCTTCTTCAGTTTCAACCTGCCAAATTTTTCAATTGGGGAGCTGGGCTTGACCAATTCAAGAAGGTCACACGGGGAGCAATTGGTGACTTCCTTGCTGGTGATTCATCCTTTGGGGTAGGAACACATTATACCGCTGGACTAGATGCTGCAGAGCAAATCATGTTGAAAGCAAGCAGATATTGTAATGTGGACATGAAAATACCAGTTGTAATATTTTTAAGTGATGGTGGAAACAATGGCAGTGATCCCTTGCCGTGCCTCGAAAGAATGAAAAGGATTGAGCCTAGGATGGTACTTCATACAATTATGTATTCGAAACATCCTCCAAAGAGTATACTCCAGGAGATGGCAGAGAAGGGAGGTGGATCATGCCATGTAGCTGTAGATGAAGTTCAGTTAGGTCGAGCCTTCGAATTTTTGGCCAGAAGGACCAGTGTTGCAAGTTATATTTGTGACAACTAGCGGGCAGGCCCTATAAATTCCATTTCCAACACCCAGATGGCTGGTATTATTATTAGATAGTGCATTATCTATTTTGAGTTTTGGATCTGTTACCACATTTGAAATGCTGGATAAGGTTTGTTACTAAGTGTGATTTCATTTTTGCCTTACTAGGTTAGCGTGCTTTCTGTCAAACGATTAAATGGTGAATTACTCAAGTTTTGGAAAGATCAGAAAGGCTTTAAAGTTTAGAAAAGATCATCTAGCTGTCCAGCAGTTTGTTTGTTTGCAGAAATTCTATTCACCAGGATTGTCAAATTTCTATGCACTAGTATTGTCAAATTTCTAAACACTAAATGTTATTCGTGATATTAACAAAAAACTATGTCTATACATCTAACCAGAGAAGCTTTGAGTTGGGCTGTTCTGGTTATTTTGATTATTGTGATCGATATAGATTAAACTTATTACTTCATCCAGTCTTCTTATTGGAACAAAATTAACACTGTTGACAAAACCTCCTTATTCGCACGGTTGCCAATAATATCCATGTCTATGTTTTGAACGACTTCTGGAGTTCTTTTGCTCGATTTGTTAGTGTTGTCAAGTGAACAATTAAAAGAAATGGTCATTTTAATTATTGAGCATATTGTAAAAACTCAATATTAGAGATAGATTGAACATCTTTTCTAAGGATTACCTCATAAGTGAGAAATACGTCTGTTTAATTTCTCCAACCATTAATATGTAAGTTTAAACCTTCTTTCCTCTTTTTTAATTATTGAGATTGTTTATCCAGTTTATGTAAGATAACTTTTCTTTTGTTTATCTGAACATCTATTGTCTTTCCTTGCATAGCCATTACAACTTCACAGGCCTTTATTCATCCATTTCCACTAGCTATTTATTTCTCCCTCATTTGCACTTTCTTCACTTTCACCACATTGACATTTTAAAAATTAATCTAGTTGATGTAGTTAACTCACTAAGTGCATAACCGTACTATGAGATGACATTGCGACCTTATTGTTAAGAGTTCCAATATTTACTAATGAACGATGAAAACATTCGTCACTAACTTTATCTGTATTAGCAAAAGATTCACTCTTTTACTAAATGTAGATCTAATAAGAAAATTTATGACCACCATAATCAAAAGAATTTAAAAAGGAAATAAATAATCTCTTTTGTGAGGATTTAGAAAATTCTCTCCAGAATTTGGAGCCTCTTGACATACGAATTTAGTCTTATATATAAATTTCTCAACTTTGCTTGGATCTAGAACTATATGTTTTATGGAATCTAGATAGATTCAAGATATTTAATTATAACTTCTTTGAGAATTTTGATTTTGTTAATTCCTAAAGTAAATTTAAAATAGGTACAGTCCATTTGATGGAATATACCTCACCATAAGAATAGAAGTTGCTACAGAAATGAAACCTAGAAATGTATGAAAAGTAACCATGCCTGTCAATTGAAAAATAGCAATTAAGATAGCACATCTTGTTAATGTGTTATTAATGAAAACTTAAAGTAGTTCTATTGACCTGGAAACAATGGAAGTAGTAATCCATCTCTTGCCATTGTCATCAAGATTATGAGTAAAGGAAGAATGAAGCCCATCAATGTAAGATGAAAGTGGAGTCCCTGCACCAAGAGTAACAATATACATTGCCCAATACAAGCTATGAATAAAAAAATGTAGATGGGAAATACGACTGAAAGGAATTGAAATCCTCCAAGAACTTCCATCAAACCTTCCTCTACTTGCCACGGGTGGATGCCACTTTCTTGGGTGTAAAAGAATTTCTAGTTTCTACATTCTTTCATTTTTCATTTTATGGCATGAGAATGTGATGCAGATCAGAATTTGGGGAACCTTATCAGGCAACCTGAATTCACACCACTGAAAGCTAGTTTAACAAACAAAGCATAAGTTTTAGATTATGTAATATCAATGACAACTTACAATAAGTTCCACTAATAAGAGTGGCATTAATTATATACATCAGAGTTGTATTCCTCTTTTTCTCGAAAGATATTCACGCAGATGTTTCTACTCATGTCCATTTCTTCCTCAAGCTTTACATACTCTGTAATTTGTCTATTCATAAACTTTAATTGGCTGCACGCCACTATCGTCTTTAGGTTGATTTCTGTTATCAGTTGTTCTGTTCCATAAATTTGCAGTATTGGTTGTAGAGATGCAGGATATGGAAGAACTTGTTGTTGATACTCTTCTTCAGTTTCAACCTGCCAAATTTTTCGATTTCAGAGCTGCGCTTGACTAATTCAAGAAGGTTGCATGAGCAGGAATTGGTGACTTCCTTGCTGGTGATTTGTCCTTTGGCGTAGGAACATTTTATGCTTCTGGACTATATGTTGCAGAGGAAATCATGTTGAAAGCAAGCAAAAATTGTAGAGTAGACATGAAAGTACCAGTTGTAATCTTTCTAAGCGATGGTGGAAACAATGGCCTGACAACACATAAATCTAAAGGGAAAATTTAAGAAAGGATATCAAAAAAGATTTAAATATTACGTAGTATGAATTGTGATGTGATGTCATTTACTATTTTCATTTCCAAGGCGCAATCACATTAATTCGTTATGAAATCAATACCTGAAAATTTCTTTATAAAGAAAGTTTGACAGTCATCACATACGATACAAAGCACTTTCTAAATTCTGATAACAAAATGGGTCTTCTAGAAGCTGAGGGGTCATCAATGAGAATCCACAGCCTATTTTTCAACAAAATTTGGATTTTAACGAAGAGGACCAGCATGATGTTCTGAATAGTCTCATGTTTGCA